>CM017563.1:17193959-17606459 GCA_007844125.1 Sinonovacula constricta
AAGAACTGGTGATGCACTAAGCAAGTCGGTATATAAGTCTATAGTCTTCTCCAGGAGCCCCTTTGCCTTACTTAGTGCTATATTTAGGTCAGTGTTGGGGAATGGTTAGTTCTAGTATAATGAGTTATGGCTTTATTCCTTTTGATCATTTTACTTATTTTTGCGGAGCATTGTTCTTTTTTTCCATTTGTTCTGTAATTAATGGTATTTCCCTAGTATTATTTTAATAGCTCTGTTTAAAAATCGTTGTAGTTTGTCGAGCAAGGTTGTTTTTCCGGTCGACCTATATGCTATTACACCATACTGAATTTTAAATTTAATTAGTGCTTGATATAGGGTTGAATATAAGACAAAGTATGTTTTTGATGTTATTTATTTTCTTGCAGCTAGCCCATCTATTCGTGTAGGTTATTCGGTTCCTATAAATAACGTGAGCATTTATAAGCCCCCACACAGATTGCCACTTTTATGACACCACGTTTTGAGTCAAATTAGACTGGCAGTGTGAACATATGTGGTATGTTAGCTATAGTGCACAACACCTGCATCCGGTCTTAAAACATGTCATATGAAGATCCCAGCTTACATCGTCTGGCTACGAAATTTCACTTCAGTAAAACGCAGATAAGGATGCGGGAAATAGGTGTAGAAAATCGGAATATACGTGTATATAAGAGTGGTGTAAGAATGTCAGTAAGATACCGATTAAAATTAATTTAACTTAGCATGGTTCATTTTACATACTTGTTTAATGTTCAAGCAGGTTATCATATTGGCTTCAATTACTTATTATTTGTCTGCACATTTTACCCTTTAGACGGAAACAGTTGTATTGTCTCATTTGAAAGGTGTGAAAACATTAACGCCTACATGCGCTTGAATTTGGCCGAACAGGGCAGAACGATTTGGACTATGACAGAACAAGCCAAGTTAAACCTTTACCATAACAACATGCCGCATTTGGTATTTCGTGTAACGTGACGTAAACGTAAATCATACAGTATGCTGTATCAAAGTGTACACCGCATCGCAGCGTTACGTGTAGATATTCCATCGTTACGCATATCGTGTATGATATCTAACCATAACGTGTATGGTATCGTGTAAAACATGTACATGGTGTCGTATATCGAACGTTATCGTACGGTACGTACATTGTGTCGTGTGACAACCGTTAAGATTCCAGAACTGTATCTATATTGCTATATAAATACATACCAGTGCAGGTAGGTAGGTAGACAGGTAGGTAGAAGTAGATAGCTAGCTAGATAGAGAGATTGGTAGGCAGGTAGGTATTCACACAGGGAGACAGGTAGGTAGATAGATAGGTAGCTACGTAGGTAGCTAGGTAGGTAGGTATGCAGGGACGGACGCAGAAATGCTGGTAGGTATGCAGACAGACAGGCATAGGTACAGACATGTAGGTAAGCTTGTAGGTAGTTAGGTCGGTGCGTAGGTAGGTATGTAGGTAGACAGGTTGTTAAGTAGGTTGGTAGACAGACAGACAAACAGACAGGCAAAAATTCCGACAGACAAATATTTTAGCCATTTTATAATTACAGATTCCGCAATTGTTCTCTGAATGTAAACTTTCTCATTACATTACAGATTCATCGTCAAACCCATTTTAGAACACACAACAATAACAGAAGATATGAAAATGACAAAGTTCCTGATAGTGAGGACCAACCGCAGGATATGGAAGAGTTTCCCAGCTCGGTACCTGAAATCTACATGAACTTTCCAGATAATTTCTTAAGTGGTGACAGTCCCTCAGTCAGGATAACTGATTCAGTACTACCGTTTATAGCCAACTCGATTCTACAAGAACGACATGTGCCTTCAACACAGGATATGCACCACTGACAAGGTAGTCGTCGGCCATACAGCCTGATACCAAAGTTATTAATTAAAGGTTTGGATGAAGTGTCGAACGCAAAATACACACCAACACATAGCGATACCAATCACTATCTGAAATTGGCTTATCTGACGAAAAACCGCTAGAAGAACGTTGGATACATTGACACAAGACTGGAACACGATGGTTTTGGCGATGAGAAAAGAACATTGACAAAATGAAAACAGGTGTACATAAACTGTCGTACATATTTTGTGTGTGATTTATTTAATTTTTTTTCTCTGACCATTTTATTATTGATTAAATTCATTTCATTTACAATAAAGAATCTTGTGGAGTTCTTCGAACGTATATACTTCTCATGTAGGAGCTGAAATTCAATATCACCACTCTCAAACGGCCGAAGATGGTTCATCAATAAATGCATTATAAATAAACATTACCATTATATGTGAGTTAGATTTGACATTTTGCGACGGTATTTACATGAAATAAATATGTAAAATTGTTTTTATTGTCATAGTATGAATTTAATAATATGAATTTAATACTTACGGAATTTAACCTAGACAGATTATCCTTACATTCGCCGACGATTCAGGGAGCTGCCCTCAATTGCATGGAATTTCAGGTTAAGGCGGAATTTTTTGTCGACGTTAACAAACGAAACTGACACTTATTTCACTTCCAGTAGATTTCACATACAAACAATCTGGTGAAAACACAATTTTATAACGCTGCGCAGTTTAGCATCAGGGAAACTTTAATAGACAGTATTATTTGGGTGTTATATTCTAATTAAAAATTGCATCTAAACCGTAGCCATTCTTTCAAAACGGAAATAACAATGCTACACATGCAGCGATGATTCCCGGTTGCCTTGACCAGATACCTAGATATTTGAGGTCGTTAAAAAAGATGTACATGGTGTTAAACAACCCTAATGCTTTTATAGACGTATATATAGTGTTGACATCTCGAACATTTATGAACAAAATAGGAACTTAGGTTAGATATCTACATATAGATATAATACAAGTTTGAGAAATACATGGCTGACATTTCATGATTGAACAGATTTCCGTGATGAAATGGTTCGAAGGGTGTTCTTATATGTACAAAACTGAACGACATCCCACTACAGACTCATAGTAAGTCAAATCATTAACCACTAACACATTGACATAGATGCAAAACATTTGATTAAAATATACAAGTGGTCTGGAATCACGGAAGTATTCATATACAACAATACATATCGCACTAATCTGAAAATGATGGCGAATCCTAAGAATTTTTCAATCACCTGAATCAGATTATCATATTTAAAACAATACACGTATTATATAATCGTATACATTACGTCTTACTATAACTGAACAAGACTAGCAGCTACAGTATAACTGGATGTAACGAAGAGGCACAACTTAATTGATAAAACATGTGTAAATACTGTAGACAATGATAGCTTTGGAAGATACAGCATATTCTGCTAGGCTTACTTTTAAAAGGCATCTAGCACTGCATGATGGACATGTCATTCCCTGAATCGTATTCCAAACTAGCATTTAGGAGTACATGTGAAATGGCCTTTGAACCGTTTCTAACAACAAAACAGTGTATTTGATAAACACGACAGTCTACTGTATCAGTCAGATGCCTGGGGCAATTCTTTAGATGGAAATTCCCTCCTTCTCGTGATGGCTGTGATGTCGCAATTATGATTTTAATTTGACATCTATTTAAAGTGGGAAGTGTTTGTAAAGACTGGCCCACCTGCCAAAAAACGTAATAGGAAAAGGTTCAGAAGGCCCTAAGCCGGGTTAAATATATATCTAAATAAGTTTAATTGATGTAAAGTAAAATTGGTTTCGTTGTTTTGAGAAACAGTCCTGATACACTAATTGTTATTTTTTTACTGAGAAACATTCCTGACCAATATCTTAGAACAAAAACCGGCACTACGCATATCAGCTGGAATATTACCTGCCACGAGGGTTTCGTCCTACTAGAAACTTAAGTAGCACGTTGAGGTGATAGAGAGTTACAAATCGGTAGTTAAAGAATTCCTTGTTCAAAAAGCAAACTTTCAAATGTTACAGCCATTGCCCTTCACTTTTTTCTATAAAATATTTTTGCCTTTCTATTAACCTATACATTGTGTATGTAATTATAAGTTCGCGGCCCCGGTGGTCGAGTTGGCTAAGGCGTTGGCCTGTGAACTGTCAATTTATAAGTGCATGCCCTGTCTCACAAATACCATCAATAGGCGTATGGTGCGTTTGTGATATTTCCTGTCAACGTATTTTTCGTTGTTTTCTTAACTTTTGTTAAGAGAAAGTATAGTGTTGAAAGCTGCTACCAAATGTTTTGTCGCACCATATGTATGCATCGCTTATTTAAACCTTCTTTACACCATTACTATGCACCTCTACAGTTTACTAAGGGAATTATATAGTTTAAACTAGATAGCTTGCGATTGTATTAACCTTGTTATATCTTATACATTGAAGGCGTTATTGAAATATACTAATTTCTGCAAAACAAATATGGAGATACAATACAACATTACAATAAAAAATAATTTTCTGGATAATGGTGGATCTGAACAAATAGTAAGGCTACATATACTTTCATTCCACATCGAAGTGCTTTTTCGTTGTAAACTAAAATTCGTAGTTCAGTTTATAATATAGCAATTGCTCTACAGCAACGTTTGTACAATTAAAATAATGCATTTTTAACATTTTCTTAGAAGAAAGTACTATATTGACTTGTATGGATATTCTGTGAAGCTCTCTGTCTCTATTAGGCAATATTTACACTACATGCGGTGACAAATTATTTAGACAAGTACCTACTATTACCATGGGAACTCTGCACCATACATTGCAGATTTGTTATATATTGCTTCGGATGTTCATATTAATTTTATCACCGTCTAACCAAAGCCGCATTACACAGGCTTTCAATGCAACGTCATGCTATCTTCATATACTTAATATTTATAATCTGTTTTTACCCTGTGTGCATATCTAGAGGAAGTTCAGATTTAAATATCTGTGTTAATTCTGATATGACCTTTTCCCTTATTCTCCTATTAGCCCATGATACCTTCGTTGATTATATCACAATCAAGATGATTTAAACTAAAATAAATCAGTGATCGTGATTTTGTTTTGTTTTAGGTCGATATCAAGGTTGCAAATATTATGCTATTCTTGCCAGAAAACGGTTTCTATGTGTTACATACACCACAAACTAAACAGTCACAATCTGTGCACCGAATCTCGGTACGGTAATATTTTGAAACCTAACATAGATTAAACCGTTTAATAAAAATAACATAAATAGTTATAAGAAACAAATCGAAGAAAGAAATATCAGCTAAACACTTTTATTAAGACTCAGTCATCAGTACTACCGAAATGCACTGAGACAAAGTTGTTGCTGTTGTGTATCAAACAGTGCCAGTAAGTTCAGATGTATTAACGTCAAATCGGACAAGGACTATTTTGTACAATGATGCAATTTTAAGCTACAGACATCGTGGTGGATCACTCGATGAAACCTTCCGGTGCTACTTCAAAAATATAAACGAAGAATAAACAGCTGTGGAAAGCAACTCGATGCTCTGATAAGTCTGATAAAACGATAATTAGAGTGTCTGATTGTATTTCTATTTAAAAATACACATACACAAATTGTTTATACAACGTAATCTTACAGACTGAACATAACAAAGAGAAAACGTGCGAAACAGGTCATTACAGTTTTGCTATGACCCTGTTATCTAACCAAGTGACGTATTGACTGAATAAAGATATGTTTATCTGGCAAGGCATTATCTGGCATATACCGCGCTTGATATCGGGATAAACTGTTGTTCACGCTGTGCCAACCAATTACATATGTTTATATAACCAAAAAAACGTAATTAAAATGCTCTGATGGAAACTTGTCTCTCACATTGGCAAAACAATCAAAACGTGAGCGATCTGTTTTGTGGATTTAAGTATGCATCAATTTCTACTGGTGGACATTTATTTTGCCATTCTTTTCAATAATAAAATGCCAGCAGTATTCATTTTATTTTGGTTAATGTTACGAACTTTTAAATACTATAAATATAAAGGATATAACAATCGGAAAATGACATAAGGTTGTCGGAGTTGTTTGATGTTACAAAGCAAATATCTCTGCTATAATTAGCTGGTTAAAAAGCATAAAACTATGACAATGAAACGATGGCATCGAACTAGATTTTTTTATACTCATGTAATATCATTTTAGCTTGTTGTTGTGCTTAGAAGTTTTAATAGATTGTATCTTTGAATTAAAAATACCACCAAGTCGTTGTGGTGTTTTCTCATTTAATTTTCTCGCCGTAAATTGAGGAAAAAGAATAAATCAATGAGCTGAAACTGTAATCGCTATAGCTTAATTCTCGGTTACATCAACAGAAACTCAGAAGGACTCATAAACCTTCGGTTTGAACGCCGTTTTCCTGGTTCCATTTCAGCTGCTACTTGTTTGCTTTTGAAAATTAATATGATTATGAAAGCCGATCCATTTCTTATCTAGGATATCTTTAATTATTAAAAGCATCGATCAGTGTTTATTTTGTTTACTGTTCATCCCTTCTTAAATATATGAACATGGGATCTACTCCTGACTGGATTTGTAATGGTTTAATGCGCGCTTAACACAAATGTCAAATAGGATATCCTTTACGAAAAGCAACAATATTGTATGGATTTATATATTCTATATATAAGGTGTTGTAGGATATAATTATGTGTATAGTTCTAAAACTTGATTTGCATTTGATGGCCATTAAATTGCTGTTAAACAAATATAATTTCGAACCATTTATTATCACAATATCTGGTCTATCCGTATATTTCGAGTTGCTCAGTAAAATTACAGTAGGGCTATGGCCGAAGACAAATCTCATTTTTATGAATATAAAGCATGTTTCTAATGTAGCTATGTCATTTTAGTGCCAATTACACGTTCTGTATTACTTCTTTTAAAGTCTTGCCGCAAAGTCTTCATCGAAAAGTTGCTCGCAAATCTCATTTTTAAATGCAATCCTAGATTGCCTCATGCACTCAGATCGTATTCATGTATTTGCTGGCCTTACATTTAACGCCACGTACTTTCGTCTTGCCTTCGATTTAAATTTGAAATTATCATACACTTTTTTTCATTTACTGTTCTGTTATGTTAAGACTTTATTGATTAATTCTTATTTCAGTTGAAATTCAGTTTTTTTACACAGGTTCATCGTTTTTAGCTATTTGCTGCTTTTGTAAATAGTCTACCTTTCGCACAGATCTATGTTTGAATATCACGTTTGGTTTTGTTTATGCTTAATTTCTTATTATGGATTTCAAAAAATCGTATTAATAATGAGAAGTAAAACCCTTTAACGTTCTCGAATTGTATGTTTTCTGTTTGTATCATTTGTATTATTATACCGTACTTTAACATAATTAAAACAGTGTTGGATATTCATCTGAATAACAGTAGCTGTGTGTACTAATGCCCTTTGAGTTTTGCATTTTATGATGCTTTAAGGCATTTTATGAGTTCGACATTAATAAATTATTTCACTAATATCAGAATTTCTATAACGATGTATCTACATTTTTAAGTGCGTATTATTTAAACGGTTAAATTCAGTTTTCAACTTTAAAATAGTGTTTGTTGTTTCAGGTGATTTCATATCTATCGCTAGAAAACATAAAACAATGCCATTATTTGGCTCATACCATTTTCTATTTGAATTTACTTATCTGTGCCATTATTAACTATGTGTGTTTTTATCTTATGTGCTTTATTCTTTGACATTCTTAGAGCTTAATCATTTATAAACTGCCTCACATTATAAAGTACCCCACATTTAATCAATTCCAGAATCCCCTAAAGTGTATGTGCCAATGCGTTAATTTTTAAGGTAACCTTATTTTAATCATCTTCTAATTAAAAATAAATTACTTTCGTACCATGTCAATGACTAAACAGAAATTTAATGATCAAACCCCTGTATTAATCATCACACATACATAAAGCTAAACAATAAAAACATCACAATTGTACATAAAACGTCATATATTCTGCCGCTAATGGATCATCATGGGTGAGCTTTTGTCAGACTCACAAATACAGTTTTGACGGTAATGTTTTGTCTACCCTGAGCATGTGACGGGCAAGCGTATGTCTACATGGGTGAACTTTGGTCCGCTTCTACAATAAAATGGGGGCGAACGTTTGCCCACTTGGATGGACGTTGGTCCACCCGTATAGTACATTACAAACAAGGATTTATTTCAGGGTAAAATATTTCAGATACAGTAAAATAATAAACTTTATATATATATATATATATATATATATATATATATATATATATATATATATATATATATATATATATATATATATATTTATTTATTTATTTATTAGGGATGTTAACGAATATTCGAATATTCGAATATCAAGTCGCTATTCGAAAAGAGATTATGGGATTCGAATATTAATCTTTTTTTTTTCAATTTTGTTCAGTTTGAAGGAAAATTGAAAAGACATTTCTTTAGTTGGTCGTATTGTCTCTCAACGACTTAAGACGCTGGCACTATGTGATTGCGCTCGCTTTAAGATATAGGGGGTGGGTCATGTCTCCTGATAACGAATCTGGTTAACAGCATGAAATCACCTTACCGCGCACAGCTCCTTCTCTGCCCCCTCTCCCACTTAGACCAAGTCCCATCACCATACAGCTGTGGAAACAGATGCCAAAGTACAATAAACACACATGTCAGTTCAATGCTGCGGCAATTTGCTGCAGCAATTACGTAACACTGACCGAGCTTTGGTCGGGATATTGTGTAATAAATACATTATATAAGGCTATTCTTATTGATAACAATCTACCAAAATTTCTTTTATTTTTGGAAAGCACAACTAGATCACTGTCAAACAAACTTGAATTGCAATCACTTTCTGCTTTTGTTACTCTGCTTCATACTTGTTATTTTATTCCTATACAATACCGCGACATCTGTTATTTTTTGTCACTGCGATTTTCTGTTCTGTGTTTTTGCTTCGTTCTTTCCGAATAACAAAAATGTAATTCTACAGACTTTGTAATTGTTCGTCATAGGTTTACTTTACACACTTAAAACTCATGAGCTTAAAATTTTAATCATTTTATATATATATATATATATATATATATATATATATATATATATATATATATATATATATATATATATATATATATATATATATATATATATATATATATATATATATATATATATATCTGCTCTGTCAGGCGTTCAAGCATGAGTTGTGTGGAATTTCATCTCGTAGGAACATCCTGAATGAGTGCATGTTCCGGCGCTTTTAGAAGACTCTGCCGTCTGCGAAGTTCAGCTGTCATCGTAGTTGAGTGCTTGAAGTGTCCTATCAGCTTGCAGCATCTCGCTGTAGTCTTCTCCACCAACGGAAGCTCAAGGACCGGCTTGATACTGAGCTGAAGTGTGTGCCCAACACAAGCAAGGTCACCCCATTCTTCACACATGCTACCAGCTTTCTCCATATTTCGTCCGTTGTCATGCTCGCAAGTGTCAACCTCTGAAGCTTAGCCGCTATTTTCTCTCCTGTATGTCGCTCGGGCATTGCATGCGTCATCAGAATGTTGGTCTTTATCTCCCATTTATCATCGAAATTACATTCTGCGTTGGATTTGTCTACGGACCTCTCAAAATGTCGCCAAACATCGGATTGAAAGGCATAACTAATGATATCTTGTGAAGTGGATGTGAATAAGTCAAGATCACCGTGATCGAATGAAAACATAATAAATTCATCAATTCATTTCTACAATCGAAACGGACTTAATAAAACATGAGTAACTGATCTTTGCCGAGAGACCTGTCAATTGTCTACATAATTGTAGCTCTATCTCTTCTTAATTAAGCCGAACTAATGAAATTAAAGATAATAATCCTTAATCAAAGTGGATAAGTAATAGCTTCAAACAATTGCTGTTAATTGGCAAATTATTTTACATAAGCTTTAGCACATTTCTAAAACTGTGAAGTCCATCAACAAAATTAAAGATAGTATTCGCTAAACAAAATAGATCAGTAGAAGCTTCAAACGTTGGTGGTAAATTAGTATGTTATTATACATACCATCATACTTTGGCACATTTCTAAAACTGTGAAGCCAAATATACGATACTGCGTGTCACCACCTGTCGTCACCCGTCAATAATCCGTTATACCTGCGTATGCGTGAATGCACACTGACATGACAGCAGAAAGATAACTTAGCAAAATGGTCATTTACTTATATGTTTAAAATTTAACATTTTAAGCGAATATCCGGATACCAAAGTCGACTCGGATATTAGATGATTCGAAGGGATATCCGGATATCCGCATATCCGTTGGTATCCCTTACATATATGTGTGTATATATATTATGTGTATTTTCGTTAAAGAAATATATAATATGATTATTCTTAAGAAATAAGGTTCTTACTGCTTATCAAAAAGTCAAAAGTACAAACCAGGTAAAAACAAGCAGATCAATGCGGTAAAAAAGTCTAGCTATATATATTTAATAATTAAATGTAATCAGATTTACTTTTTACACAATTAAATAAAACAGAGTTGTAGCATCGTTTAATACATACTAAATAAGGATTTATTTCGGATACCATAAAAATAATAAACTTTAAATTTCCTATTACTGTTCAGAATTGAAACTCACTTGGCCACAATGCAATCTAATCCTAGAAACAGACAAAATAATGACTGTGTTTGACCAATATTGAGCAATGTTCATATATATTTATGTGTATTTTCGTTAAAGAAATATATAATATGATAATTCTGAACAAATAACGTTCTTACTGCTTATCAAAAAAATCAAAAGTACAAACCAGATAAAAAATGCAGATCAATGCGAAAAAAGTTCTGCTATGTATATTTAATAATTAAATGTAATCAGATTTACATGTTGTACATTAAAAAAACTTAGTTGTAACATTGTAATCACGATATATTTATAAGAAGAATTATACACGTCGTCACACAGATGTCTGCATATGATGCGATTGTATCTAACAAAACGGCTTCTTAATCAAGAATCATTTTGTAAAATGTAAAATATATATATATTGCGAAGTATTTAACTGCGAATTGTTAGAAGTATTGCCATATTTTGCTGTTGAGAAAACTATAGTGTGTATGTTATTATGGTAGAACGAAAACGATTATAAGTGCGTCTTCTTATTGAACGGCTCATTGTTAAATCCAAAAAGATTGTGCAGTCTGGCAAAGTCAACAGAAGCAACATTAACCACACATTTCTCTCATATCTGTTATCCTAGGAAGTTGATGAAACCAGATGTGATTTTTCCTGTTTCCAGATATTGACACTCCACCTTCAGCTCTGTTCCTCCAAGAACTACCCGAACCTCTACTTTCTTTTGACTGTCCGATTGTCCCATAGGAACACTAACTTGGCCAACAAACCGGCAACAATCGTCTGTCACAAATTTCGGTGCCTCACCTTTAACTGCAAACAGTTTTATCTCCATTTCTGTGCTGTTCTCATACAATGGTACATAAAGCATTGGTTGTGAGGGATGCCCAACCTTAAGGTTGTCGCCTGCTTTTACAAGTATCGAAAAAATGTCTTCGCAGCGACGCTCTTTATTAATATAAACTAGTTTCGATATGGGATGTTCCTCATCATTGAACAGATCAGCTATATCTGTTCCATACGTATATTTTGATATGCGCTGTGAAATCACGGTGGGGTCGTGGCCGAAGACTACAGCTCCTTTTAAAACCATTAGCCCGGCTTCTGCAGGAATTATGACCTTCTGTGCCGAACACGCCTTTTTCACTGCTTCCTGCAGCAAACCACACTCAGAAAACCCCCCAACCATAATGATGTAGTTGCAATTGGACACTGTCGGCCTCCGTAACAAGTCGTTTACGTGGTCGGTTATATTCTCTATTGCAGAATTGAAGAATTCTTTAAACACGTCAGCTTGTACCGACAGAACGTCTCGTTTAAGAGAGACCTTGTCTCCGAGACCTGCATGCATCAATCTTGCAGAAAAGTCTTCACAGAACAACATATGACATATTTCATTTAAGCTGAGAATTGGAAGACGTATTAGCACTGGCTTGGTTTGATCGGCTGATATGGTGCGCTTTTGTATTTCAAACGCCTGGACAATTTCAATTTCATCTTCAAGCATACTTTCCCTGAGCTTGTTGAGGAATCCTGGACCTTAAAGCAGAATGTGAACATTTTATGTTTAATGCTAAGAGAAGAAAATATAAATCGTTTAGTGATTTACGTACGGGCTCTCCCTTCTGTAAAAGGATTGGACTGATTTATATGAGTTGCTGTTTGTAATGGATGGCAAACTGAATTATCAATTAATTGGAATAAGACAATCAAACTATTGTTTCTTTACAATTTGCAACATCAATCACAGTAGGTGTAGAAATAAATTTGATCATATAACTTAATCAATCGCTTAAGCCTATACATTTGTATCTAAGTTGAGGTATACCTTGGATATGCGTGATTGATTATTTAATCAAATACCTGTGATTCTCTCCAAAAAATCGAAATATATTTGGTCTACAGTCACGCCACCCCAGGGACCTCCACTGGCAGCCTCTACCTCCTTTACCGTACGATTGTCCACAACCTCGTGTATTGTTATGTCTACTGTGCCACCTAAATCATATTAAACAGTATTATACGGTGATCTAGTTTTATTCTAGTTTTTAAGTAGTTATGGAACGGCCAATGAATAATATGATGTCAACATTGAGCATCTGCTTTGTGCATAATTTTCCAATCTCTACACGGCATAACCGATTACTGACACACGCGATTGAGGCAAAATTGCTATAGTAAGTTTTGATAAAAGGCTCCTAGATGCAGAAGCATTAATGCTCAACTGTACTTAAAGCACAATTTATAATTGTCTATGTACATTGCGATAGTTGGTTTACTGTTGATTGTTCTGAACCACTTAAGAAACCAAAGTCTTTAGTTATTTAATGAAACTATTATAGAAACTGAAAACAATATCGTAATATATTAGGTAAAACAATTATGTTCCCTCTATAATTTTATATTTATAATGTCTATGAAAATGTGAAAGCAATAAATTGCACAACACAAATGTTGCCTAATTCATGTATATGCTTTTGAATCAAACGGATACACAACTTAACGAGGTAGTGTAATAAATCAATAAAAATGTATAATGTCTTTCAGTTTTTCTTCATAACGTAAAACTGTTTTTAAATGTTTGGACACTGGAAGACATGAAATGAAAAAAGAATTATCTATTATCTACCATATATATATATATATATATATATATATATATATATATATATATATATATATATATATATATATATATATATATATATATATATATATATATATATATATTACCAACCAGTCGTAGCGGTATCCTTGTTATGTCCTACATAGGTAAGCTAGAGTGTTTGTATACGTTCCACATTAAAACTAGCTAACTTGAAAGGAAAAAAGCCATAACATTTCATATTTATTAAGACAGAGGTTGATTCTTTGTACTGTCATTGTAAATTTGGTTATATTTAAATCAAATATAGTGATGTCATTACTGTGTATAGCATGCCATTTATAACGACTTTGGTATGCGGTCATATGCATTACTAGTCAGATTGAAGATCTACGCGTGATTGGCGAGAAATTACATGATATGGGAGTCTTGATAAAGATAATGTTTTTCTCAAACGTTTCTATATCAGCCTATTAATATACATTCAGACTTAAATGTATTTAGTTTGCGCCCATATGTAACTTAAAAAACAATTTATTTTATTTAACTAAATAATCTGACCTCCTGCATCCAAAACCATATATTGTGCTCCCGCTGGCAATGAAGATATGTTTATGTACTCTCCAAGGAAGTTTGCATGTGGCAGGTGTCGACAGAAGAGTGCTGCGGCCTCAGGCTCCAGAGCAATTCTTAGCTGATCTCCAGGAATACCCGCCTGTAGTAAATTAATAAAGGTTATGGAATGTGTGACGTATCGGGGCCCCAAAGTAGAACGAAACATCGTCCAACGATTACAATTAAATTAGTGAAAGTTACATTTTACAATCTACCAACAGTGTAGCATGAGAACCTCTCTCTCTAACACGTTTAAATCCGCTGTTTCCCATCCGTCTTGAGCGCGCATATATTTTCTGATAATCGTGTCATTCATACGGTTCACCGTCTCACGATTTCCGCCTATATTTTGACGGATGCATAATTCAAGGGCCGAATCGTGCACCTGTATTGACATTTTACTAGTTTCCCAGTGTACAAAATGTATATTGTATTGTTTGGGTTATTATTCATGTCATTCTTTCCATACCCAAAGCTAAACTTTATGCTTAGTGTAAGTAAACGGCGCAATAGTTTAGTCTTTATATAATCTAAGAACTATTTAAAGTATTCTAAGCATTGTTGTTATCCTTCCCTAACAAAACAATTATCTATGTCATTATCATATAATTGAAAACTAATTAATATGGTAATATTACATTACAAATGTTTCTAAAAGTTTACATAAAATCCACTATTTGCAATGGAATGTCAATAAAAACAACTTTATGTTTCAGTATATTTTTACCTGTATTGCTGCTTCTCTCATGAACTGTTTGGCTGCGTCATTCCAAATTGCAGGAACCGTCAAAACCCAGATTATCTCTGACGGCTTTAATGAGGTGGTACCAATCTGGAGTCGCATCATTTGGTCAAGGTCGTGCTTAAGACAGCGGATTGACAGAGAAAACACCGTCATTGCTGGCAATGTTTTACCTTGAACGTCCTTCACTGTTACATCTTTATTAAGGCCCTGGCAACGCATAAAATTCATATTGGAAACTTTTTTTTAGAAATCTTAAAAAAGCAACTGTTAATGTTATAGACGGTCGCAAAAGGAAACTAGCACGTCCATTCACAAACTAAGATTCGTCGTACAGCCAAACATAATAATATAATTATGATAAAATAATTAAGGTGAACAGTCTCTTGATATGTCTTATGACGTCTCTTTAAATCGTTGGGCGTTGGTCGTTTAAGAAGATAGTATAATTAATTATGAGGTCAATCTAATTCATAAAGACCATCAGATGAAATGTGCCAGTGAACAAATACCGTTTCCATATCCAGCAACATCTTGAACCTCTTAAACAGGTAAAGATTGTTTCTCTGTGGATCCTCTGCGTATAACGTTTCAGCATCATATCCAAATGCTCGGGCGGTTTTGCCGTCGTTCTCGATGAGGACACATGTGGGCGCTGAGAACATAACATAAAAATTAGTTATCGTACACATTTTTACAGTAATATATATATATATATATATATATATATATATATATATATATATATATATATATATATATATATATATATATATATATATATATATATATATATATACATACATATATAGATATTTGGGCAAACGCTATTCGTATAATAGTATTAAGCTAAATTCAATGGTCAGCACGACAAACGTCACTGAGAATAAGAACTTTGCAATCTTGACATGATCATGTTTCGTACCTTTGTAAGAGATCAATTTTGTGTTGTTCCATGTTCTTGCTGTAATTTTAGTCGGATTGCTCTCGTAGTCAGCCGTAAGTGAGAAAGCGTACCCAGAAAATGTGGTTCCAAAGTCAATTGCAACAACAAGTACGGGTTTATTGTCGCTTGAAGTGGCCTGAAAAAGGAGTATACAACACGCTGTATTACCTTTCATGAACAATTATACAATCCTTTTATAGAGCGTCAGTCCTATCATGTCAATACAGTTTCAGGTTTATGGGTCTACAACATATATGTGTACTGTATGTAGGATGCTAAAGAACTGTAAACCATTGAAGCTGTCACAGTTAGATGGAAACTGCTCATACGTCAAACACGTTAGTAACGTATTTCACATAGTTACAATGGGTCTTTCAAAATGGATCAGTGCCATTAGCGCCAAGAAACCGGATCAGTAAATTGTTTGTTTGTTTGTTTGTTTGTTTGTTTGTTTGTTTTTTATTTAGATGTAGCAAACCTTCTTTTACAAATAGTAGACACTCGAATGCAACAAAATGGATGATGCTATAAAGTTGATAAGAGGTACCTGCATGACAAAGGACAATTATTGTAGCATATTTATGAAAGGACCTTCGTAATTCAATGCTTTGACAAGATAACCCTTCACATATGTACGTAAGTAAGGTCAAGGTTTTTAACGAAAAGTGTTTATTGAAATTATTATCTTAGAAAATGATATAGTTCATGACTTTAGTCATATTTACTCAGAATTAATCACACTGAGAAAAATCTCTGTATATTCTTTGCTTCGTTTTAGCAAGTATTCTACCATTGATTTTGTCAACAGTTTTGATAACGTTACCAAAATATACGTTGTCAATGCGTGTTTGTCTAGAATATTACAACTGTGTTTAAATCGATCATTAATAAAAATAAGCGATGTACGAAAATTTTGAAAGAATAACCCGACACTGTGATTCAAATGACTTTCATAGAATATAACACTTAAATGAATAGTGACTTACCATTGTAATGTAATATCATTATAATATTATATCATGTTTACAATATTTTAAATCGTTTAAATGATTTAATACTAGAATAAACTTGCTCGTATTTCACTGACAGTGTTAACCTGTATGTTTGCTTGGATTGGATAACTAGAATAATGATTCCTTGGTGACAACATTTATTCGCTTTTATCCGGTAGAAACGTGTTCAGTGTTTTAAACGAGTAAACTTTCTTTCTGTTTAATTTATTAAAACTTTAATAAAAGGCGTTGATTCCTACTTACTTGCAAAATATGCACCCACATATAACAGGAACATAAATTAGTTTGCAACTAAAATTCACATTATATGCTATTTTATCCATTTTCAAAGTTATGCTACATACTCAAACCATTTATAGTTATCTTCAAGTTTAAAATATACAACTACTAGATGTACTTATATAGATAGATGATATAAAATATTTTAATTTCTTACAATCATAAATACAGGCCATTATTGCCAGCAATGGTATAATAGCACTGTTTCCCATATAGATGAAAATAATGTGTTGTTGTCTTTTACTTGATTAAAGAGCTTGTTGTGCAATACTACCTATCAAAACGTGGAGATTATACTATAAGAAAACCCTAAGCATCGCGAAAGCACTTACCAATAGAAGAAATCCTTGTTGATAAATGGGTGCATGACATATGCACCACCTATGTAGATCAGCGAATTGAAAGATTTATGTTCAGTC
The DNA here is from genome assembly GCA_007844125.1 of Sinonovacula constricta. Lineage (NCBI taxonomy): Eukaryota > Metazoa > Mollusca > Bivalvia > Cardiida > Solecurtidae > Sinonovacula > Sinonovacula constricta. The sequence goes on from CM017563.1 coordinate 17,211,230, forward strand.
AGATGGTAATTCAGAAAATCAGACTGGAGATTAGCAGTCTTTGTAGGGAGCAGCCATTTCAGAGACTTGAACACTTTATTTAGTGTTTACAGCCGAAGTTCGGATTGCCTTAATCAAATTCATGTAACAATACCTTACGACTGCTTGGGGGATATGGGGCATCATTTCTTCGTAAACACATTGTTTAGTATGAGTAAGGACGGTTTTGAACACTGCCTACATTGTAAGTTAGTACAAATCGCTATAAACCACTCCAGAAGTTCAATTATTCCAAATCTATAAATAAACATGATATTGATCTCTGCTATAAATAGCTACCGACGTCAGAGCGGATTACCCGGATAACGAAATAACGTAATCTCAAAAGTGAGTTGTCACGTGGTTTTCCTTGTTATCCTTGTTAAAAATAACTATCTCTGCAGCGTGGCTAAAATAGTAAATACCTGTCAGCAATGAGGAATGGGGATGTATGTTTTACTGTTTACACTGATGTTGAGCATCACTGAGCACCATTTTGGAAAGATCTTATCAGGTAACAATGTCGTATTTGGCTACTTGAAAAAAACTATTTTGGTCTAAACTGTTTCATACCCCCTTTAAACTTTCTCTTGATTTCATTTCAGAATATCCCGGTGAAAGATATACATTGTTTTCTGCTTCTTTTCCAGTTTTACAATTGTCAACACGCCGCATTACGTAACTAAATACTTTTGAAAAACTTTTTTTACATGAGAATATTTTTCTGTTGGCTTCCTAGTCGAGTAGACATATATGGAAACGAAGATGCCGGGTAGAGTGCTCAATCTGTTTTTGAATGTATTTTCATTCCATACACAGATATAAAAACACCTATCAATCAGCACATGTTTACTTAATCAGTGACTGTCTTTTGAAAAAGCCATGTGAGTGGTTTCCAACTCACCATAAAATGCTAGGCGAGCTGTTTTTACCCAAGCACATAGCTCACCTAAGACAGCATAGGCGATTTTTTGTGTGATTGTCCTCCGATAGTCAGCAATTATCATGTCACATGGTAAGGATATGTCAAACACAAACAAAGTTTGAGAAGTAGTTACTAGTGTGTTCACGACTAGACAAATTAGTAAAGATATCGACATTCTCACCAGCTTACCAGTTTATGTCCTTTTTAATTTGTCGATTTGCTTTAAATGTTCATTATGTAAACTTCCTCCTTTAATCTTATCATGTATACAGTAATGGCTCATACTTAGTACCATGAAATTAGTTTTGGTTTAATAAAAAATTTAATTCGTGGTTAAATGGTTAATAAAGGTTCCTGAATTAAACAGCTGTCTTATGTCTGCAAACATTGTAGTAGTCACACCCATATCTGGTAAGCACGTGACCGCCGGTAGAATTCGCAGTGTACTGATCGGTTGTTGCCGTATGGGCCGGCTTAATTTTAGATCATATTGATCCAAGATGGCTTGTACCTTAGCTTCTCGCTAGTATTTCAAAAGCATTCACAAAAGAGTAGCTTTCACTAGGCCTATTTGCTGGCATAGTGGAATCATTCTACAAGTTAATGACGGTATTTCAACGAACATATGCATCATAATCGGATAAAAAAACACACTGTGTGAGTGACTGATGCCAGTGAGTGACGGATGAACGTTTACGAGAATGCCGAGCGAGAGCCACTGGCCTGTTCCAACTAATTGTGAAAATGATAATTTCTTACTTCAGTTACCATCGGCTTATTGTTTTATTTTCGTTCGAGATTACCAGGTATGCTCCATTTCAGAAAAGTGCTCAACTGCACTGAGTTCTCTTTCGGGGGAAGTTTTACGCTGCCGGCCATTGATAACCAAAGTAGTGTATGGTTATGTCAGCTCAGATCTGATTAGTCCATTGTGTGAGTGGTTTGCGATTCTGACCAATTACGACGATCTTTACTTCGATAGTTCAACATAGTCCTGCGCGACTGTTTATGTTGTTTTGTATGTGTTTGTACATCATGTACATGGATGGTCAGGCGCGTGGTTTTTATATCAAATTCAAACTACAGGTGCGCGACGTTTCATTCACGTAAAATGATTTTACGTGCGCATTGATATAAAATACATACAATGAAATTTACAACACATTACACATTATTAAACCATAGGTTGGTATCAATGTCTCTCTGTTAATAGAGAGGAAAAACGTAGCTATACGCGCTATCGCATTGAATATAATAGGTTTACTCATTGATGTTTTTTACAAAGGGAAGTTCAGCCTGAATATGTTCCGTGCCAGAAATGCGTCACTTTCATTTAACCATATTTCATTGAACTGTATTGGCACAACAAAGCACTTAAATTTCAAAAAAATAAACGAGCCCTTAACTGCTGTGTCCGATTCTAAGCCCGTTGCTGCCTAAATGAAATTGTTATTCTAAATATTTTGTGAACGCCTTTACTGTTCATTTAAACATCCACATATGTCTTTATATTTGATTTATGAATAGTTTTACTGTCTTAAAATTCTAAACCGTATTGTATTGTGCGTCGTATTACCTATCAAGTGTCGATAAAACCCAAACCTTAACAACCAATACAAAAGAAGAATTCAGATTGAACGATTTTTGGAAAATATTTTAAAACGAAAGTAGAAGTGTTATTCAAAATGATTGATATAATGCATTTCCATGTCGGTGTTTCTTAAGATATTGAGAAAAAACACACTAATGGTGTAACCTCAGAGAGTGTTTTGGTTATTTTCGGTTAATATCATTGTAATCAATGGTTTCAAGGAGCAGCATGGCTTTAATCGTTGATTTTGTGCTTTAGTTTGGATCACAAACAGGTAGCTCCGTCACTGATGTGCGTCCATTTGCAGCAAATTCGTAACACGCTGAAAATTTTATGAATACAAGTACATGGCAAAACAACATACTCTAGAAATAAAGTATAATATATTGAATACAACTTCAAACACATGTATGAAGAAAGTTTGCTACTCACCATGCTTAAACACCTCCGAGATCCGTCAGTTATGGAGTCGTTGTGCAAAACACGCAGGAATTAGATTATTGGTAACTAGTATTGGGTTTGTTTTGGGGAATTTCCGTAGACAAAGAAAGTAGACTAATGTTAAAGTGCGAATTTGTCATTATATTACTACAGTTTAATCATCGATCAAAATATCTTCCGAACCCAGATCATTCACGAATCATAACCTAGATGCATGAAAGGAAAATCCCGCAAAGATACGTGTCATTGCCTAAGGCGTCAAAACAAGACAGATACATGTTTGCCTTATCTCTATGGAACATGTTGTTAACATTGGCTAGGTTATGAATGTAAATTGATCAATAAAAAAAGAACAAGATAACCCTATACCTAACACATACCGTGTTATGAAGACGTTTTTGTTTTGGTCATTTGCCAAATCTGCTATTTTATCTCAATAGGCTAACTGTGAAAGATAAAGGGATAGATAAATTGAACACGTTTTAAAGTCGGAGATTTTAAACTAATATGATAAATTTTCTTCATTGTTTTGCTTTTGTACTCCTACCTGAATAAACCATTCGAGTCCCTCTAGCTGTAAGAATTGCTCGTTTTTCTTACCTTCAACGGATGTTGTTAAAACATTCCTATAACAGCAGTTTTGTTTACTTTGTCGATGGAATAAATGCTTAATAATTGTATAATGCATAATATGTTTATACGCTTGTCTGACTATATTTTATTTCAGTGTATTGCAGAATGCTTTCTTCATTGCCGTATCGGTGTTACTGTATTTATGTGTAGCAAAATTAACAATGTAAGTAGTTTTGACCAAGTTTCTACGATACGATACTATAAGTAAATAAATGATCTAAAACAAGAAAGAGAACGAAACAGACCACATGAATGTATCAGAATATTTCTTTTTCTCAACAAATATATTGAACGACGATGACAATGGTAATTATGCTGAAAGCGGACAGAGATTTTGCCCAGCTCCTGCTAGTAGGCACTGTGTGTACAACCATTATTAGAAATTTTAAGTATTTTGGAGTTGATATTAAACCATGTCAACACTGTTCTTTAATATGTTAATTTCCTGCTTTTAGTGGTCTACCGCATGTATAATTAGGTTATTATTGTACTTTTTGTACTCATTTCTTAATAGGAAACAACACGATCGTACCCGGTTATCAACATGGGATATTTCTTAACAGTGCGATTAAAATTTGAATGATCAACTTTTTATTGTTAAAGAATATAACTGCTGTTTTTAGAATTGATCTGTGGAGGCATAGATGAGATACCTTACGCATAGTTTGTTTTGTCTCTTTTCAGGACTACATTTGTGTTAAAAATTATCAACATAATCATTATAATAGCATCAAATTATTAGAAAACTATTTATCCTAATAAACTTTGTAATATCTGTGATGATGTTTACGCATGGGCTCGGGTAGAGAGGTAGAGTTTAAAAATTGCATCTCCTCTGACTCATTCACCCTTTCACCTCAAGTCCTTTCTCTTTCACTTTCATGTCCTGGTCAGCATAAATTATATGTAAGGTATTCCAGTTGACCGGACCATCAATGTGCTGGGGAGTCTCCTGGGGTCTCCCTTAATAATAAAAGCTGGATATCATATTAAAAATATATTACAGAGAGTTAAACAAAATATGATATTTTAACTATACATATACCAAGCCTAGTTTTATGATAATGTATTCAATCACTTGAGTAGGTGAGTAGGTGGCATAAATAATGATTATTGTTTTCTGTCTTGGTCCATTGTCTTATTTACATCATGTGTTGTTCTCTTTAGTTGCAAGATACCAATTGATGCCTAAACATCATTTGAAGCCTATGCTGGATTATCATTTTTCTTCGACGCCAGGGTGTGAGATGTTAGGGTTATTGAATGCAACTGAATTACACGAATGAGGTAATTATGTACATTTCTATTTAAAACTTTGAAATATCCGTCGTTGTTCAAGAACATGATGATCAGTCTAATACGTTTGTGACTTGTTATAGTTGCTGGCTTGCTTTTAATTCACTGCCAGGGCAAACAGGACAATTTTTATGGCCATATATATTCTAATTTTATTGCTACATGCTATATAAAGTTGACACCTCATAATTTCAGTGACATTAGTGAGTTTATGTCTGGGGCTAAAAGGTGACATTGGTCAGCGAAAACTGCATCAAAGTAAGTTGAGCACAGCATTTAAGTCAATATTTAAGTCTCAAATTATGTTCATATGCTCAACTGGGAAAAATCAAGAATATATTTACCTAGTTGTGACAAAAATGAAATTATGAGTCAGCAAAACAAACATCTTTATTTCAAATATTTTGGTGTAATTTTTTTTTTCTTTTACAACGTTTGTAGAGAATATATGTTTGTTTCGTTAATCACCCACCTACTATCGTGTCAGTTATCCCAGACTTGATGCACACAATTCTCCCTTCATTGGGAAATGTATATTGACTCCATAACATGATAGCCCACCCACTGATATTTTACTTACTACAGACCAACCGGACATGGAAATACTCATATATGATTGAGGAATAGCCAGATATTTGTACCTCTACCATTTTTAATGAATTTGGAATTTTGTGCCTGTGTATAAACACAGGACCACAGAGTTCCTGAACTCATAATGGATTTAACATGTAGGAACATAACCTCCATTTTATGTTGATAAAAGTACTGAAGTGATTAAATTGTTTTTCTTACAAACACAGCTATGGTCATTTTGGTGATGTCCAGCTAATTGTGATTGGAGGAAAACCCAGATTTATGATTAGGAAGAACCAGTGGTGCACTGCAGGTTAGCTGGAAAACGTCATCTCATGAAAGTTATCCAGCTGGCACCAAAACCCATGCAGTGAGTGACTGAGGAGATACAAGTCACCCATTAACTGCTTGGTCACTGGCGCGCCCGGTTTATTGTTCACTGGAAATAAACGCATACACAATAAAGCTAATTGTTAACAGCATATAAAAAGAAGATTGTATTAATTAAAAGTATATTGCTTATTACATGGAAGTATATTGTTTGAGTATGAAATTATGTTGTTGTTTTTTTAATATTATCATAATATTACTTATTTACTTGGACAGAACATTACATTTATATTTGTATGTCTTGTTAACCAAGTTATTTAATGTGAGTTAAGACTTCTTCAGGTATACAGGTTACATAGTTTTACATGATTACTGGTACTTACAGACAGCACACGGCTGACAAACCAGGGATACATTTCCTTGTTCCTTCATTTTTTATTAAAGTTTCAGTTCTTGTGTAAAAACAAGCTAGTTGGTTAACAACGTTTAGTTAGTTCACGGTTTTTACTTAAAAGACAGTTACTTAAATAGACATGAACAAACAAAACATTAAAATGGTGTTTTACCTTCCTAGCACGGGTAAACTAACTGTTGTTTTACTATTTAATATCTTTTTTTTTCAGTATTCATCCATGCATGTCAGCATTTACACTTTGTTAATAGACATATATATCACCAAGACAGAAAAGGGTTATGATGATGCAGAAAATGAACCCACCCTACGACTGTTGCTGCTGCTACTACTTATACTACAAGTTTAAGTTTCAAGCTTTCAAGTCTATACATTTGGTATATAAATACATATAATTAGGTATAATTAAACAATACTACTATATATAGAAATGTTTCATATAAAGAGGTACTCTTCATAACATAACAACAAAACATGGATCATCCCTTTTCATGAAGGGTTAAATGATTGCAACCATAAGCCAATGGATGATAGGAAATGTAATAAACACATGCAACACCTACTAAAGACTGTTACACACTGAAATGTTGGCTGGTGCAATCCCAGAATATTTTGAGGTTAGCAAAGGTTATGTTAACTTGGTATATTTCATTGTATTTGTGATATTTTAGCATATGTTTATTTACATGTTAATTATTTCAAGAAGCAATCATCATTAACTTTTATAACACTTGTACCTTTTTACTTTTATGCTAAATAATACTTATAATCATTGCTAAGGAAGAAAATCTTAATATATTAATTAAAGATAAAAGACTTAAACATATTCAGGCATAATTTAATCAGGGTTAAATATTTCTTGTTGGTATTTAGAAACTGTTTTGGTTTATGTTATGATTTATTGTTGTTTTTAATCTTTTTTAGAAATAATGCAGGCACACAAGATTTCACTTGCACTGTGTAGCATCTACCTCTCGCATCTGATACGGAAACAATTGTTTATGACAATAACCATAAATTATTAGCTTCCTCCCTACAATCCCGTGAGGTTTCTAGATAGAAATACCTGATACTATAGAAAGTAAATACCAAGTCTTACCAAAAGACAACATCCTGTGTAATATGTTAAACCAAGATACATCTATCTATTGTAGATCTTGTTCTTGCTCTAAACGGAACTTTAAGCCACACAGTGAGGACCCACTGAGTACAAGGAATTACTTGTCTGTGACTGTACCCATTAGGCTATAGGCCTATATGATAGGTAAGGGGAACGAATAATTATTCAAATAGTTTTGATCCGTTAAAAGCATTGTCGCAAAGGGCTTGGCCATTCTCTGTATATGGCTATATAATAAATCTTACAAAATCATCTTGTTGGAAACTGCAAGAGTTAGAGGTGTGATTTTGGTATAGATGTCCTTTGGGTACAATAATCCATTTAAGATTATATAGGAAAATTTACACAATATTCTTTTCAGAAACTGCAAAGCTAGAGCCTTGATATTCGGAATTCATGTTTTTGGGCGTCCCTGTATAAAGATGGTTCAAATGATTCTGATCTGTCAAAAAGCATGGCCGTCAGGGAAGTGGCCATTTACCATATAAGGCTATATAAGACTACTTAGAAAATCTTCTTATCAGAAACTACAAGAGATAGGGCCTTGGCATTTAGTACACTTGTTCCTTGGAACGCCCTGTTTAAAGACTGTTGAACAAATTCTGATCCATAAAAAACATGGTTACCAGGGGTGTGGCCAGTTTCCATGTATGGCTATATAGAAAAGCTTTGAAAGAAAATTAATGTCATAAACTACAAGAGCTAGAGCCTTTTTGGTATACATGTTTTTTGGGTATCAAGAATGGTCAAAACGTGTTTATACTTATAAAATAACATTGCGGCAAAGGGTGTAGCATTTTCCCTTTTGGGGTTCGTAAGAAAACTGCAAACTCTTCTTGTCAGAAACCACAAGAGCTAGAGCTTTGATATTTTGGTGTATGTATTCATTGAATGGCCCTTTATCAAGACTATTTAAAGAATTTTGCCACTGATATGCCACACGCACTCTCCTGAATTAAGATGGCAATGTCTACATGTTACAGACCTGTTTAGGGCCTTCTTAACCCAAAGATATTACGATGTGTTAGCCTTACCAATGCTATACATGTCTTGAAAATTGTATGTAACATGATGATTAAATGTTTTCCAATTTTATGTTATTTTATGAGAGATATAAAAAAAGAAATAATGTCTCTACCACAACAACACACTACCTCATAATATTTTCATGCTAATAAAACATTGAGATTGACATTCTTTTGTAAATGATCATAAGATAAAGAATGCCTTAACATGAAGTTAACGAGCATTCTCAAGTATTATCCAGAGCAATGAAGTGAACTGCATTGACTATTATGCAATACTGACAGCCTGCACTATGCATAATCAGGTCTTAAATTTGTCTGATATAATGGAGAGGAATTTCGATAATATTCAAGCAAATCCTCACCCACACATCAAGGCTATCCATAACATACTTTTTATATACATAGTGCTGATTACTACTAATGATACATGTTTACTGTAGTTTAATATCTGTCTTTTTTACTTTTTTTTAGCGTCTTGATGAATCTGACTTTAACTCTACAACAGCAGTCGGCGGGCTTGATTGAGGCGACTAAAATAACAAGAACTGCATGTAAACTAAATAACGGTGTTTATAGACAGGTGTTAGCTTATGCAATTTCAAATAGACAAGTATACAAATACCATCCACAAATAAGACGAGTATGTACGTATTTATGCATAAAATAAAACTCATTAAAACTGAACTATTTGTGTAAAAACGCGTTGGTCTCTTTATCATCTCAATTGCATAAAATGGCACTGTTTGCCTTCTAGATGTCAATACTCTTCCCGTGAGAGCAGACCCTCTACCTACAGCTCTCAATTTGACATGTCCCCTCATTTAATGAAAAAAAAATGCGATAATAGACTATCTTTGTCGAAGAAAATACCAACAGTATTGACGAACGGAAAACGCTTGAGAAGCTTCTAAAATGCACAAGTTCTATGTAGCTGCTACATTTCAAAAGTTTTCTAGGGAAGCATGCCTTCCAGACCCAACTAATACCTTTAGTGGTCTGTCAACTAGGACACCTCTGAATAACTTCGTGTGTATGTGAGAAAGTTACACGCATCATCGAATTACTATATGCATGTACTTAACTTCGTACATATTTATTATTTATTATTCGTGTTAAGCCTAAATTTGTTTATACAGAGTACACTAATGCACAGCAAATTTAATAATTTATGAATCACTTGTCACCAATCAATAAGAAAATATGGCAATTTCCTTTGAGCATTGCAACATATACCGAAATTAGAAAAAGTCACATGACATATGTATTCATATGCAAACCAAATGTAAAAATAATAAGTAAAAGTTTGAAACGTGTAAATGCATTTATATAATATATGTTGGTTAAAGTTGTATGCATTTAAAAAGCTTTATTTTTTCAGTTGCTCGGACAGATCAAACAAATAGTTTTAATAACTTAATAATTCCATGTCCCATTAACAAGGACATATGGCAAAGTCCGTACAGCATTGTGACGTATACCAGCATTTGAAAAGTGTAAAAAGACTAAAAATATTGAAACGTGTAAATTAAGCTTAACTGTTAAATTAATTTGAAGAATCATTGCTTGAAATTACCTGAAAATGAAAGGCAACCGGTTAATTTATGCAACATAATTGCTGTATAATGTTTAATGGATTTTATGATGTTACTCTTAAGCATCTTAAACATAAGCATTTAATCTTAAAGATTTTCCAGCCGTTAACATAGCTTAAAAATACTGAATCAAAATGGACGCTGTAGGATGACATGACGTCCAAACAAACGTATTAGGACACTCTATGTGTATTATAGGAATTATTGGTGTAAAGTGTATACAATCTGAAAGAAGTTTGAAAGAAGTATTTTAATAGTGACTGGCCATTTTATGTCACTATCTCATAGTTTAAGAGGGCATCCATGAATTAATAGAATACGTGTTTTAAATAACAAGTATCATCAGTTTGGCTTCTAATGTCGATATGTGAACAGTATATATATATTTTATTGTTACCTATATAGAAGCATGACTTATTTGCGTTTAGAAGTTTATTTACTTTTAATGGTCTACTTAAACACGTATAATGTGATATACTGTTAATGTTTAACGTATAAGTTTACCATCATTTCAACAAACAAACACATACGTTTACACTCGGGTTGATTAAATTAATTGCTTATGGGTATATGTCTATATATTACGCAATACATTTGAAAGTTTTAACAATCTGCTTACCTTCAAAGTAAAATAACGCATTGAAAAAAAACAAGCTTAAATGTTTGTACTTTGTTCTTCTATCCGAAAAAAACAACAACACAAAGATCTAATGACATTAGAAAAAGGTTTTCAAGGTCTCGTTTATCTTATGCATTTTGAAATTATTATACTTATGATTGTTTACTTGCGTAAATTATCAAAAAAGTGCATTCCTTAATTAATTCCTCATTGTTAATGTATACAATCACCGTTCATTTTTCATTATGTTACGTTCGTACAATTAAAGGACAATTATGACTTTTTGGCAAGTTAATTTAAATCAATAGTATAATGCTTGTTTATTTAGTTCACACATAACGGATGTGCTCCCCGCAGTAATACGTTATATGTCTGCAATTCCGAAATACATGTTTATCTTCTTCTTTGTACCGTTCTTCTATTAAGCAAAATGTTCATAAGTGCGTTTTCACCAATGCGCAAGGTCAGCTGATTTTTTTAAGATTTAATATACATGGGTCTCTGGTGCAGTCAATATAACGTGATATAATTTCTGAAAGAATGTATAAATAACGATCAGTGGACAATCGTAAACAAAAATTCCGTATGAAGAAAGTAGAAATCGGGTGGTACTATCTCAAAATGTCACGGAACTATACGGAAACCACAAACCCTCTTAGGTCAGCAGATAAAGTAATTTTATTGACAATAAATCTATACTGGGTCAGAATAACGTAACAGAAAGGTGTTTAGGTGGTGTGAAGAGCGTTCATGGAAATCTGATTGAGTCTGTTTTCCAGATTTTCTTATTCAATTATTTAATTGTTGTTTGTGTTGAGCAACAGTGTGTTCGCTAATGAAATTTTAAGGCAGACTGGTCTCAGATACAATATACGATAATGTATTTGGCCACAATACCATATTTAACACATTAAATATAACAAGTTATATTTTGAATACATTCATTTACATAAAATGTTACGCTAGTTACGCAATGCTTTAAAAGATTCTGTTTCATATGACGCGAATACCACGGCGTTTCCAATTCTGCGATTTAGATACCTTAAAGTCTATTGTAACATCTGAGTTGTTTGTGTTAAGTAATAGACTTAAATGTAAAGTATTTTCTAAAAGGAATCAATGTTTAAACCATAGTTTAAGTTGTCTACAATGACCGTAAAATACCCATCTCCTTTTTTTGAAAACTTTGCAATCTTCTCTAAGCTAATTATTTGTAATGCCGACAAGTATGTCATGATTACTTTGTGTTACTTTTACTTTTACTTTTGGTTTCTAACAGCGGATCATTATATATGTGTATGCATTTTCTGAAAATCTGAGTTATGATCAAAAAGTTTAATTACGTCGAATATATCATGACACACAATCAAGTCACATTAAATAATATCGATGTGTTTCCAGACTACTCCTATGCTCCTTTGCATTTGTTCTTTTTACAGCGTGTTATTTTAAAATACAATGAATATGCATTATACATATAGCACATAACTACAATAATAGCGAATATCAATTAACAAAGCTCTATGTATTAATGATGTGAGAAGGAACTTAGCTTGGTGATATAATTTATATAGTACATGACAATTAGAATGTGACATCTGTGTGATGTATGTTTTTTTTTTTTTTTTGGAAATGTGTTGTTGTTTTTATAAGCATTCTCAAAGCAATAACATGTACAAGCAAATTTAAACAGTCTTGTATACAAGTAAAAAATAACAAACTATCTGCAATAATTGTTCTCTGCGTTGCTTTTTTTAAAAAAGGTCACAGTCTCGGTGAATGATAAGCGGATGAAAATGATAACATGTAATTTGAAGCTTGTATATATAAATATATCAGATTAGAGTATATATGTACTATGGTAGAACTCCTGCTATGAAACTAACCTCCAAAATTTTCCACATTGGTACGTTGACAAGATAACGGCTATAAAACCGATACTCGAAAACTTCCGCTTTCTGACTATGACCCCAAACCAGCTATAAAACTGACCAACAGAAGCTCCCGATGTGGGAATATGGCCTAATAAATATTATAAAACTGACTAACAAAGCTTTTACATCGGAAATATGACGAAATAAACAACTGACAATCGACAGCATTAGGACATGACCCCATACCGTCTATAAAACTGGCCTCCACAGCTCTCATGTTGTGACTTTGAAACTGAGCCCATTAAGTTTCCAATAAGGTTCACGACCTTATTCCAGCTAGAAAACCGAATCCTGAAAGCCATCTTCTCATTAATTGCTGTAGAGGATGAGGTAAAGAAATCTTGGTACCAGGACTCATTATGTGTTATACTCTTTGCCTGGTATTGATTCGTAGGTACATCCTGTAAAATCAGACAGCTTGAATAAACTATTGTTTACTCTAAACTAAACATGTTTATGTTACCGGACTAGCTAAGTTTAAGAAGTTCAACAACAAAATGTCTTTCTACCAATGTGTATTTATTTAATGGGGGTTGATGATGGTCATAATAGTACCGATCTATAAATAGAAAATGACAAATGATTAACACAATGTATTAAGTTAAAAGTATTTCATGATTGATTTGAGCTCTAGTGTAGGCCTACATGGAAAATATCTTTACACAATGTTTTAAACATGTTTATAAAACTAAAACAGTTTACACATATAAGTTTACAAATACTATTTTGAAAGACCTTGAGTATAGTTAATCATTCAGTTAAATGTTACTAATGGTAATATATTAAAAAGCAAAGTAAAATACTTAACTAAGGAAATATAATTTCCTGTAGCATAAACTTCTACATCAAAAGGTTCATGTCGGAAAATAATTTAAAAATGACCGGTTGTCGAGTGATCAGTGGTTGAAGCATAAGCCAATGTAAAACGATCTACAAGGATCGTGACCCAAGAAAAGATAATAAGTACGTTACTACGTCTAGTATACGTTATTTCCCTTTGCTCATAGATTTAAATAATGCGAAGATACAATTTTATTAAAGAAGTCTACACTTACAATTATCATGTAAAAAATCAACAATTTAGATGCATATAAAATCTAGTCCTACGACATTTACATTGATAATGCTAATTGTAATTCATGTTGTGTGTGTTGGTAATAGCTTTGTTGCTGCAGCTCTGCTGCTGCTGATGATGATAATGATCATAATGATATTTAGGTTGTTAGTGATGTTCCATTTTGTCTAAATATTGTTTTGTTTAATAAATTGTAGCCTTTATAAATATCGTATGTGTACATGTATATATCGTTCTAATTTCTTATTCTGGCTGAGGCTTTCTAGACCCATGTTCAACCGAGAAAATTTGGAAAGCGGCGTTGTTAGCTTAGTCGGTAAAAATGGCTATTTGAGATATAAGACAGCGATCTTTGGTGACGAGTACAGAGTCCTTATGGTTACCCTTGGGATGTGATTGACTTATAGACCTGGAGAGTATATATCAGCAGAATATTGTCTTTAAGGTATATGGGGGTTACATTTGTAAGAGACGACTTCGATTTACACATTTAGTAAAAGGTCTAGAGAAGGGTCTATTGAGCAATCTTTAATAGAGCTACAAGATTAACAATGAGTTATATCAAGAACGTGTCAGATAAACACAACGCCGATGAATGCGCTATACATTTATAGGTGTATTGATTAGGTATCTTTACTGACAACGACGCATCATTGTTGTATTAACGTAAAGAATCCGCCTAATTCTTTAGAATAACATTGTGTGTTATGACTTAGGGTTTCATTGTACCCATTTCCATTAACATTATTGTAAGACTTCAACCCGCGCGATATGTTCTGCCTCCTCCATTTGCTTTGTATTTATTTCTATTTCAAATAGAGGATCTTTACTGATGATGTACCTCTTCAAAGTATTTAAGGATATAATCACAGATATGTCGTGTACGTCTTTTTTACCTACATACTTTGAAATCGAATCTAAAAGCACAAGCATTTATTAATCAATACTAACTTGTACTCGTTTGAACACAGCAATTCGTACTTCTTCTTGTTATATATACTTGAAAAATCCCTAATCAAATATGCGATACGACAGTGTTCTTGTGTTTGTACCATCACATCATATCATCCGGTGCCGAAATGTAATACTTTGTCTTTTTCCTTTTACCTGACATTGCTACATATAACTGCTTGCACAAAGAAATCAACGTGAGCTTTATTGTGAACTCGCGATGAACCCCTAGTTTTGTATACATGTTACACCGACCTTCTTATGGACTAAAATGAAAAGAAGATCAAAAAGGCACATTGAACTAACGTTCACTAAGTCGCTTTATATAATCTGTTGTTAAACAATACTATATTATGAGTTTTAAATATTGCTTATGACTAGTCTACAGGCCTCATTAGGAAACAGCATAATGATAAACATATGGATCATTCAATCTCAAATGCTTTTCCCATCAGCCTTTTACATTGAATCGAAATTGCGAAAGAAGGTGTAAGGTCCGATCATTTGATCTTTAGATTGTATTGTTTGTATCATTTCTCCATGACAGAGCATTAAGTCTTTCAAATATTATGCTATCTTAATTTTATGAGAGTCAAAAACGGTGCAATGTTTGTGCACATTTTTAACCATTTGCAGGTCATTAACATTGAAAATTGGGAGGAAATATTTCAGTCGTATCCGTCAGTCAATATAGCGTTCTTATTGGTTCGATAGAGAAGCAAATTTAAATAGGATCAGGTATGCGTCGTGTACATTGGTTTACCTTATCCGCATAATATGACATACACATTTGACATATATCTTGCAGACACTAGCAAATTGATTGAAAAGTTAAGTTATTGATTTTCAAACAACTTTCAGAATTTATTAGTGTATAAGTATATCTACCTGTTGTTTTTTTTATGGAAAAGGTCATGCGACGACACTTTAAACTGTTTCATGACAAAATTAAACTTTGATCTTGCCATACAAAATAGATACATTTTAACAGGTGTTCAATTAAACAAACAGTATGTAACGAATCTTTTGAACATTTGATTTCACCTATTCATACTTATAACAAGTAATTTCTTATAAAATACAAATAATAATGTCAATAGAATAATAATAATAATAATAATAATAATAATAATAATAATAATAATAATAATAATAATAATAATTATAATTATAATAATGCTGATGTTGCTGTTGTTAATAATAATAATAATAATAATAATAATAATAATAATAATAATAATAATAATAATAATAATCGTCATCATCATCAGCATTATCATCACAATAATAACAGTCTCCCAACAAGAGGGGTTTATTGTTTTACTATAGACGTAATGAATTTTATATTGAACGTAAAGTAAATATCGCCCTATTTAACGGATTAAAATAAATTACTACATCAAGATCATCAGCTACAACTACATTACCCTTAAGTACGTTTTCGGTAGTAATTTCTGACATCTTTTATGTGCCTCAAAGGAGATAGTAGATCTCCACAAAGAATGAAGTTGTATAGTATTCGGATAAATGTTCTGAATTTCGAATAGGAAAAGTTACGATAGACAATGAGTCGACAATATCGGGTAAACGGAAATTTTGCGAAACGGCCCAAAGGCGAAAGAATCAAACGGATACACAGCGCATTTAAAGAGTACGGGTTTTCTCCAAAACCGGATTCTATTGAACATTACGATGCAGATAATTCTGAGTGCATTACCCCGCCCACCAGTGGCGCCAGTGTCAAAACGGCAGATCTTCTAGAAGTTGTCAGTCAGACAAAAATCCGATTTAAACTGGCAGGCATATTGTAGAACTAGGGCATAAAGCGAAACACTTTAACTGTTTTAAAGTGGTAAATCGCTATGATAAAAAATACTGGTAATAAACTCGAAACGGCTTTGTTATTAATGATAATGTGCGAGTGTGGGTCTTGCAGAGAAGTTACGACTGGCAAGACGCATAGGACCAAAAAGCTGGAATACACAGTGTTTGATGTTAATACCAAAGTTGTCCTTGGTATGTACCGGTATTCAGTTATAATTTAGAAATATCAAACGGAATAGTCAAACACACTTGTTTATACTACTAAAGGTTTAAAACGAAGGGAAAGCTTTTGATGTGTTTATATGTACTACCCCCCCCCCTTTCTTTTATTTTGAGAGCTTTTTAGACAACCTTGGTAACTAGACACTTTGGTCATTGAAAAGCCTGCACAGCCCAACAGAAAGTGTGTTTATTCAGTGCAATCATGGGTTCGAACAAATGTTGCTTTTTCACGTTGTTTTTTTATATTTTTTTATTAAAATTACATGGATTGCTACAGTTTCTAGTTCGATTAGAAAATAGAAAACCATGTCTAAAGATAGGTCGTAATTTTAGAATTTTTGATGTCCCAAGGCTGGTTAGGTAATTTGAACTATGCCATTAATTGTCCTGTTTTCAAAACTGTGTTATAGATTTTGGTAATACTCTACCTCTGAGTAAGGAGCAATATCTAGGTCTAGGTAAATACCGCCAAGAATTTCTAGTAAAAACTGTAATGTATTTTCAATACTCTGCTTATAATACCCTTGAGAATTTTGTAGTTTGCAGCAACTCGTCACATTTACCAAAGTTGCCTTTGACAAAATGTGTAGTCGTAGTATTGCCGTCGATACCGAAACAAACACATCCCTGTTGGGAAAAAGCGGATGTAAAGTTGATTATTCTTAGTAATATGCAACAACAAAAAACAATCAGTAAAAAGTTAAAAAAATGGCTTTGGAAATAGCCAGATGCAATCTTTCATTAGCACATCTGAGACTTGCAGTTGATCGCATAGGTCGTGATGGTATATACAAGTTATTTATTGAGAAAGTTAATGGAAAAGTGAGAGTTACTTCAGCAAACAGAAGAATAGAAACTGTATTCAATTTTCTATGCCCTAACTTTGATGCGAACCTGTAACCATCATCGGTGTGTGTGTACATCGATAATTATTGTATGTGCATGCATTTTTGCCTATTGCATTGACAATAACCTTGTTTACAAATGGATTTGGTTTTCCCGGCTTTATTTATATACGTTGTGACATCACAATGCTAATACACTGTATGACGTCATGCATCACAACTATTTCACTCATGTTTTAGTAGAGGTGATTTTAAACACAAATATATTATACAAACTGTCTGGTAATATGTATTGAACTAAACATGGTTATTTAAGTCTGTATGTTTGTTATATTTAAAGACAGTTTTTTGTTTTCATTTGTGACGGTTTTGCCATAAATGGTTAACTTAGAAACTGCAATTCTACACAAAAAATACTTGCCAACATATAATTTTATTCTTATTTTGTATTCATCATCGTATTTTATCTTACATAGCAAACAATTAAAAACAAATTGAGAAAGAATTTTTTTCAATACCTTTATTGATTTGTTGATTACATGACTAATTTCCTCGGGGGAAGAAATATGGAAAAAATGTACATATATCAGATTATGTTTTTCTTTATTACAGCATCATACGATAAAGTAATTTGTGTGTTAAAACGTGTTTGTTGTGTATATTGAGCTTCCTCGTATTTTTATTATCTTCAAGAAAGTGTAGCTATTATGACACTTTTGACATATACGGTTACTTTGTTACTATGGAAATTGCCATTTTACCCCCAAAAATCCAACATCTATTTTATTTCATTTTTTATTCATCATTAAAGTTTACCTTGGATACAAAAATGAAAAGAAAAATCTATGAAAGGATTAAATGTTATTAAAATTGTCGAATATTTCCTTACGATTTCAGCCTACTGGTCATTAGCCACTACAAATAGAATGACCACAATTGCTGATAAAAGTCTAGTGACCCAATTAGAAATGGAAAACTTGACTAAAGACCAATCCAAGAGCTCGGGAAATTAATAAAGAATCCTAATAAAACCCATTGCTTATTCAAATGCAAGACGTCACTTGATAATCTAAGTTAGATCGAAAAACTCCCATCTTTGATCCTATGTGTTTATAAAAAGGTCAAAAATGAATAAATTAAAATAAATATAGAATCAATTTATCATGGACTGAAACTTAAACACAGATACAAAGATAATCATCATTTTAGACAGTGCCAAGACATGTTCAATCAATGGCACCGTTATCTAACGGTCTTCTACTATACTATTTTATGGCGCCGTATGACGGATCAAGTGTCGGTGTGCCGTAAAACGCCAAATACTATACAATTTGCAGCAGAACCACACATTTTCCCAGCAATCACTTGTGACTTACAACATATCCTGACATATTCTGACATAATTAGGCTCTTTAAACACGATCTGATATAATGTTACATGTACAATAATTCAGACATTTGTTGCTCCCATGTTAATTGGTTTAAAAGAAGCAGCTTTTTTATTTATTAATATATGCGTTTGAGGTAACAAATATTTCTTTTAGTCAGGCTTATGACTACATTCATAGATGCCAATCACATAACTTATTCAAACAACCTCATATATGGATTAAATATTGCAAACGTTATTAGTGAAAGACTGAAAATCTGCTTAACATAACAAAATACACACCTCACATTACTTATTAGTAATGAATAAAATGCAACGTATACGCAAATAATATTAATTTAAACAGGACATGTAATACGTCTTCCTTTATAAAATTCTTATATATTTCTATTGAAAGCAAACAATGTCTTTCCACATTAATTCAAACTGTTTAAGTTTAAACTTGTCAGTATAAACTTAAGGCATTAAAGAGTTTAATGAAAACATTCACAGGTAATGTGCAAGTAGAAGACAAAAGGTAGACAGTGTTCAGTCATTTGCTTTTAACTCATTGCTTCTAAAAAGAAACACTGTAATATTTATACCAATTCAACGAAACAATTGTTTCAAAACAAACAATGGAAAAAGAACATGTTCATATAAGAAGTTGCATTACTAAACTATGACGAAAGATATAAAGACTGACATAAATATATTACTGACATTATTTCCAATACATTGTTTAATCAAGAAAATCGATGAAGCACATTGTGACTTTTCCAGTAGTTTTATCTTCACATTGCACATGCAGCTCTGTTTCTCCAAACCTCATTTGTACTAGGACATGTTTCTTTTTCCTTGATTTACCCAAAGGTACTCTGATGGTGCCAACAGTTTCACAACCGTCATCTGTTACAAATTCAGGTGGTCGATAATCCTTGCAGCGGAACAGGTTAATATCCATATGCGTAGCAGAATTTAATTGCGGGGATAGGTCTAGCGGTTTCGACAGTTGTCCCACGGGAATTATGTCACCAGCCCTCACAAGTGGGCAGAATTTATTTCTGTTGTCAATGTAATCAAAATTAGAATCGTTTACTTCATTCACTTCTTCAATTCCATATGTGCATCTTAAAATCCGTTCTACAATAGCACCAGGGCAATGTCCGAATATTACGGCCCCTTTTTCAACCGCAAGACCAGCTTCATATGGTATGATAACCTTTTGATTAGGAAACGCCGTCCTAACTGCATCCTGAAGAAGAGTGCACTCCGAAAAACCGCCAACCATTATAATGTACTTGCAGTTTTTCACTTTCGGACTCTTAAGCAGTTGCTTTATGTGGCTGATGACGTTCTCTAAGGCGAATGTGAAAAAGGGTTTCCAAATGTCGGCCTGTAAATAAAGGTGGTCTCGGATGAGACTGACCTTTTCGCCAAGGTTTGCCTTATTCAGTCTTTCAGAAAAAGTTTCACCATACAACTGCTGGCATATCTGGTCAAACGCAACTACTGGGAGTCGAATAGAAAGGTCCTCAGGGGACGATGCATTTCGCTTTTGTAATTCAAATGCTTCACCAACCTCTATTTCATCTTCGTACGCCACTTCCTTTAGCTTGGCTCGAAAGCCTGGACCTAAAAAAGTTTTTGATTAAATTATTAGTAAAGATATTTCATAGAAAGGACGTAAACTTTGCATAATTAAGTATGTTGTCCTACATATGTAAATTAATCTTATGAAAACAATATCGAAGCATAGAATATATAAATCAAGACCTCGTTTTAATATGCCAAGCATACCCACAGATCAAGGAAGTAAATAAACTAAATACAATGAAATACACACATACTTGGTATTGCTTCAAACATCTCACTGAAGCAAGCATTGTTTAGCAAGTGTTTACTTTATAGTGACAGGTCACTTTAAACAGTACGCTCGTCTTTCATGGCCATTTGTATGAGACTCGTGCAATCTAAATGCTAATGGCCGTATATTGTTCTGCAATATGTGATACTAAAACACAGTATATATAATACCTGTGATTGTCTCTAAGAATTCATCAAACTTGTTGTTTACTGTCAGCCCACCCCATGGTCCACCGCTACCAGCCTCTATCTCCTTGACCGTTCGCATATCCACGACCTCGTGAATGGTTATGTCCACAGTTCCACTTTTATAATTCATATTTTAATTTCAACAAGCGTATCATTTCATCTATATTGCCTTTGAACATATTAATTTTATTATCATATAGAAAGTTACTATTCTCGCAATTTATACGAATCAATTTTTGTTTACTAAGCTGATTCTTCTGAAGAAAATTTCTGTGGATTAATAATCATAATATGGCAATCCACTTTATACAAATGTCGTAATTGTATTTTGGGCTTATTGTCTAATAATAAATAATAATAAATACTTCATTTATATCGCGCTCTTATAATAATATATATGTTTAAAAACGCTTTACAAAATTACCTACCGCTACTGCTCCTCCCATACATGATCTGACATTCTAATGCAATACACGAAATTCATGCGCGTGCATAGAGTAATTCGGCTATAGGAACTAGTTCTATTTTACAATTAAAAATAAGACAATAAACATGTTATTTCTCTAATGTTATTTGCACTATACATAAGGTTGTAATTTTATTGATTACGATAATTAAAGATAATGGTTGGAAAATAACAACAACAAAAATCACACCCTCGTATAAAGCTATACATGCATTGTGTAATGTCAAGGCCGTGTAACATAAAAGTTGCTACGCCCATGGCATTAAGAAACACGAATTACATTCGAGGTTTGTGTGTGTTTGTGGTTGAAACAAACAGTTTGCTCATGGATTTTAATTGTTGATGACATTGAAATTCTGATTATGGAATAAACCATTGAAAATTGCGAAGATAGTTGTGTTTTTACGGGTGACTTGCGAAATTTGGAGAAATGTTGGGATTAGAGGTGGTGTGCTGGTGTTCATGTTTAACTCTAGAATCTGTGATTTATTAGCACATTTGTCCAGATCATTGCAGTCAGCTGTATTTGGTTCAACTAAAGCTTGAGCTCTATCTTAACCATTTGAATGTTCAGCATGTAACGACATTTGATCATCAGGGTATGTCCACAGATAAGGCAGCTGATTGCTGCTTTCTGAGACAGCCACAGAATTAAGATCAATTTCCTTCTCAAAACTGTTGGGAATAACGCCAAATTTTGCCTCGAAATCCCGTAGCTTATCTCTACAACATTGCATCGATTTTCACATGATTCTTCGTCACATTCATTTAATTCACAACATCACAACAACAGGGACTCATAATCTGACCTTTTGATAGTTCGTACTTTTATTGATTTTATTACTATTCCTAAACAGTTTTAATCATGTTACTGTATTACATGTTGTTTCATATTTTTGCAAGTTTTTGAATTAAAAATGTGTACATGTGTATTAATAAATATATATATATATATATATATATATTTATTTATTTTCTATATCGTTGTTAAATAAAACTTAATTTATTTATCGCGATGAACTGTCCGGTTAGCTCAGTCAGTTAAGACGCTGCCACTTTAATTTTCAATCCTGCAGGACAGAGATCGTAATCGCGCTCATCCCTTTTTTAATGGCCTCATTTGCTCTATTTAATCAATCTTCATATTATAGACATTTTTGGGGTGATCACAAGAATAATTACGGCATATATGAGTTTCGTTCTCGTAAACATTCCTGATCGTTTCGTAAAAAAGTAGTCCGGCTTAGAGCAGGTGCGCGAATATCGGTTGATAATACTCATCTTTATCACACGGGTTATATCAACCGATATTTACAGAAGCGGGATAAAAGATCAATTTCAAGATTCACGACAAAAAGTTAGATGACGTATGATAGCTTAAAAAGATGAGTCTTAATGTTCTTTTTAAAAGTGACCAATATACTGCATTCTTTAAGATCTCTTGGTGGTGCATTCCAGAGTGTAGGAGCAGCAAAAGCAAAACATCGATCGCCGTGAGTGATTGTTCGGCTTTTAGGAACAACTAATAACGAGCTGTCCTGTGACCTCAAGATACGTGTAGGACTGTACAATTGTAAAATGTCTTGGATGTACTCAGAAGAAAATCCATAAATCGCTTTGATGTAAGCATAATGATTTGTACTCAATTCTCCTTTGTGTCAGACGCCAATGCAACTGTTTAAATATAGGTTGCACATGATCAGTTTTTATCCTTCATATTATTCTAGCAGCTGTATTCTGAACTTTTTATAGTTTTACATTAGTGCATTTGAACAATGAAATATGAGTGAAGTACAGTAGTCTAGATGTAACCAAAGAATTGACGAGAGGTGTTTTTTTTTTTGTTTCTGTAGTTAAATACTTTCTTATGTAGCTGATTGACGCAGCTGGTGGTAGCAAGACATACACAGATAATTCACATGTTTTTCCAAATTCATCTGGGTATCAAAGATCTACCCCCACACCCAGGCTTCTAACAGAATCAGATACCTTTACATGTGAATTCCCAAATGTTATTGACGTTAAATCCTTCAAACGTATTTTTCGATGGGGTGTAAATATAATCATTGTCTAACTGGTGTTTGTTTGTTTAACAACGGACAACATTTTGGTAACTTTCCTTCTAAGTGTATTATACTACAATTGTTTCAATTTAGAAATTAATAGAATGGGATTGGCAATGCTGATACTGAGTCCCCGTGATACCCCGAAAATAGCTTAAGATATTGCGTCTAATTTAACTTCCCAAATTGCCTTCCATACATCTGGTTGTAAATGTGTATATTTGTATATTTTAATTATGATAACAGTAAACAGTATCTATGTCAAATGTGATTCATATTTACACCGCCTGTAGGATTAACATTTGCATTATCATTTGATAAGATAAGATTAGGAATACACAGTGTGGCATTTATAAGTTGCTTTATAATTGCGGCTTGTCAACAGAAAAAGAAAATACACATTTGAGGTGTCAGTAATTAGCGACACACACACACGTACACATACCCACACCCACACACATACACCCACACCACACACCCACACACACATACACACCCACACACACCCACCCACACCTACCACACACACACATACACACACACAGACACACACACACACACACACATATATATATATATATATATATATATATATATATATATATATATATATATATATGCCTCTTGGAAACTTAAAGTGTATAATTCATAAAAACATACCAACTTACCTCCTGCATCCAGAACCATATACTGCGTTCCTTTGGGCAATTTAGACAACTCCACATACTCTTTAACGAAGCTTGTTCGGGGCAGATTCCGGCATGAAAGTGCTGCAGCTTCGGGTTCCAATGCTATCGTCAGTTTTTCGCCAGGAATTCCTGCCTGTATTTTATCAACAACTTAAAGAGCGGTAGTGAAAGCGTACAATAGTGGCATCTGCTAAGATGATCCGTTGCTTTTATAGCAAGAATATATGTGTGCCACATTTACATAATGAAAATAATATAAATATGTAAGACGGAAAAGTATATATTATTGTAACGTGCACCACAGAACAACAATAATTACCTGTATCGCTGCCTCTCTCATGAACTGTTTAGCGGCGTCATTCCATATTGCAGGAACTGTCAATACCCAGTGTATATCTGACGGTTTAAACATCCCCTCAAACTTATTCCCAATCGTTATTTCTAAGTCGTCTTTGAGCCACCGGATGGACAGAAAAAACACCGTCATTGCGGGCAAGGTTTTACCCAGAACATCCTCTACCATCACATTTCTATGAAGACCCTAATATAGAAAACGTATATATTGTAATAGTTTCATCTTATTTAAAGTGAGTTTGAACAAATTGTAGATGACACTTAGTCAGCATATAACTCATCATTTGAACAATTCATTATCATTAACAAACTGATTTAGATGAGCAATCCACATATAAACTAGAGGGTTAGAATGCCAGCAAAGCGACGCATCTTAGTTGATATTATCATGAAGACTGTATCAATTATTCTTTGACGGTTGATTCTTGATTCATGTTTCACTCAGTGATTAATTAACATATTTAATACCATTGTTAAATCTCAGATTATTACAACTGGATTTCCACAGGCCAGTTTGAACTACATATTCAAGGGAATATTGCTTGGGAAAGTAGTTTTACACAGGTGATAAGAAAACCATCGTAAGGCTTGAACGTTGAAAATTGATATCAGCCTGAAGAAGATCAACTCCACTTTGCCATAAAAATCGTATGTTTGCATGAACTAGAATGGTGTGTTTCCAACATTGATCTGACTCCTGGTGCTATAAGAAATTGCAACAACAAAGGACTAGGGCCTAGAACGCTTGATCACCAACAATACGCGGCACATGCTTGGAACATCATAAAGCTTCACTGGACTATGGTTAAACCCATCAGCAGGAAAAATGCAATTTCCCATCTCGTCAATAGTTTTAGAGGAGTTAACGGTAGCTCAGGCACGACTTTAAATTACTCACCTAATTCATGTGTCGTTACAACTGTCATTTTGCTGAGAATAGACACAAAGTCGTATATGAGCCAGTGAGTACTTCAAGTATCGGTACTCAATAAATAAACAGATCCAAAGCTGATGCACACAAGTAAAGAGCTATCGTTCAAAAGGTCATAAGAAAATATGTGGCAAGAGAAAGACATCCTGAAATATATCATGTTTTGTTGCCAAGTAGCTCTTGCAAAATGACAATACATACCACGACTGTGTGCTACAACGGCTGAGGAACTTGCAAAAAAGAGATAAAAAAGAGAATGAACACAATGATGGCAGAAATCATTGGTGCAATTAATTTAAATTGTGCTGGAGGATCAAAAAGCCAGCAAATCGTCACATGAACAAGCCATTTTAGGTTCGGAAAGTACTTTGTAGATGCATGTTGACCTAACACAGAGGTTCTGAATGTATTTTGTAGATGAGTGTTGACCTGGCACAGAGGTTCTGAATGTATTTTGTAGATGAGTGTTAACCTGGCACAGAGGTTCTGAATGTATTTTGTAGATTCGTGTTGACCTGGCACAGAGGTTTCGAATGTATTTTGTAGATGCGTGTTGACCTGGCACAGAGGCTCTGAATGTATTTTGTAGTTTCGTGTTAACCTGGCACAGAGGTTCTGAATGTATTTTGTAGATTCGTGTTGACCTGGCACAGAGGTTTTGAATGTATTTTGTAGATGCGTGTTGACCTGGCACAGAGGTTCTGAATGTAATTTGTAGATGCGTGTTGACCTGGTACAGAGGTTCTGAATGTATTTGTAGATGCGTGTTGACCTGGCACAGAGGTTCTGAATGTATTTTGTAGATGCTTGTTGACCTGGCACAGAGGTTCTGAATGTATTTTGTAGATGCGTGGTGACCTGGCACAGAGGTTTTGAATATACTTTGAAGATGCGTGTTGACCTGGCACAGAGGTTCTGAATGTATTTTGTAGATGCGTGGTGACCTGGCACAGAGGTTCTGAATGTATTTTGTAGATGCGTGTTGACCTGGCACAGAGGTTTTGAATATACTTTGAAGATGCGTGTTGACCTGGCACAGAGGTTCTGAATGTAATTTGTAGATGCGTGTTGACCTGGCACAGAGGTTCTGAATGTATTTGTAGATGCGTGTTGACCTGGCACAGAGGTTCTGAATGTATTTTGTAGATGCTTGTTGACCTGGCACAGAGGTTCTGAATGTATTTTGTAGATGCGTGGTGACCTGGCACAGAGGTTTTGAATATACTTTGAAGATGCGTGTTGACCTGGCACAGAGGTTCTGAATGTATTTTGTAGATGCGTGGTGACCTGGCACAGAGGTTCTGAATGTATTTTGTAGATGCGTGTTGACCTGGCACAGAGGTTTTGAATATACTTTGAAGATGCGTGTTGACCTGGCACAGAGGTTCTGAAAGTACTTTGTAGATGCTTGTTGACCTGGCACAGAGGTTCTGAATGTATTTTGTAGATGAGTGTTGACTGGCACAGAGGTTCTGAATGTATTTTGTAGATGCGTGTTGACTGGCACAGAGGTTCTGAATGTATTTTGTAGATGCGTGTTGACCTGGCACAGAGGTTTTGAATATACTTTGTAGATGCGTGTTGACCTGGCACAGAGGTTCTGAATGTATTTTGTAGATGCGTGTTGACCTGGCACAGAGGTTCTGAATGTATTTTGTAGATGCGTGTTGACCTGGCACAGAGGTTCTGAATGTATTTTGTAGATTCGTGTTGACCTGGCACAGAGGTTCTGAATGTATTTTGTAGATGCGTGTTGACCTGGCACAGAGCTTTTGAATATACTTTGTAGATGCGTGTTGACCTGGCACAGAGGTTCTGAAAGTATTTTGTAGATGCTTGTTGGCCTGGCACAGACAGTTGTGTTCCCTAGACAAAACCAATATCAAACTAGACAAATACTGGAGGCTAATTTTGGAAAAAAAAGTGTCTTAGCTATTAAGCGTTTTTAATGGGAGAAAGATGTGACGAAGCCTATGAACAGAAAGCTGAAAAGTATACAACGGCGACTGAAGAATGTCGAAAGGAAGAATAGCGTGTTTTCCGTATAAGTAGGATGCCAATGATTTAATGCCTCATCTGTGTTAAAAATGCTTGTAGCCATTTTGTATTTATCTACAAAATAGAAAATATGTTACTATGGCTGTATCTAATGCGACAGAAAATGCACTCAGCTGGGATAAGTTTTGGGGAATTTACCAGAGCTTGAGCTATGTGCCAACATGCAGTGCCTGATCAATGTTGTGTTCCCGACATACTAGGTTATCGAATTGTGTTAATACGTACTATACTGTTGGTACAATGATTATATTTCAAATAGGTGTTTCTAAGTTTGGTATATAGCTTATGTGAAGTCAGGTCGCGGTTTGATACAATTGAAGGATAAGGTTAAATATATTAGCATTGTTGTAGTTTTGTGTATTGTTGATTGAACGTTATCCAAACAGACGTGCATACAGTTTCGACATTAAGTAGCATCTTGAATTGTTTGAACAGGTAAAGTCTGTCCCTGTCCTTGGCCATGGCGTATTTCAATTCTGCATCGTATCCAAAGGCTCGGGCGGTTGTGCCGTCTTCTTCGATGAGGATGCACGTAGGCGCTAGACAAAATTGAAAAAAAAATGTGAATTTTACAAGCGTTAACTGGTAAATCTCTCCCACAGACAAATGTACATATTGGATCTGGCGCTATTTAGCACATACAGCAAACGGTAGATTTCGAGAATCGGTAATTCCACAATGAAAAGTTCTTTGTATCTTATTAAGGATATTACAACTGCTTTAGTTTAACTTGCGAATTGATGCATATAACATGTTGCCAATATTGTAGTTTTGGGCTAAATTCCTTGTACTTCTAATACAAGTAAAGTCAGTGTTAGATAATGGTATAATATTTAGAGATTTCTACCTTTTTGAGATACACAACTTTGGGATGTCCATATCTTTGCATATACTGTTTTGAAGTCATTCGAAAAAGAGTGGGCGTATCCTGAATATGAGGTGCCGAAATCTATCGCAGCAACTAGTAAACAGTCCCTTCGCTGTGGTGGTGGCTATGAAAGTGTTATTTATGGTTATGACATGATTTGCAATCATTAATGTTAATATTTAGCAACTATTTACGCTGAAATACAAATTTTGGTCTGTTTTGATGCTAAATAGTGTATACTTAAACAACTTTATAGCTCTTATTATGAGTATGTGCCGTCCTTCAAACGGTCCACAAATTGCAGTATGTGTTTGCTGTTGGAAAACCTTGAGTCTTGAAACTATAAAAAACGCTAGTGTGTCAATGTTAAACATGTTTCAAAAGGAAGGCATAACCATGCTACTCGTAAAGTGAAATCGCAGGTAATCTACCTTATGTTCCTATCCTTAATATTTTGATTTATTTTAATTATAATTTGTACATTTTGTTATGCATTTTGATGCAGATGTCAAACATACTTAAAATATATATTCTGAAAAGAATAAAATAGAATTTCTATTTAACCCACATCTTTGATAAATCGTAAGCGAAAGTGGGTAGTGGGTATTCTATATTACCAATGTCAGTTATCAAATCAATTGCCACGCATGTTCCCGCGTTGGGGGACCTCTGACGAAAGCACCATTGGAAAAATGGTCTTCGAAATATTTCACTTGATATATGGTGCGGTGCCTGTTCTACCAGACACTAGTGTGTTCCCTTTCGTTAACAAAAATCTTAAATAAAAATAAACGTGTTGCTCTGGAGATTTGTACAAGGAAAATCAAAGTATGATAACATGGCGTGAACGATTGCCTTATACTGTGAAAGGAACGATATTTCCACACTTAGAATGAAGCCTGGTGTTTAGAATGCTAATTGCATGTAAGTATACATTATCAACTGTAAATATAGCGATGTTTGGGATTTCATTCTACATATTAACTGTTATTTGATTTACCGATTCTTTACAGTCTCTAGCTACACCGTTTTAAAGAATTGTAACAATAATACATTATTCTTGTACAATTATTTGAATATTGTAATGGGCATTAATTGATAATTAACATACCAAACGGTAAGTACATTTGAAATGCGAATTTCTATTCAAACAACATATTTTAAACATTTCACTTGCAACACGTATGTTCAATGCGATATAAGGTAAAAATGTTTGAACAAGTGCATGTGACAAACATACCTCTGAAACAACAGTCGATGCATTTGAGGACCAAAGTTTTCCCATTGTCTTAATTTCTGTGTCGCGGTAAACTCATTGCCTACAAAACGCAACGCAACACTTGCTTACTTCTTCTTCTTCTTGGCTGACCTTTTAGTAGAAAATGAGAATGTCAAAAGTAGAACAAGTAGTTATTTAACACGCAAAATAGGAACGCAAAGAGTACGAAAACTTAGAATCAATAATAATAATAATAATAATAATATTAACATGAAACAACAATGTAATTGCTCCCATTGCTTTGTCCTCTTACCGTTTTGTGTTAACCAGTATTTGTACGTATATGATATTTTCTATTATGTTGTTAATGTGATACCACAGTGACACAATCATGGTCAGTATAGATAGTTTCCACATCAGTGAAGATCCCTTATCTTGGCAGCCATCTTTGATGGCAACTTTAAGGGATTTTCAGATGAATTGTATAGAAGCGTGCATTTTATATTCTTGTAATTTCTTCATTTGTGATCCAAAAACTAAAAGCTATACACCATTGGAAAATTCATATTTTTAGAATACAATAATTTTAAAATTCACAAAGAATTAATACACATAAATAAAAAACATTATTGGCTCATCCTGAAACAAAATGAATAGTGTATCTTTTTTTCTTTTTTTACCTTTTAAACTATCAAAATAAAGTTTTGATATTTAAAATGCTTTATAAAAGCTGTTAAGTTTGATATAAAATTCAGTAAAATAGACTGAAAAATAAAAACACAGTGGTGAGTTAAATACAAAACATATTCCCCAATTTCGGCCTGGGTTAGCTTCTGCCTTCAAAGATTGCTACCTTAAACTGTCTTATCAGTGCCTATGACATCACAGGGAAACTATCTATAGCAACATTTAGCTCTCATTAGTAGAGGAGGATCACTCACAAATTAGTAGATCCGGTGCATCGCAGGTCAGCTGGAGGACCTCACATATTTGCCAAAAAAACCTATTTCACGAACCCACGTTAGGGGTCATCGTGACGTTACCAACTGGCCACGAGGGCCTACTGGAACTAATTACCAACCATGCATCGGCACTAACTGTAGGGACATATGTTAGAATTTTCAAAACAAAATTATGTAAAAATGATAACATCTTTTTAAAACAATACGCCACACACATCCAAACATATAAGAAAATGACTTAACTATTTTGAGCTAAAATCTAAGTCTTATGTATTACCTTGTCAAATTTTCGCCACACCAATGTCGCATCTTTTAGTAAAAATCAGTACGAAGAATTAACTAGTTCTTCTAGAAACGCTTATATGGGACGATGCACCTGCTGATGTCTTACTGTTGGTGTATTAGAACAGAAAATGAAGTCTTAATAAATGCCTAGTGGTACTGTGGCTGACGTGTAACTTCTCTGACTATCCATGTAAAGAAAATGCGTCGTTGTCTTAAACTTTAAAAACAAAACTATTGAATGTGTCTAGTAATATAAGATACCTTCTGGAATGCAAGGTACCTGTTCCGACTAGTCTGGACCTAAATTAGTACGCCTTGCTTCCATTAAATTTGTTTGTTGTTTGTTGTTTTTGAAATACATTGCAGCGACCAATTATGATCATTATAGCAACGTCCAACTTTTTGGTGTAAGAAGACGCCAGACAAATATCTGGGTAGCACCACCAGCGCACCGCAAGTCAGCTGGAAGGCCTTCCTACAGTAAGTCCTTTACTCCGATCGGGACTCGAACCCACTCGGTCAGAGGCTAAGCAGTCAGAGGAGTTACAAATCGGCGACTCTACCGGTACGTCACTTTCTACCCCTTTTCACGGTAGAGAATTCTATCTGCTAATGCAACACATTCATGTGGAGACACTTGTCCATGTGGTAAATGGCATTCTTTCTTCAAGTCGTTGTGTAGCATATACACCACACTGAGATAAATACCATATTACAACTCAACTACAATGATCTACCAATAGCATACCGGGTAAAACAACATACAATGACTAAAAAAGGTTAAATATCACTGGTCAGTCTTTTAAAAGTGTAAAACTTTTTTGTAAATTTATATAACTTCTATAACTTTATGAATTCATTCAAGCTTTAATAGGCACAAAAAAGTAGATAACATAAAAGGAGTTAATTCATATTAAACACTTGCCTGAAACCTCACTGCAAATTTCAAATCAGTCACAATTCTGTAAGGATTTACAATATAGTAGACAATTTTGTTGGGTCCAGTGAGTAATGATCACTCGTTGTTTATGGTAGAAACTATGGTGCTGCACCACATTGTTTGAACTAGAACACTGACTTAAAATACATACAAATAACATTTAAGTGACTTTTTCAATTTTGCTATGAGCTGCCTCTGTAAAAGATGCACGATAACAATATAAAGCACGTGTTAATTATGTTGCAGTGTTTAAGACAAAATCATGTGACATGTAGTTATGTAGCCATGATAAAATATGTTAAATAGATGTGACATAATACCAGAATTATCAAATACTTTTGAAGATAACAATGTGGTATTTATACATAATAAAGTTTGTTTTGGAAACCCTGTGGCCGATGTGTTAAAATCGCTGGTTTGTAACTCCTCAACCTCACACCGAATGGGTTCGAGCCCTGGTCAGGTATATGTGGAGTTTGTGTAGCTACCCTGATGTGCACCAGTGGCTCTACTTTTTATTGTCTTTTCTTTCCAAATACATAAAATCTGTATCTTTACTTAATTATCTAATGAAATATCATTGTTTTCAAAAAGGTGGCATATCACGAACGGACAAATTTACTTCATGTTTTGATTTTTTTATGCAAGATCACACTCTCTAATCTATGAAATTCTTTTAATTACAACACGTCATGCAGTCAAAGAAACAAAATAATACATGTGGTCCTCTGTGAAATTCCTCGCAGGTGTTGTAAACGTGTTTTAGATAGTATATTTTTCTTGTTTTCGTCGAGTTTTCGCCGACTCGTTTTCCGCTCAATAGCCTTTTGTGTCATGTAAACACACAGAAAGTAATGACGTTTACAGCAGTAGTAAAGGGAAAATAATGATAACTTAACATTTTTGTTTAAAAACAGATTATCCCAGTTGCCCATTGTGTAAATTCCGTATTTCCACTATTACAAACGAAGGAAAATACAACAGCGAAAAACACCAAAAAAAAACACCAAAAAAAATAAAACAGGTTGTGTCAAATTTAAAAGCGTTTTAGCGTAACGTCATTGACGCAATTTGATCCAAATTCACAGATCTCGTCACATACATACACTAACTGATTGATTTCCAGATCTATCGATTGATAGATAGATTGATGGTTGATGGGTACATCCATATTACCCCAATACAGACCTTCACTGTTTGTAAACTTCTTAAAACAAAGGAAAAGCAAAAAGTTTTACCATTGCATAGCTCTCTATTTTTGGTCTAAATCAACAAATCACATCAAAACAAACATCGAACATCCTGCTACTCACCTAAATAAAAATGGTGTGTAACAAACTTAGAGACTATGTACGCAATTCATATCCTTCTAGATTTAACAGGGGAATTCCCTTCGAAAATGAAACTAGAAGTATTGCAAGCATATTTAGCAATCATGCAATATTTTATTGCAATATTTTATTGAACTTATTTACTGTTATTTTCTAATGTAAAGCTTTAGTCACTAGAGTTTTAATCATATTTGTATACAATTAAATGTAGAAAATTGGCATACATTAATGCTTGCGTCAAAGTTCTAGTTATACGTACAGAGAGAGAGAAAGAGAGAGAGAAAGAGAGAGAGAGAGAGAGAGATAGTGGGATGAAGATGGGATGAAGAGACAGATAGATAGAAATATTTGGACATATTTTAAAAATCTAAGGATTAGGTAGGTTGAACATGTTTTCCTGTTTTTGTTTTGCTTTATTTTGGGTGTGGGTTTTTGTCTTCTAGTGAGAAAATGTGCAATTGTAAATATATATTGTTCTTTAATGTTTGATTTAGACTATTTCTAAGCAGTAATTATATTTTGAAATTACAAAATAGATGCCGACTTGGTATTTTGTTTGCATTGTATTTCCCAAACATAAATGTAACCGATTATCGTAAGTTCTACTGGGATTGAATGGAAATTTGCAATAGTTTAGTTAGGTGTGATAAAATCCAAGATCACCCCAACATTGAAAAGTATAAACACCATCTTCCTGATAATTCGTTTACCGTTTACTCGTACCTAAAACGTATGACTCGGTTTCTTTTCATGCTATTATTAATTCATTTTCTGACCCATGTTAAATACTCTGAATTGGATTGTTTTCGTCAAACATTGCAATATATTTTATGTTATACACATAAATATATTTATGATAAACGCCATAATTGTCCAACAGGTTGCGGTTCATATACACCGTAACGACAGTATGTTTTGACAGTTGTTTTGTTCTTGTTTTTCTTTTTATTTGTTTGCTAACCTATCGTTTGAAAATAGTTTTGTAATTCTTTTTTAAAATGGACAGTTTTAAAATTTGGCGTTTTATTGCGTAGCTACTATAAGGCCCTGTAGGCCCGGGCCTACAAGTTGGACAAGAAGATGACATTTTCAAAAGTCCCAAAAATGCAATAAAAACAGGAGGGGCGGAGTCAAGCCGTTTGGTCGAATCCAATAAAAAGTGTGTCTTTGGCGTTGATTTGCCTTCTGAGAAAAATGAAAATTTTCTTTGCGCGAATGTAAATGCAGGCCTACGTTCCAATTCTCTGCATTGTAATGCTTTATTTGTTACACATTATAGTATGTAGAACGATTAGAGTTGCCCCCCTTCATGATGACACTACGTCATAGCGCTTTACCGTTCAATCACATTGATACCCGTATGAAATGTTTATCGGCAATTCGCGGTAGTTTTAAGCGGATAGTTTTTTTTCAAAATGTAAACTGTTTCAAACGATCCTCCTTATCGTGATCACAAAGTCTAGTAAACTAGCTGACTCAGATTGAACCTTGGCCTGAAGCTCATCAATATCTATCTATCTATCTTGCAATAAGTCAAACCCTTGGTAGGGACTTAGACTGTCACGTGTCAACGACAAACGAGGGAAAAGATAAAAGAATAAAAGTACGGAAATATACAGGGTGTATTGTTAAGAACAGTTTAAAAACAGAGCAGGTTTCTAGGGAGAGACGTGTTCAATCTGGCTTACGGCCTGACTGAACTGGGTTGCATTCAGGTTAAAAAGGTTGGCAGGTAGGGAGTTTCAGTGTATGATAGTACGTGGGGGAAAGGAGAATTTATAAAAATCTGAGCTAGTTTGGATCTGTTTATATGCCATGTCATGAGAAGTACGGGATGGTCTGGTGTTCCGAGTGATGTAGTCCTTAGATGGTATAGCTACTAGGCTGTGTGTGATACCATGGAACATAACTAACCGCTGGCCGATGCGTCGGAGATCTAAGCGCCTCCAGCCAAGCTTACCGAGCATATCTGTTACGCTGGATGTACGGCCATAGTCAGGCATCGCCCAGCGGGCAGCCCTCCTCTGAATAGCCTCAATTTGGAAGATGCCAGAATCAGAGAAGGGAAACCAGACTGAGGAACAATATTCAAGTTGGGGTCTGACTAGAGTGAGATAAGCTGTAGATTTTAGTTTCTGTGAATGTACTTTGATGTTGTGTCGGAGAAATCCTAGTGTTTGGTTTGCCTTTTTACAGATGTTATCTATATGTGTCTGCTAGGTAAGGTCGTTTGAGAGTGTGACACCTAAGTATTTGGCTGATGAAACTGATTCAAGTAGTGTGTTATGGAGTGTGTATTTGATGTCAATGATAGATTTGCGTTTTGTGATATGTAAAACCTGACATTTTGAGGGGTTAAACTGCATGTCCCAAAGAGTTTCCCATTTCTCAACCTGGAGTGAGTGGCAACCGTGAGAGAGAGAGATAGATTGCAGTGTCATCTGCGATAAGACGGATTTTAGACGATGATGCGTAATCAGGAAGATCATTGATATAGATGAGAAAGAGAAGTGGGCCAAGAACAGAACCCTGAGGTACGCCAGATGAGACAGGGATGGTAGAACAGGTTGATCCATTTACAACGACTGATTGGGATCTATTGTCAGGAAGCTCTTAATCCAGGAGAGAGTAGAGCCACGGATACCATAGAAGTGAAGTTTATAGAGTAGCTTTTCGTGGTTGTCCATGTCAAATGCCTTACTGAAATCCAGGAGTATTAGGTTGACTTGGCTCTTTAAGTTGATGGATTTCAGTAGGTCTTCAACTAGCATCAGTAGCTGGGTGTTACAAGAGCGTTTTTCTCGGAAGCCATGTTGAAGTTCATAGAAGAGATCAGAGTTGGTGAAGTGTTTGGTGATGCTAGCTGCGACAATATGTTCCATGGTTTTGCAAAGAATACAAGTTAGTGAAATGGGGCGGTAGTTAGCAGGATCAGATCTAGGGCCTTTCTTATAGACAGGGGCTACATTTGCCACCCCCCACGAGTCTGGAATAGTTCCAGACTGTAGGCACCTAGTGAAGAGAATCTGCAGGAAAGGAGAAATTTGTTGGCTGAGAGTCTTCAAGACAATAGGTCGAATCTGGTCGGGGCCGGCGGCTTTATGGGGGTTGAGATTTGACAGCAGCTTCTCTATTCTAGTGGTAGAGATCTCTAGATCAGGCATACGTGGGTGCGGGCTGTAAGTGGGTTGGGTTGGCTGACTTCTGGTTTCTGTGTCTGAAGTGTTCTGAAGTTTCATCTTACAGAGAGAGCTGAGAGATAGTGGAGATTTGCAAGTAAAGACAGATTGAAATTTTGTGTTGAGAATATTTGCTTTGTCTGTGTCTTCTTCATATAACGCAGAAACGGTGACATATAGTCACAAATATTTAAATGACTAAACAGCGTATAGTTGATTTCAGGCTGTTATATTGGCATAGGCTTCATGTTTTTCATTTATCATAAATATATTTTTTATAAATAAAAAAATGTTCTTTTGCATTGGTAAATTGTCATTTCGTTGGTTTGGAACGAAATCTAAACAGAAATGTGCTTAAATCACGCAAAAACGGTGACAAATAGTCACGAATAGTCAAATGACTAAACAGCGTACAGTCAAATTTCAGTAGGTTCATTGGTCAAACTATACATTTTGGATCAGTTTAAAGAATGTACTTACAATGTTATTTGCTTGCTAAACATTTACATGACCTCAACGAAAATGTTATGAAGTTAATCAAAAAAGTGCTGTAACAGCCACATATAGTCGATCGAGCTGACCCGTGGCCGCTCACAAATAGTCACTTTTTGAACCTGGTCTAATATTAAAAATGCTGTTATATAGGCAAAGGCTCCATGGTTTCATTTATTGTAAATGTTCGTTTGTATTAGGAAAGTCATTTCGCTGGTTTGAGACCGATATCTAAACAGAAATGTGCATAAAGAACGCAAAAACGATGACAAATAGTCACAAATAGTCAAATGACTAAACAGCGTATAGTCGATTTCAGGCTGTTATATAGGCAAAGGCTTCATACTTTCATTTATCATAAATATATTTATTATACATAAATAAATAAATGTTTCCTTGCATTAGAAAAAGGTCAATTCTTTGATTTGAGACCTAAATCCAAACAGAAATGTGCATAAAGAACGCAAAAACGATGACAAATAGTCACAAATAGTCAAATGACTAAACAGCGTATAGTCGATTTCAGGCTGTTATATAGGCAAAGGCTTCATACTTTCATTTATCATAAATATATTTATTATACATAAATAAATAAATGTTTCCTTGCATTAGAAAAAGGTCAATTCTTTGATTTGAGACCTAAATCCAAACAGAAATGTGCATAAATAACGCAAAAATGGTGACAAATAGTCACAAATAGTCAAATGACTAAACAGCGTATAGTTTATTTCAGGCTGTTATATAGGCATAGGCTTTATGTTTTTCATTTATCATATATATATTTATTATAATCTTTTGCAGCAGAAAAGGTCATTTCGTTGTTTTGGACCGAAATCTACACAGAAATGTGCATAAATAACGCAAAAAAACGGTGGCAAATAGCCACGAATAGTCAAATTACAAAAATAGTTTCAGTATGTTAATAGGCTAAACTATATCATTTAGGTCAAACATTTTATTTTAAATTTTTATTTTAAATTTTTATTTTATATTGAACATATTTGATGTATTTTTACAAACTTTTTTATTTATACTAGCTTTTACACACATGAAAGTATTACCGAAAAGTGGTTCAACAAGTACAATTATCTACAAGCAACACAGACTCTTCAGTACTCAAGGCAAAAAAGTGAAACTAATTGACTTTGTTATTAGGAAACTTTGTTTCATAAAAACTTTACATATTTTCTTATTATCAAACGCATTAACCATGGATTTATTCTACGATTTTCTGGATAATTCCACGTAACATAAAACAAGACAATTTTCTATAAACAAAACGTTTATTGGAACATGTACTGTTGACCAATCACACAAAGAAAACAGAGCGTCTGAGACAATACGAGTAATTCAGGTATATATAGTGCGCTATAATTATCATTATTGGTCGCTGTGATGCATTTCTTAAAAAAGGAATATTATAAAAATTAAATGATAATGATGTTAATGAGGATGACTAGAGAAGGCACAGAGAAAATGCAGATTTCGACACCACAGACATCCCCAAAAGTGGAAGAAAGACAAATTAATTTGTAGTTGGTGTCAGACGGCGACAATTGTATGAATACACACCTACCAACCGGGGTCACCAACCAAACCGTGGACATCCCCGGATGTACTGTTGCTGAAATCAGTGCATACAGGCATTTAAAGATAACATATGTGAAATTCGCGGATATCGCTGCATGTCCCCAGTTAACCACATCGGTACGGACCACAATATACGCAACTGATTTGGACATGGTATTACACAGGCGTCCCCGTTTATCTTTAGTTCTTCTAAAAGACATACACTTCTAAAAGACATACACACTTTTACCACCACGTCCCCGTTTATGCGCTATATATTAAACAATCACACACAGAAGCAGCATCTCTGTAGCATTATTAATCCACTGATCAAGCACTGTTGTAATAGAGTAATAGTAATTGCTGTAGTTGATAGCTTTAGAAATACTTCATTACTGTTTAAATTAGGAATGTCAACGGTTAACCGGATAACCGGATATCGATTTGCTCTCCAGTTAACCGCATTAATTGCATATAACTTTGAAAAGAACTATTATCAATTGTACGTCTGTGCTAAATTCAAGTGTTATACAAACAATTGTTGACAGCATTAATGAAATAAATCATAAAATAAAAATTGGATCAACTCAATAAATATATCAGCTAACTGAGACTAGACAAGATAGGAACTATGACATACACCATATTATCTTTAATTAAACAGGAGCAAAATATGGAAACATTTCACTCCTTCTTAAATTCGATAAACCAAAGGCAAACCAAAACCTGTTTAAAAATCAACAGGAAGTTATTTCAAAGGGAAGTTAACATGTGTATT
This sequence comes from Sinonovacula constricta, assembly GCA_007844125.1. Classification (NCBI taxonomy): domain Eukaryota; kingdom Metazoa; phylum Mollusca; class Bivalvia; order Cardiida; family Solecurtidae; genus Sinonovacula; species Sinonovacula constricta. The sequence goes on from CM017563.1 coordinate 17,250,267, forward strand.
TTATAATGATGAACCCGAAACTTAAATTTAACTTGGAGAAGGAAGAGGGAAGTATTTATTTTCCGTAAGGATGAAGAGTGCGCTATTGTTTCGTTCATGACAAAAAACCCTTTTTAACTTGAGAGGATCTGCATACATGTTCATAGAATACTAACAATGTTCAAGTGTGTAAAACTGATTGTGCCCAAAACCGTAGCTTATCAGTACTCAGGCTTCATGTAAAGGTGATATCCGACAATGTTTCCATTGCAAATACATGTCACGACAATAAACCTCTACGTTTATGCATTTTAGAATGAAACGTATGAAATTGATTTACTTAAGATGATATAGTAAAGTATCAGTAGGTATAAGTCTACTATTCATAGGCAATACAACGTAAGTCATGAAATATTTCATATGAGTTTTCATCATTGTCTTATTTATTTTAATACGATATGAGGTATCCTGCAAAATATCCTCTCTGATCTAATTTTTTATGCCATATTTGAAAAACCCAAACAAGTTTTTAAGTAAACATTCCTCATACGTTCTCTTACAATAAAATTATAAAATATATACTTTACAAATGTATATCAAAATAATATAATCTCGTCCAAATCTCGTGCGTTTAGTAGATTGATGATTTTCCTTTTTGGTGGTAGATCTGCGCATTGAAAGGCAGCGGGATTACATTAAATGTTTTTTCCTAGCAATAGTTTTGTCCAGTGTTGTGAAAAGCATTCCATTGTGTGCATCGTCTGTTTGCCTTATTAAATGTTTCAATTCATTTGTTACCACACCTACTTCTGAATTGAGGTATATATATCTTGGGACAGCTAGCTTAGACGACGTAGGTCTTTCTGCGCACGTAGACAGGTTTTTCCAAAATTAAACTTGTGCACGTGATGTCCTTTGTAAAAGTTGTTGATATTGAACTGGGTCTTACGGCGCACATCAACACCGCCAACAGTTAAATGGTACGTTTAGACAAAAAAAACGTTTATACCCCAAATGGAAAATTGCTTTATTTGAAGTTTATTCTTTTTCTTTAAAAAAATAATTTTGAGTAAAATTCTTGCATTTGGGTCACTTCTATAATAATTAAACTGAAACTTATATCAATAAAAACTTAAAGCAAACCGGATGTTTATGTTAGTGTAATTATTTTAAAATAACACAATATTTGCTTTTGGGGACTTCTATAAACTAGATAAAAAATATAGCATAGACACATAATCACGAAGATATGAAAAGTCGTCAATGCATATGCAGTGACAACAAAATGACACGTTTACTCTTTCTGTTTTATATATAGTTATTCTATTAATTATATATACAATAAGTCTTTGCAATTCAGCATAGACACTGATAAAAAGCAGACATTCATAGTACTTCGTTCTTTAACTTTAACCTTAACTAAAATATTGTTTCTTCATATAATCTTGTGTACCCCAAAAATAAATATTCATTTTCACACCACATCTTCTTCTCTCAAACCAAAAATTTTCCTGGAATTGACATTTTGAATACCATATTGTCTTTCGTATCGTTCCACATATTACTCTAGCTTTGTACCTGGGTTAAAATAAAAGTATTATCTGTCTGTCAATTAGGTCCAAAACTGACAATAGTGAATAATAACACTTATCGCCTATTCAGCAAACATATAATTACTTAATCTTACATGACAAACTGACAGAATATACATTGTTAGATGTTGGTAAAGTATGGGTATTTTTCTTGTATTTTTGTAACCACTGGAAATAAAAGAATGTTACGATTTTAGGATAAACTTTGTAAACAGGGTTGTTGTTTGTATTTCTCAACGAAGGCTGTAGATTTATGGAGAATAAGAACATTCTCCCGCAACCTTGAGATACGGTAAGAGCAGCTCTTCTCATTTTCAAAAAGAAATAATATTTATGCGAGGAGATTATTTAAATTATGAACATTTAACTAGACTGAATAAAATACAACCGAAAACATTATGACGTGTTTATTTATTTTTTAATTTTCGCATTGAAGCATATTGGGAAGCATCGAGATGTTTTGCTGTTACTTATTGCTTCAGATATGTATATCATTGTTTCAATATATCCTGCCAGAAGAAACTTAAAACTATCCCCACCCCCACCCTTCCGCTTCCTGACACACACCTGGTCCCGGAAGTACAGAGGACGTTACCAGGTCCAGCAGTGTATTGCAAGCATGACCTTATAGCAGATGACATATATCACAATTAAAATTCCTTGTCTGGTTTTATCTTAGTGACGCCTTTGAAGCACTTTCGTTGATTCACTTGTGTGCGAAACTATTAGTTATATTACAATGTAATCTATTTTTTATTAATGTTGATGACGTACTTTGACCTATTGACCCACATTAAACTTGACTATACAGTATTTAGTCAGAAAATTATCATTGAATGAAGGTGGTTAATTTTATGTAATGTTATTTATGGGGATTTTTTAAAATGACCGTCATTATGCGTAAGATATATATATCTATTTGTTGCTGTGGAGGGCGTTTTTTGTGTTCATTCCGTTAATTATTTTGAATGTGAAACTGTTGGAAAAATCACCAGTTATGTTATTTATAGCGTAAAATGTTGATGCAAAGTTTTTTATTAAGATAGCATATTTTGACTTAATAACCCTACCTAAATTTGACTATGCGCTATTTAGTCACTTGACGATTTTAAATATTAGCTCAGGTTTAAAAAGTGACTATTTGTGAGCGGCCACGGGCCAGCTCGGTTGACTATTTGTGGCTATTAAAGCACTTTATAACATTTTCGTTGAGGTCATGTAAATGTTTAGCAAGTAAATACGGTAAAATTGTAAGTACATTCTTTTAACTGATTCAAAAGGTATAGTTTGACCAATGAAACTTTTGAAATTTGACCATACGCTATTTAGTCATTTGACTATTTGTCACCGTTTTTGCGTTATTTATGCACATTTCTGAGTAGATTTTGGTCTCAAACCAACGAAATGACCTTTTTCATATGCCATAGAACATTTATTTATTTATTTATAAATAAATAAATAAATAAATAAATAAATAAATATGCACATTTCTGTTTAGATTTTGGTCTCAAACCAGCGAAATGACTTTCCTTATGCAAAAGAACATTTACAATAAATGAAAACATGGAACCTTTGCCTATATAACAGCATTTTAGCTCAGGTTCAAAAAGTGACTATTTGTGAGCGGCCACGGGCCAGCTCGGTCGACTATTTGTGGCTGTTACAGCACTTTTTTGATTAATTTCATAACATTTTCGTTGAGGTCATGTACATGTTTAGCAAGCAAATAACATTGTAAGTACATTCTTTAAACTGATCCAAAATGTATAGTTTGACCAATGAACCTACTGAAATTTGACTGTACGCTGTTTAGTCATTTGACTATTCGTGACTATTTGTCACCGTTTTTTGCGTGATTATTATCATGTACTATATTGTGTATTATATTGTCAATAAAGATGGAAGAAACGAAAGAGAAACATTCAATCCTGACATATATATTTATTACTATCAAAACATAGTAAAATAACATATCATATAAAACAGAAAAAAAAACACATCAAAGAACAGAAACAGAAAAAAAAACACATCAAAGAACAGAGCTGTTCTGTTCTAAACAACATACAGCCATATAACTATATTGGGGTCGAATAGTCGCCTTAATTTTTTCAGCTGGGGTCGAATAGTCGTGGGGTTGAATTGTCGCCTGGAACAGGTAGGGGTCGAATAGTCGAGGGGTCGAATAGTCGCCCCCCGACCGGATATGACGTCATACGAGGATAAAAAAAAAAAGATTAAAAAAAAAGGCTACTGTAGTATTTATAAGCGGATTTTCGTGTTGTTTTAACGTAAGTATGTTCTTTCTTTATTTTTTTTAACTCAGAAAATCACCTTATTCAAAGACAGTGATTATCTGTTTTAATTTACAGTAAAAAAAAATAAGAATAAATCAGGAAATCTGGGAAAGTTCGTCTTTTTTCCAGACGAATTGCAACTGTCATACCAATGAAAGTAAATAATAAAAGGCTCTTCAAAATAACTTAAAGACCCTTTTAACTGTTAGCTGGAGTAGGAAATGGTATTTATAATCGCATGTCTCTCTTGTATTAGATCACGCATGATCCGCACTGCAGAGATAGCTATTTTTAGATTAGTTTTGGGATAACGTTCGCTGTGACGCTGATATCTATTTTTAGTAGACACATCTATCATGCCTATTTATATATTTTGGAATCAGGCGCGCTTCTGCCATTACGCACTTTACGCACGTGCGTAACCTTCATTCGAAAATCTAAAAGTACCAAAAAACACTTGTAAAGTCGATGCCTAACCCGGGTTAGGAATGATATATTTTATTTCCATAGTTCCTATGTCATTAAATCTTATTACCACACCAATGAAGTTGAAAAGGTTCAAAATGATGCAACTTATACACGTCAGGAGTTTAGTCTTTCATATTCTGGGTTAAGTTCCTCGCATGTCCGCATTTTACCTGTTATTTATTAGGAAAAAAAAACACGAATATATTCAAAATTATTACTGCAAAAATTATTTCCCTTGTAATTGTGCGTTACTTCAAAAACGGCCAAGATACGCGCCTGGTAAGAATGAACACTAAGTATGATTTTTTCCATTTTGTACTGTATACCAATATAGGTAGTGTTGAAGATTGTCTTTACTTAGACTAAAGTATGATTTTTTGCTGAAATTATGCCAATATAATGCATATTCCCCAAAGCAGGGGTAATATTACATGTATTTGATATAGAAAAATTGTCGGATACCACCTTTAACATAGCACCCCTTGTTTATATTTTAAAATTTTATTCTTAGTTCATGTAACAATCTTGATCTTTAATGTGCAAATGTTAATGTTCCAGTGATGGGTTCAAAATCAAAGAAAAATAAATAGACAAATGATGGAATTCAGATCTTGAACATTCATGTCATTGGCTGACTTGCAATTAATGTAAAATTTGCATCTGATAAGGCTTGTATCTATTGTGGAATTCTCCATGCTTACAATTTTATACAAGTAACAGAATATTTCTTTTTTTTTCAGGAAAAAGAAAGACATAAAATATCAGTCATCTGATCATGGCTAGTCCCCTTGGTGAGATTCCAACTCTATATTTAAGTGACAGCATACAGTCAAAAGCTTCACCATCATGCAGCTGCAGTTGTGATAAGGTATGCTATTATTATCATTTATTGTCACTTTATACTTCTGAAATCACTTTCCTAGACTTTTTGTAAGTGCTTCAGGGCTGTATCAGGCCTATGCTCAATCATTTAGTCTAGTATTACTTGTGTGGTAAATGTTAATTGGAAAATATAGCTTGTGATTCAGTTTTAAATAAGTCTGGTTCATTAAAGCCCAAATCTCTACCCTTCTTCGCCAGCGCCTGTGTTCGAGCCCGCATCTTGTCGAGACTTTATTTGGGTAGGTCTGCAAGCTAAACTGTGATCACCGTGCTTACGGTTTGCGTCAGCGCGTATACTCTCAAAAGAAAGATGTCTTTCAGTGACTGCAAGAGAGGATCTGAATACTGAATTCATTGAATTGCGACTGCCAACTAACCATTTGAATTATGTGTATGTGTGTGGAGGATGGGGGCTGTTATTATTTACTTTATGCTGAATAGATCGGCGAAGTGTTTTGTCTTTTCACATTTCATATGTGTGTGTTATTCGTCTGGCATTTGCTACTTCAATTAGTCTTAATCTCCGTGCATGTTGTTGTTCAAATGTAGTCAATAACTTTGACTTGGTGCCTTTTTCAAACTTGTCAATATAAGAATAATGTGCAAAACAGATTTTTACCTCAATTTGTTTGGTGAGAGCTTGGCTTGAACCAGAGCGGAGTTTTAATTTCTATGAATGAACAGAAGTTTGTGTGTCGTATGGGCTTAATTCTGACACTGTAACATTTCTTTTTAATTTGGTCACTAATTTTATTTTACCCTTATCAACTTATTAAATTTTTGTGACCGATCTGTCTTTGCACAATTACGAACTGTACCATGTCTATTAATCATAAAATATCATCAGAATGAAACAGTAAGATAAGATAGACATAAGGAAAAATCTTTCCCAATAAGACAAACATAATGAAGAATCTATCCCAATGGGAGAGACATAATGAAAAACTGGACCTGGCAGCGCAATTGGTAGAGTGTAGGCTCCAGGTATGGGAGGCCTCAGGTTCGCTCCTTGGCCGCGACATAAAAAATGGTTAGTGGTATATCTCCCATGCTAACGCTCAAGCAAATATAAGGGTAGTTCCACAACTGGTTGACCCGGTGTCAGGATAATGTGACTGGGAGTGGTATCATGCTAGATAATCATGGCATGCTATACAAAGTGAAGGCAGCACTATATCTGCTTCAAGTGGACAGCGTCTACAGATAACTGAAATACTGTTGGTGGGACGATAAACCCAATAAACAAACAAACATAACGAAAAATCCATCCCATCGAGATAGATATTATGTATAATGAAAGATCTGTCCAATAAGAAATACATAATAAAAAAAATCTATCCCAATTAGATAGACGTAATGAAAAATCTATCCCAGTTAGATAGACATAATGAGAAATATATATCACAATTAGATAGACATAATGAAAAATCTACCCCAATTAGATAGACATAATGAAAAATCTATCCCAGTTAGATAGACATAATGAAAAATCTATCCAAATTAGATAGGCATAATGAAAAATCTACCCCAATTAGATAGACATAATGAAAAATCTATCCCAATTAGATAGACATAATAAAAAAATCTACCCTATTAGATAGACATAATGAAAAATCTATCCCAATTAGATAGACATAATGAAAAACATATCCCAATTAGATAGACATAATGAAAAATCTACCCTATTAGACATAATGAAAAATCTATCCAAATTAAATAGACATACCGGGTAATGAAAAATTTACCCCAATTAGATAGACAAAATGAAAAATCTACCTCAATTAGATAGACATAATAAAAAATCCATCCCAATTAGATAAACATAATAAAAAATCCATCCCAATTAGATAGACATAATGAAAAATCTACCCCAATTAGAGACATAATGAAAAATCCATCCCAATTAGAGACATAATGAAAAATCTATCCTAATGAGACACATATATATGAAAAGATTTATCCCAATAGACTAAATGAAAAATCTATCCCAATAAGAGAGACATAATAAAAAAAAACTGTCCCAATAAGATAATGAAAAATCTATACCTATGAGATAGACATACTGAAAAATCTATCCCAATAAAGACATAACCATAAACGTGGCCATGCCACACAAACAGGTTTTCAGTGATTTTACAAATTCAATCCCAAGCTCAGTCTTCATGCATGCAAGCTTGCTAAATCCAGAGTTTCAGCAAGATTGGTTTATCCAAACTAAAGATATTGACTAAAAAATGATTTTATATTTTTAGTAACAGTGACTGGCCCCTAATGCAATCCCAAGCAAAGTTTGAACATAAACTACCTACAAACTAAATTTAGCAAAATACCTCCATTTAAACACAAATTATTAAGCAGAAAGAGTTTTTCTAATTTTAGTAACAGTGACCTCGACCTGACTAGCCCCAAATCCAATTCTAATCTAGGTCTTCATGCAAGCTTGCTATATCCAAAGTTTCAGCAAGATTGGTTTATTTGAACTGAAGTTATTGACCAGAAACTTTTTTTTTCTATTTTTAGTAACAGTGGTCTTGACCTTGATCCAGCTGGTCTCAAATCCAGTTCCAAGCAAGGTCTTCATGCAAGCTTGCTATATCCAAAGTTTCAGCAAGATTGGTTTATCTAAACAGAAGTTATTGACCGGAAACCCTCTGTTTGACACCGCCCGCCCGCCATACCCCAATCTAATAACCAGGATTTTCGTTGAAAACCTGGATAACAAAAGAAAAAGAAACCCTGATTTGTTGCAATTTACTTTATTTTGTATCCAAAATGACTTATAAATATCATATATAATACACATTGAGTTTCACATTGATTACATAAACCAACATGAATAAAATATATAGTCCATATACATACATGTATATGATAGAACATCTGTACATTTTGTACATATGTGATAAATATAGCACTACTAGACACATACTAGAGAAATTCACACATGCTTAAAATAATTTTAATAATGCATATTCAATAAAAAAATCTTAAATAGACAAATGGATGTAAAACCACAACTTTTGCATTTATTCAACTGTCAAATTTCTAAATTACTTTTAAAACTGATCAACTGTATTAACGTCGCAGCCATTACTACTATTGCACTTTATGTTGAAGCCAAGTAAATGGGGGCTTTTAAAATAGCCAGGTCTATTTTTCTATGCAACTCTTGTTCTTGCTTTAAAGAATTATTTAAAACTAATAATTTAAAACTGTCATTAATTAAAATAAAGTTTCATCTTAACAGATAAGTTCTATCAATAATGTTTAAGCTGCAATCTATAATCTTTAAGTTTGCAATAATGGTTAGAATAAAGATAAAGGGAGTTTATTGGGTGGAAAGCATGTAAAGTAAATTGTTCACTTTAAAATCTTACATGCATGTATAATCTTTTTGCTTATATAACATTGCTTATATAAGGGATTTACAAGATTAGACAACTCTACATACAAATGTTTTAGGTATGATGATGGTGATGATGATGATGACAATAATTGTGATAATGATGACAATGGCAATAACTAGACTGATGATTAATAATGATCGGTAACTTTGCACCAAAAAAGATAATACAATATATACTTTAAAAACTAATATATCTGTGGCAGCTGTAAACAATAGTACTATACATGTATGTCTAGACTGAAGCAGTATTAAGTTATTGATTCTTTGCATCTTTTGAATAAGAATTTACTTAAAACAATGCAACTCTTTCTATTAATAAATATCATTAAAATACTAACATTTCTCCATGTGAGTTTTTTTCTAAAACATTTGGAAAAAAATCTACACAGGTAACAGAAAATTAAGACGGAACGAATAACTCTTACCACATATTATAAATAATTCTGAATAATTATTTGCATTTTTATTAATACAAAAAAAAAAACAACCATAAATATTCACAAAAATGTAATGTAAAAAATAAATTATTATAAAAACACAACCTTTAGGCATAAAAATGTGGTTTGATTATTCTTTATTTAATGTATAATTGAAAAATAATACACCTCATTTCAAAACTAGTTTCTTCTTTCTGTCTTTCTAAAAATATTAACTCTATGTTACTAAAACATACAATAAGCACAGCATTGTTTGTTCTTATATATTCAGTATTTGATCATTTTAACCCATTTTCAATACTTTTTAATGAATTTTAATCGTGTTGCAGCTTTATGCACAGTTATTGAAGTTTGAGCACAAATCCGAGGTAACTTTAGAGACTGAACTGGTCAAGTCTAAAGTGTGTCTAGTAGAAAATCTGGTGACTAAAGGTCTTAAAACTGTCAAACATCAACCTTATATGTATAACACTGAGATTTAAATGCCATGTCCATCATTTACATGTAACAGTCCTCTAAAATTCAGTGAACTGATAAATTTTTAAAAGAAAAAGGAATAAACCCGAAAAATCTACAAAAAAACAACACACTACATCAACTGTATCTTTTGGGAAGTGCACTCATATTTTTTTTATCTTATTTTGTTATTTAAATACATCACAGCAATTATGACCATTATAGCGGCATCCAGCATTTTGGTGGAGGAATACAACAGACAAATTTCCAGGTAGAACCACTGACGCAATGCAGGTCAGCTGAAAGACCTTCTCCATCATTAATAAACCATTACATAACAGTTGAATTAATTAAAACCTAGTTTTCATTTTTCTTATTTTGGCAATTTGCCAAAATTTGCCAAACAGGACTCTTCAATGCAACACATAATACTTTTCAGTGGAGCTTGGCCGAGTACCAGTAACCGGCTCGCTGTTAAAATTACCGCCCTGAGAGCCTTTAGGCCATAGTTCGTACTAGGGCCAATTATTGACATCTTCGATGTCAGAAAATATTATTTTACTTACGACTGTTCCTTAGTTGGTCCATTTGAACCAAAACGTTAACTGGAAAAACAGATGCTGAATATTATTTAAGCCCATTTGAGTCAGTCATTTTGTTGAATGCTGACGTCAATGTTTTAGCCGTTGTCGGAATAGCATTTTGTTAATTGGCCGATTATTGATGACTGGAGAAATAAACTTAGCTTGAAAAAAATGTCATTGGACTTGGAGCCATATGAACCCAAAGTAATGACCATTTTGTAACTATTTATAGCATCACTAGTATTAGTAGTAGTATGACTATTAAATGGAGCAAAGCAAGGAACAATATATTAACTCCTTAAATACAAGGATTTTTTTCTCTAGTAAATTAATGTCACCTATTACTATGCTGCATTCTTAAACATTTGCAAGATATATCTTTTAGTTGATGAAATATACAAAAGGTATGCATTAAAAACAAAAAAGTCATTGCATGATATTTATACATGAAGTTTATGAAACAAATACTACATAGTAAAATATACAAGTTGTTAAATGACAAAAACAAATGTCACACAAAGTACAAAAATGATAAAATTTGGCACTTTTTGAATGAGAAACAGCACACTGATTTCACAAAGAATGCAACATGATTTAAACAAATATATTTAAAAAGTTCTATTAATAAACAAATATTAAGAAGGCCAGAGAGATTTGTGATTTGTGGAAGAACATAGGTTAAAGACCTAATATAAAATATGATAAAAGTATAATAGTAGTAGTAATAATAATAAAATAATAAAAATAATAGTAAAAATAATAATAACAATAATAGTAATCAAATTAAAAAAAATGTAAAGTTTTCAAAAATTAAAAAGTATATTTTAATCACATTTATTATAAAATTAAAACAGTAATATATTTTTTTGGTTTCTTAAAATTGCCTAAATTTTCTAAAAAAATAAGCTTTAAGACAGCGCATTGAACATGAAACAGAGGAACAAGGAGAGATTTGCAAAAATCAGTATTTGTTAGATGAAAGAATGTTTGACATGGGACTGAATAAAAAAATCTCTTTGGCTAATTTGAAACACAAACAACACCCACTGCACAATCTACATAACCATACATTTTCACACATGTATAATAGACTAACATAGGGCAATTTAGTAAAAAAAAGGTCTACAATACCTTAACTGTTCTTGAGTTAAGTGACTCTTTTCAGATAACTGGAAAAAATAGTGGCTATTTCATTTTTGTGCTTAGTTTCAAATTGTATTATTAAGGTATTTTTATTTATATTAACTGCAATATTATTTTTATAAAAAAATACATTGCTTTGTGTTGCTTGTCATGACTTGGTCATTAGCACTTTTTTGTCAAAAATGTCAAAACTTTAAAGTTTGATATTTTGACATAAAAATAAATATTTAATCAAAGAACACATGGGAATATAATATACATTTTAATTATAATTTATATTTGTATTAAATATGAAATAAAAACAACCAAATCATTGAGTTTATGCAACCAGATTTGAATCTAAGCAAAAAGAAGTGATGGTCATTATTTTATCCATTTATTTGAAAAAGAGTCAAATACAAAAGGGTCAGCCAAAATTCTGTACATTTAGGGTTTTTGTTTTAAGTGTCTTTGCATTGCAAAGTAAAACACATATGAAATGAAACAACAATTTAAAGCTATAAAACTCACCATGCATATTCCAATAAAATGTTCAACAAACTTGACCCAATATTGAACTTTATACAAGAACATGTGAATATGCAAAACACATTTTTTCTATTATTAGATGAACAAGGTTTATATTTACTTACTTTTAATTTCACTTATTTTCACTTTGAGTTAAAAATATAATATTCACTAAAAGAAATCAAATAAACATGATTAAATCTTATTAATATTTAGTTGCATTATTAACTGGTGATATATATATGGTAGGGATACATAATATTAATTCACTCCAAAAATACTCATTAATGCTTAATTAAGAAGTAAAAAATTGCACCATATCTAACAAGAAATATAAAGTCAATATATATCATGAATACATATTAATGATCAACTTAGTAGTAATAACATGTACCAAATCTAAAAAGAAATAAGTCTTATACCTTAACATAAATTCTGTCTCAAAAAAATCCCCAGAAACTTCAATCTTCAGTAAACAAAAAAATCTTTCTCACATATAAACACTTATAGAAACAAAACAAAATAAAATATTTTCTTAAAGACATATCTGGACACAACCAGTATAACAATCATTAGATTAACACACACAAGCACTCTAAATGTAATACAAGAACAATTTATAATACTAACACAATTATGCATAAAATCTCTGTGTCTTTGCCCTTTAAAACTATCTACCATCGCAACATTCAAACCAATTTAAATCAATGAACACAAACACTTAAAGGTGGTAATCCGACAGTTTGGACCAAACTTTTTTTTCTCAAATAACCAAATAATTCAATGTTACATTAAAAGGTTCTGCAAAATGCTACTCATTGGTGCACTAGATCTGTGTGAACATTGAAAGCATAAATCCTCACTCGTCATTGCAAACAGGTACTTCTATCTGAGCAATGCTGCAGGTATAGCTTATTTTAACTAAGCAAACCATGTGACAACTTACTCTTGAGCTCACGTTATATCGTCATCTGGGTAGTCTGCTCTGATATTAATATCTACTTTTAGCAGATCACTATCGTGTTTATAAATTTGGACATAAAGCATATTTTGAGTAATTCTTTCACAATTTATACTACCTAACAATATAGGTAGCATTCAAAATGGCCTTTCTGCAGAAATAATGCCTAAATTACCATACAACAGAAGTAAGATGTTACATGTATCAGATATGGGCAAACTATCGGATACCACCTTTAATAGTAATAATCAATTTAGTAAAAAGGACAGGACTTCATTAAAACATGAATCTTCACTTTTATTCTTATAACCAGTAAGACTGGTATTCAACAACCGTTCTAAAGCTCAAGTCATGACATGAACAAAAGTTGGCCATATCCATAGCAACACAATTAAGTAGCATCACATTGTTCAAATGTTACAGTCCGCTAATATATAAGGTCTGTTAAATGACACATAGATCATTTCAACCTGACAATACTTTGGAGTGTCTTCCTTTGGTTTTTAAATATATTGCAGTGATCACTTTTGATCATTATAGCGGTATTTTGGTGCAGGAAGAACCCAGACAAATGTCTGGATAAACCAACTAGTACTCTGAACGGGAAGTGAACCCATGCCATGAGAGGCTAAGCCGTCAGAAAAATTACAAGTCGATGACTCAACCACTTTGCCATGAACGTCCTTTTGTGTCTTGAAATCTTTAACTTAAGAATAGTTAGGGAATACCTGTCTTTATTGTCTACACAGCCTTTTCTATGCCATCCAGCAACCAGAGTCAAGGATAACTTGAAGAAGCCTTTCCTAGATTTACTATTACGAAAGAACCTCAGCTGACTCTGACTCAAGATTACCATACATGTTCAATGGCATTTCCATATCAGAGTACCGTATTATTATGCCTTCCATCCCTTGTCTCGCAATGTGACACAAGTAATACCATGCAACTCATTCCGACTATTAAATAACTTTTTAACAACAGTGGTCCATTGTAACTTCAACCTGTTATAGTGGAAATCCCTGTAGTGGTATCTCCAAAACTGTTGTTTATGGTAAAACAACAACTGTTTCTTTTGTCAGTCCAGAAGATCAAAAAGTTGATGAACTGGAAACTGCAGACGATGAATCTGCAGTCATTGTCACAAATTATGTAGCCACAAATAGTCTTCTATGTCATGAGAGGTACATGCATTCAGCAGTCCTTTTTAAAGTCATTATTCTTTCAGAATATTTATAATTTCTGCCACGTAAGACATTTGTTTCCATGGCAACACTTGTTCGAAGCAATTGGTCAGCATGATCAGATGAATCGTCCAAGGGCAGTGTAAAAGTCCTGTAGGCAGGCTAGCAGCTGAGAGAACTTGGGTCGTTCCTCTGAATTGATGGCCCAACAACATGCCATCACAGAGAACCTGTAAATAGACAGATTCACTTTCATTTTTCTTAATGAGGGGAGATAACTCTATTATGTCAAGCCGCAATAAGTTGAAAAATATCAGTGAAATATGGTTCGAAATACTTATAGGCACTGGGCTTATGCTTTCGAGATAAGTTTCCGGAAATTCTTAAACACTGCAGAAGATGTGATAACACTATTTTCAATAGACTTATTAATTATTAATTGTCTTTCAAATTTGAAAAGACAACTCAACATATCAAACTGCATTGTGTTATTTCCTTTTTACATACATACTTGAATAATATACATGCATACTTACTGTAATAAATATTGAAAAAATGAATTAAAAAAAACAAGGTCAACTAGTGAGAAAGTTTCAGACTGCATCACGTGCATAAAATGGTCTTTTATGGAAAAAGATAAAATAGAAAGTAATATAAGGGGGAAAATTTTATAATACAACTTAACCAGGAAAATAAGAATACACAGTATTACAAAAGAACAAGTACACTAATATATCAATGGTCAAGGGAGATAACTTATATAGTTTGCTTTTTTCAAAAATAGACAATTATATTACTATGCAATGCATTGTCAAAAATATTGATGAGTAAAATGCAAAGTGTTGGTCACCACTTTATGAAGGCATAAAACAAAACACTTATATTGGTTTATTTAAGACATTAACTGTTTACTTACAGTTCATCAGGGCAGATGGGAGGTTGTGCTATTCTGTAGCCCTCGCTGAGGTAGGCGACCATTTCAAACGGGTCTATGTCTGGATACGGCTGTTGGGCCAGCGTGATCAGCTCCCACAATGTGACACCAAACGCCCACTGAAAAAGTGATAGTTTGTGGTTGCAACTAACCATAAAAATACAAAAAAATATTGCTTCTTAGGACAAAAATAGTTTAATAAGAATCAAATTGCTGATATTACTGGGACAGTGGTGTTGTTTTAATTTCAAAGTAATCATTGGTTGGTTAGTTTCTTTTTAAAGAAAAAAAAATGTATATACATAAATTTTCAAACACTTGACTTTCAGCTGACATTGTTTCCAAAGTTCATAGTCCACTTGTAGATCAATAGATCTACCTTACTATACCTGTAATATCAACTCTCTCTTCACTGACACTGGAGCCTGGGCTGTTGTATTTTTGTCTGAAGAGTCTATTAATAAATTCCTACTTTATCTAGTTCTGGATTACAATCACTTTAACATGTACAGGTAATTATAACTGGCTTAATATAATGACTTTTACTAAGAATCAATTTAGCAAGCCTTAAACGTCTAGTCTATAGTGATTTTCTGTATTAGAATGTTTACAATAGTTCTACATTTCTTTTGTATGAATCATGCTAAAACAGCAATGGTCCTGCCTCTGGTTAGTGTCACAAATAGCGCTACTCAATAATACACCAACTACCACCGCATTATATCATGCACAGAATCTGTTAATCAATTTCAAATTACCACAGCTAGAAATAGGAATTGTTAAAAGTGCACATGTTTTTTTCAATAAGTTGTTTTTAATGCTTTTGCCCTCAATGTTCTCCATCGAATTACCATAGCTAGAAATATGTTTTCTTACTGAGTTGTGTTCAATGCTTTTGCCATGAATGTTCTTCCGAATCACAGAATAACAGAGATACCAGTGTCCATTGAAAAAAAAGCACCGGCAAACCACAAAACTGCTGGAAGAACCTACTCACATTAATTTTTACTCCCTAACTGGGACTCGAATTAACAAAAACAATAAGTTGGTGACAAGTTGGTAATTATTAAACCAATGGTGCAGAAACAACTATGCCTTACCACATCACTGGCTGGCGAAAATATTCGCTCTGTGATTGCTTCGAGAGCCAGCCACTTGACTGGTCTGTTCTCGTTGTCACCTAGACAGTTGTAGTCACTAGGAAACAGGTCACGTGACAACGCGTTGTCTGTGATACGCACTATCAGATCACTCTCCACTCTGTAATGCAGGGATGTTCCATATGTACAAAATGGTAGGATAGTGACAATACATGTTGATTGTTTCATTTGAGCTTTAACATGTACCATAAAAAACATACTTTTTTTACAGTTCTTACATGGAACAATTTAACCCTTTCATTTAGGCATATGCCATCGTACACCATCACAAATCATACATCATTATTATTCTGATCTTCTAATCTGCACAACTAAGGGCTTATTTAGTTTGCTTGATAGTAACATGCTGAAAAAACATACATTCAAAATTTCTTTAAACTGTTTAAAAGAAAATCAATAAAATTCGTTGTTTTCAATAATCTTATAACCCTTAGCTTGCTACAATTTGTTAAAAACCCATGCTAAATTCTCTGCAGTTTTTGCGTTAATATTATATGTTACATTTCAGGGTTAATATACTTATAAACAGAGACTGAGTAGCAAATAGTGTAGATCTGGATCAGACAGCTCCCAGCAAGGTTATATATGTTACTTGTCAGGGTTGATATACTTATAAACAGAGACTGAGCAACAAATAGTGAAGATCTGGATCAGACAGCTCCCAGCAGGGCTATATATGTATGTTACATGTCAGGCTATCTACACAATTTGCAAAAGCCTTATAAATATACGAATAGCAGCAAAAAGATAACTATGGCCATTCTGGTATGACTATTGATATCAATTGAAATAATTGAAAGAATGTTAAAATATATTTATTTTTTCATACATATATACTTACACACAGTTTCTTGCTGCTATGTCTTTATGTATAATTTTCTTTCGATGAAGAAACTGTATACCCCTGATGATCTGTATTGCCATATACACAATTTGTTGGGTGGATAATGACTACAACAGAGACAGAAAAAACATGTATACACCTATAAATCTATATTGAAAGCTACTATACTGAAGGAAAAAAAGGTCAGAGAGGATTGACTCCTAGGGAACTTTGTGACTGCGGAGGATCATCCGTTTTGCTGTGCACATACTGCACGGGATTTTCGTGAAAGTAACATTTCACGCTTACATAATGGTGTAGTTTAAAAAAAGGGGGAAAAAATGTTGTCAATGGATGGGCACAATTGGCCAATATGAAAATGTTTTAGTCACATTGATTTATAGATGAAAACCAAATACGTAAAAAACTTTCTTTTTTTTTTATCTCTACTTCAAAATAACACTACTGACAATAATTCTAAGTTTTTTTAAATAAGAATTACAGTATCTCAAATTAATATGCCAAAATCACATCATAAAACACAAATAACAATATCTTCCTCAGCCCTACAATGTGTGGGGGTTCAGAGCCCTTCTTACACTAACATAATGATAAATACAATTTACATTTTAAAAGGAAGAATTACAAAAACTTCAGCTTACATAATTACTATTATAAATTACACTACAATGAACAAATTACATAATGTTACACTTACATAATAATAAGTACAATTTACATTACAAAAGATAAAATATCTTGCACTTACATTATGATAAATACAACAATACCTTACACTTACATTATAATTACAATTTACATTACAAAAGAAAATATCAAAACTTAAGA
Source organism: Sinonovacula constricta (assembly GCA_007844125.1). NCBI lineage: Eukaryota > Metazoa > Mollusca > Bivalvia > Cardiida > Solecurtidae > Sinonovacula > Sinonovacula constricta. The sequence continues at coordinate 17,267,923 of CM017563.1, forward strand.
CTTACGTAATGAGAATTACAATCTGAAATGCGACATTTCTGGAGAAACCTTTTTAGGTTGCCCTCTGTGGTGTATGGATACACGATGTATGGCGGCAGTTTGTCCTCCAGACAAGCGCCTATTATTGGATGGATATTTGGGTGTGGCAGGGCCTTCATCATGCAGCTCTCAACTAGGAACAGGTGGACCTGGTCCACACGGGCTTGATCTACAGTAGACGTGAGAAAAAATGGCCGTCAAAAATATTGTTTCAGAATAGCAAAGCTACATTAACTTGCTGTATTTGTTTGCTGTATTTGTTTCAATATTTTTATATCTTTTCAAGAAACATGTAAAAATGTCATTGCAGAAAGTTTAGCAAGATTTATGCATGGTACCAATGGTCGAGAAGTTGGAGTCACGACATGTAACTCCTCAGTCCCAAAATTTCCGGGTTCAGAGTCTTGGATGGGACGAGCATTTTCATGAGGTCTTCTAGCTGACCTGCAGTATCTATTGGGATTATATCCCAACAAATGTGGGATTTTCCTCTACAAATAATTAGCTGGACATCGCCAATATGTCAAAATTGTGCAATGTAACAAAAAAGAAAAGAATATAATAAATTAAAAAATACCTAAAACAAGTAGCATGGGTCCATTATGTAGATTTTTTTGAAAAACTGTCTACATTGTTTGTATTATTAAGAAATAATCAATTACTTAATTGATCACAGATGCTAAGCACTTTCGTGAACTTTTCATCTTCAAAATAAAAACTGAGCAGTCAGTGTCAATAATATTCCCAAAAACACACTTAACCATAGATTTTCACTAAAACTTTACAATCTTAAAAGAAACATCCAAACTGGTGTACAAAAAAAGAAGATCTAAAAACTTTTGTATAATTAATCTACAAATGCTAAACATGGCCGGATACACAACTGGACATAAAACTGTAAGCCAGATAGGAAGGTTGTTAAATTTTGATTACCTTAAAACAACAAAACAGTTGATAAGTCATTACTTACCTTTGGTAAATTTAAAACACAAGTTAAAAAGAAACCATAGTTTATGTTTAAATAAAAATATTCCATTATGCAAGAGTGATAAACAATTATTTATGAATGGTGCACAAGTAACCTCTGATAACTAAAGACATAAACATGATTTAGCATACATATATAACTCTTGAGAAATAAAAAAAAAAAAAACATAGTTATTATCTGCAAATTATGTAACAACTGCATTACCTGTGATGGTCTTCACAAAAATTTCTTGGTCTGCCAACTCCTTATTCTCTTCACTGAGAAGCGTTCCAGCATATACCTTTCCAAATGTCCCTGCAACAGCATATAAGCATTAAGATGTGATAATCTGCAAACTTAGGAAATAGGTAAACAGCCTTCATGATTACATTAATATGCATCTGATTCCAAACTATGAACATTTAACTCATAAAATAAACAACAGGACAACTGTGGCATACCTTCGAGTATGATTTCTGCAAGTGAAATACGTTTCCTGTCTAATGCGATCTCCTGCAGGACGGTGTATGGGTCTGCAGGTGGTATGGGAGAGATTGACCCTCGAAGTTCTGGAATCGGGGATATGCCCCGTGGGTAGCTTCGCACTGAAAGTACAGACCCTGATAACTGTTACACAAGTGAAGGAAGGGAGGAAGAGGGGGATGTATCTACAAGATTGATAAACATCTCCATATTTAAAAAATATCAACATCTACACAGAAAATATTATAAATATATTTACATATAAATCAAATAAGATATGAAAATTAATCATTTTAAGACATATATCAGCTCTAGTTTAATAGAGCTCCCCAAATAAACGCTAGTTCCATAGGGCTTTTTTTATATGCTCCAGACAAAATTTAAGTATAAAAAATAAGAAAGGGCAATAACTCATAAAATATGCAAAACAGAGTTATGGTTTTTGTACAATGCACTTCTCCTTATTCAGATCTGTCTATGAAATTTCATGTTCAAACCTCTTACAATTTTTGTGTTATGCTCTGGACAAAATTATGATTGACAGACGAAAGGGATGGAGGACAAAGCAGCTACTATATGCTCGCCATTTGGGGAGCATACTAGATAATACACACTGCTATATCAACTTGAATTATTATGGACCATTAAAATAGTTTTAGATTAGGTTTGGGGATTTTTAAACATGGTGCTAACACATGGGTCGTAATGCTGGCAATGCCCAGCTATTATTGGTGGAGGACAATGTAGAACCAAGAACACACTAATAATTTAGGAAAAGTCAGCATTGTGTCTCATCATTATACACAATATTTACTGAAATGTGGATATAAATGTACATTTTCATATCACACTTATCTATATATTCTAAATATCAGTTTACACACGCTATTATTATCATTTGGTGTGTATACAAATATTTTCAATAATATTACTCTGTGTAAACAGCATCATTCTGACTTTAAACAATTTACATTTATAACTTAAAGGTTCCATCCTACCTGAAAGAGGGAATTAATTTTACTCACGAGATCCACCGATACTCTTGTTGGGTGTCTCTGCTCGCAGGAACGACTGGGTCTGCTGCGTCAATGCTTGGGAACTACTAGTGTCACTGAAAATACATAGCATACTTGTTAATCATCTTATTACACTGTGCCTGTTTTATTCAATAGCAAGCTACCTGAGGAATATATGTTAATTCATTATACTCACTGATATTAAATATAGAGCATATAACAAGTTGTGGAATTTGCCGGCATTTTTGCTGACACTGTGCTGTAACATTTAATTATGGCACAGGGGCTCTTATGAGGTGTCCTGGGACTGAACCGGCCGGTCCATTATACTGACACTGATGAGTCAGGCGTAATGCTGTCCCCTTAGCCCAGAGCATTAACAGGGAAACCAGGTCTTGAACATGCGACTTCTCGATCCACAAGCCCACGCTCTACCACCAGCTATTGTGGCCGGTATAACAAGTTGTTTTTTCCTAGTATTGATGAACTCTGATCTTTTTTATTTATATCTATACTAACTAAAATTTACATCTAAACAAAGCAAAAGACTTTGCTGCTTGTATAATTCAAAATACACATGGAAAAGATAATTATTTCTGCTACCTACCTTATTCGTTCTGCATACGCTCTGCTGCTGGTCTTCTGGGAGTTAATATAGTACACAGCTACAGCAAGGGCCACAAAAATGATGACAGCACAGGCACAACCAACGGCAATGTAGAATATATGGGTAGAAGAGCCGATGTTTCCATCTTGATCATTTGCCTTCTTAATTCCTGCTGTAAGTATAAATTGTAGGGGACGGGTTTCTAATATTTCTTTGAAAGGACAATAATGACAAAAGCTAGCTTTTGTTATCCAAGTTTAAACATTATCATGAAATTATTCCTTTTATTTGAGAAATAAATGTCAGTATCATGAAATAATTCCTATTATTTGAGAAATGACTGGCTATGGTCTTCAGTTTTTGGATGGTTTTTTGCATGGACACAACTATGGTCATATTGTGGAGGAAGACCCCAGACTTATGTCTTGGTAGAACCACCAGCACCCTGTCGGTTAGCTGGATAACCTCTCCACATTAAAGTTCTCACCTCGACCAAGACTTAAAGTTACTCGGTGTGGGGGTGAGGAGTCAGCCTACATATCTGCATAAAAACTTTGAGTCTATGATTTATATTATAAACCTGAGTAAGCTAATATGTACCTAGTATTTTTCATCACAGAAAAATATACATAAGGGATGCATGTTGTTTTCTTTTACTTGATTGTATAGAACAAATAAAACATGGCATGATGAAGGCCCTGCTACACCCCAACATCCATCCAATATTAAGCTAGATAGATAGAGATTTATTTTGGTTGTGGAAGCAAATATAGAATAACAAGAATATACAATGTAACACAAATTTAAACATTTGAAAACTTTACTACAATATTTAAAACAATGCCATGACATGCATCCAGCAGCAAGGATAGCTCAAACAAGAGTAAACTGTTTTGTGTTTTGTTTTTGCAATACACAGCAGTGACCTTTTATGATCATTTAGCAATGTCGAGCTATTTTGGTGGAGGAAGACCCCAAACAAATGTCTAGAACCACCAACACATTGCAGGTCAGCTGGAAGACCTTCCCACATTAAGTCCTTTCACCTGAATGGCATCGAACCCATGCAGTGCGATGATAAGAGGTCAGAGAAGTTACATGTCGGCAACCACTACGCCACAGGCGCCCCCAGAGAGTAAACTCTTATTTCCATTGTGTTCCTTTATGTGGTAACATGGCATTATTAAAATTAAGTTAATCATATTAATTTGAAAAATACTGTATTTCATGTTTTGACTGAGGTTATAATCACTGTAAAACACTAGTAGTCAAAGACAATTATTGCAAGGTCTTACAAATACAGTTGTTTTAAAATACTGATTATCCCATGTATTGCCAAGACATTTGAGGCCATTTGTGTATCAAATCACAACTTCAAAACTGATTGAGACTGAAAGAGTCATATGTAAATCAAATCACAACTTCATAACTGTTTGAGACTGAAAGAGCCATATGTGTATCAAATCATGACTTCAAAACTAGATTAGACTGAAAGATTAAAAGTTCTTCCAATCAGTCAGCCAAGCCACCCAGGCATTAAGCAAATGACAGTGCTGCAAGTATAGTGTTATACACTGCTTAAAAAAGGTTTCTTTCTGAAATGACACAACTCTGCCTTCAATGTTGTAGACATGCAGGTAAAGAGTCAGATTACAGTAGGATAGAAAATTGTAACCTCGGTAAGGAGCATGTTTATACAGGGAGTCACAAGTTACATCACAAGTTCTACATTTTTTTACGAATGTTGTATTTCTACACACTCTTGAGGGTGGTTTAATTATCAATTCGATCTCAATTAAGCATTGCATTTTATAATCACATTTGCATTTTGTTTTAACAGGCTGGGCATACTAATGTAAACATTTGATTTGTCTGCTTCAGGAGTTAAACTGTGTGACTCTGTCTGTTGTTTCACATCCTATCATGGAAATATGTTGAACTACTTTTTTGTTGAGTAGGAATAATTAAACTTTGTTAGGACAACTGCATTAGCATGAAGTAGTAGTATTGTATTCAGTGATCTGTTAATAACAAACAAAAATCTGGAAAAAAGGAAAAGAAATGAGCAATAAAAATGTACTTGCCTTGAATATTTTTATATTAATCTTTATCATGGTTCTAAATAAAGGTCAGGTAAGAATTTTACTTTAAATGACAAACCTTTGTTCGGTCCATAGATATCAGCAGTCCGGTTAATCTGACCCTTGTAGGATGGAGTGGAAAAAGTCTGGAAGGGGTATGATTCCACTGAAATATACAATACAATAGGTTTCTCTTAGTGACATATACAACATAATAACACATACAGGTCTATCAATGAAGAATACAACAATTATCATCAAAGATGACGTATACGCCTAAATGCTGCTTTGTCACAGTAACGGCATTCTACAATAATAACAAAGGGCCATAACTCAGTTAAGATAAAGCTGGTTATGAATGATATGCCAATGGTTTGTGCAACAATGCCTGGATCAAGTTAACAAATCTGGTAAAGTTGCAACAAAAACTGAAAAATGATAGCTAAGACATAGTGCTGTCAAATCGTGAAAACCGACAGATTGGCAGAACAACCAACCTGACTTAAAAAAGACAATAATATATATAGGTCCCTCAATGAAGAACATTTTTTTATATATATATAGAGCAGTTTCTCTTATAAAATTTACAACATAATAACATATGAAAGTTTCTTAATTATGCATGTAAGCCTCTCAATAATTCATGTAAGCCTCCCAATAATTCATGTAAATCTCAATAATTTTTGTGTAAAAGTAAAAATTCATTTAAGACTCCCAAAAACACATGAAGGACTCTCAATAATTCATGTCTCTCAATAATTTATGGTAGTCTCCTAATAGTTTATGTAAGTCTCCCAATTGTTTATGTAAGTATCCCAATAGGTTATGTAAGACTCTCAATAGTTCATGTAAGTCTACCAATAACACATGAAGGACTCTCAATAATTCAAGTCTCTCAATAATTCATGTAAGTCTCCCAATAGTTAATGTAAGTCTCCCAATAGTTCATGTAAGTCTCTCAATAACTTAGAAAGTCATCTCAATCAAAGAAATATCACAAGCATGATTCAGAGATATGGTTTTAAAAACCTCGGATACTAAAGTAATTCAAAGGGAAGGAACTCTTTCAATAAAACTTATGGAAGGGCAATTTTTATTATCCCCCTTACTATCTGCAGAAAAAAAATGGTTGATTAATATGCACATCACTTGTTGATGAACAACTTTTTTTAGAGTTTTATTTTTTCAGACAAGTAAATAATTCATGCATTTGTTATTAGCTTTTTCACTCAGACTTCACTATCTTTAAGACACTCATGGACAAAGATACTGACACCTTCAGTCATTTCTGAGGAAGACAAATTGAAATGCTACTGTGGGCAAGCAGAATACAAGGCCAGGATGATAATATAAAATGGGAAGCCTTACAGACAGGTGTAAAAAAAATATCTACATATAACGGATTGTAACAAAGGACTACCACTGTCTGAAACATCGAGCAAAACTCTCAAAAAGCCTAATGAGGTATCGAAGTGGATATAAAGCCATGGCAGACGGCCATAGACAGGGTTGTAAAAAAACAAGAAGACTGTTTTTGGTAACATATTAATTATTGTCTTTTTTCATGTATTGTCATACATATATCTAATATAACAAAGAATATATTTTCTAATATTTATATTTGTTTAAATAAATCACAAATTCAATATTAATTTATTTTTTTTATTTTTATTCAATACAATATGGCATTACTTATGTTATTTTTTTTCCTTCACAACTAACAGAGCAAAATATCCATGAAAATATAGCTGTAAATGTAGGTTAAAGTATGATAAGGCTCTTTTAATTTCTAATTTCAATATAAAAATAATAAATTTCAGAGTCAAGAGAAACATTTTAATACCTAATACTAATGATTAAAGTGCAATTAAAATCAAATTAAGCCAATTCAAATTATCCATAAACTTTCTCTGCGATACATTTCAACACCATTGAAAACAAATGATTTAACCTTTATTAAGGAAAAAACTTCTTTCAATAACAAGACTTTCTGACTTTCACAATAACTTTCAGACATAAAAAACATTTCAACATCATTGGAAACTAGAGATGTATAACCTTCATTAAAGAATAAACTTCTTTCAGTAGCAACAAAAAACATCAGAGCTAAAAAAAAAACAGTTAAACACCTGTAAAAAGTAATGATTTACCATTAATTAAAAAATAAGGCTTTTTCAATTACAACTTAAACTTTCAGACCTTAAAAGACATCTCAACACCAGTGAAAACTAATGATTTAACAGTAAATCAAAATGAATGTAGCTCGTTCTATATAACTCAAAATAAATGTAGCTCATTTTATTTAAATCAAACTGAATGTGGCTCATTCTTTTTAAATCAAAATGAATGTAGCTCATTTTATTTTAATCAAACTGAATGTAGCTCATTCTATTTAAATCAAAATGAATGTAGCTCATTCTATTTAAATCAAATGAATGTAGCTCATTTTATTTAAACCAAAATGAATGTAGCTCATTCTATTTAAATCAAAATGAATGTAGCTTATTCTATTTAAATCAAATGAATGTAGCTCATTTTATTTAAACCAAAATGGATGTAGCTCATTTTATTTAAACCAAAATGGATGTAGCTCATTCTACTTAAATAAAAACATTCACATCTATAGCACACATTTGGACAGAACAATTAGTAGTGAGGGGAGGGGCTGGGGTTGGGGGTGTGTGCTGAAACTTTCCTGACAGCCCATTAGCATCATCAGCAATGAGGATGACGATGCAGCTACAAGCCCATGCGAGCAGGGTGGGTTCTGGTGCACTTGTAAATCAATGCCTGTTGAAATTGATATCTCATCATCTAGCGCTCTACCAGATAACTTGTTGTTTTTCCTTATCACCCCGACAGAAAAAAACACTGTTCCATATGCTTTCACATGACGACCCCTCCGAGCCAAAGTGTTGTATGTAGTTGGGCCGATAGGTTTCAGTTACATTCTTACTGCAACCAAGTCTACCTAATTGGCTGCACCAAAATTCTCCAGGCTGGTATTACATTGCTCTCTGTACTCTCTTGGATAATAAACTACGAAAACCCCGTTTTTGCCATCATAAGATAAGATAATTGGCACATTTTATTAAAGTAACATCTGAAAAATGGTTCTTGCATGAGGTTTTCATGTTAAAAACAAATTATTAACACTCAGTTTCAATAAAATTTGCTCTGATGGTGCCTATGGGTAAGTAAAAATGACCGAAGAGCTAGATCACATATGAAATAAAAATAATATCAATTATTTTAGCATATATTCCTAAGCATAACAGACATTATGTTTTATGTGGATAAAAAATATTATATTGCACATGACTTGAATACAAATAAGATTGTGACTGCCAGTAATTGATGGTGCACAACACAAATCAATTAGTTGTTCTTAAAAACCATTATAAATTTTACCTTATTTACATATCCAGTCATTTTCCTCGTGAAATTAATATAATTATGCAAATATTACAAAAAAATTACCAAAGCTCGATTGATTTTATGTGTGTATAAATATGCTTCAAATGTTAAGCTCTCAAAGTAGAATGACAAGAAGGGTTCCACTATGCTCTCCACATAAAACATGCAATTTTTAATGAACTACACCAAATGTTTATATTTTTTAGCTACCTAATTCAAATACATTTTCTTCCGTGTATCTATTGGCATGCTTAGATTGTTTACATTATCCTCAATTATTTGTTTATTCCTGGGTTTGTTTGTTTATAGTGTTTGTACCTCATGCATGGTACTGCAGTAACAGAGGGTGATTTTAAAACCCCTTAAACTGCTAAGCACGAACTGATCGGGCTTACGCAAACAGTGCAGATCCAGACTATCTAAGTCTAACTAGGAGCTGGCTGGTGAGGATCTACAATATTTGCTTCTATGTCGTCATCAACACATCTTTCTCCTATTGCATGAATCAAAAATTGCTTAGAATTCCTTCATAACAAATGCACGCTGAATGACATGGTTAAAGGATGTAGTAGGAGATGGTAGCGCTTGAAATGAAGAGTTCACACACTCATCTGACATAACATTGCTACTTCAACAACATCATTGACACCCCTGGGTAAATGTTAATTAGCAATTTCATCTCTTGGGGGGTCTCATTAAGGAGTTTAATGAAGAAAAAAAAATGCAGCTCAGTGATTTAAAATATTGTCAATATTATCAGTCATTTGCTGTGTTTGGTGTTGTTTTTGTGTGTTTCTTAAGAGTGTTTTTGTATTTCTTATTGTTTTGATTATGTTTGACCCCAAGTTATGGCTCTTTTCCCATTCAAAAGAAAAGTTTTGCACATTTTTGTTTGTTTAGAATTGGCCAAAGAGTGACATGAAACAAACCACAGATTTTTTTTAGTAATTTAATTGTTGCAAATTAGATTTCTGGAAAAGCAGTTGTGCAAGTATTTTTGGTCAAAGTTTATTTTTTTAATATTTCAACATTCAGCAAGTAATACAATGTTTTCTGTATTTTTCAGTGTTACATAGACATACATTTACCAAAACAAAAAAAAAACAAAAAAAAAAAAACCCACAAAACCCCCCACAAAAACACAACAAAAATGACATACAAAAAACAGTAAAAAAGCCTTTTCTTTTCTTTTGCAGCAGTTTTGGCATAACCAGTGCTGTTTAGATTATAAACAATGTAGTTTTAACCAATAAAGCTATGTAAAATTTAAGGTCATAAATATTCTAATGTTTTATATATTGATGTCACAACATAATGACTTTTGTACATAACTGCATGTTAATCTCTGAGTTCATTCCAATGGCAAGCTGGCTGGGTCAGAATCTAAACAACTTGCCTCAGCCAAGCTGTGTAGAAGTTGCAATCATCCCAATAATTCCTGGGCCTAAGGTTGTACAATGTACATTTGTATTTACTGGATGTACAGACAAGAAGCAAACCAAATCTCACATTCCATGGTTCTTATGACCAAACATTTACACTTAATTGGCAATTAATAAAGTTCCAAACCCCTGGTCTGGCCTGCAGTCATAAAGTTGCTGATAAACCTTTCACAATTACTGCCTGTTCACATGGTTGCAGGGCCGTCCCTTGAAACATCTGTTTAGTGTAAAATAGCAAAAGTCTTTGACATTTCTTACCTTTTAATTGACAGTAATCTAATGCAACACTTGGCGATATCTTAAAATATTACCCAACTGCCTAAACAACAGAATTTATCCCCACTGATTGAGACCTACAAAATGCAAACATTTTCGAAAAGGCCAGTGGCCATAACTCTTGTATGTTACATGAAACTGATTTACATAATAATGTGGCAAAAAAGAAGGGTTTTTAACAAACTGTTTACATAAGCACAATTATCTGGCATAATTGGAGCATGGTTTGTAATGCTAAATATATTTGTATAGCAAAAAAAAAAAAAAAAGAAAAAGAAAATAAAAAGAAAAAAAAAAAGAAAAAGAAAGAAAAAAAAAAAAAAAAAGTGGTACATCACCTCTTTTAACAATTTCTTTCTCATTTATTCTTTTTGTGAAATTTTAAAAATATAGATTTTATTTAATTAACTTTAATAATGCACGATAAATGTAATTAACCATGTTTTATTCATTTTTTTTTTATTTATTATGCACATGGGGTAACACTGCAACATTTTATTTTTTTGTTACTTCACTTGCTTATTTTCTTCTTTTCTCCTTGTTGATATTTACCACTTTTGTGCATCATATTACGTACATATTATTTGGAGGTCCAAAGTGAAGATTGGAATAATCTAACTGTGCCACCACATTTAAAATGTTATTATTATTATTACTTTTAATATTATTATTATAATTATTATTGTTTTTATTTCATGAGTGGCTAAATAACTACTATCAACCAAGTTTCACTAACCACTTTTAATAAATTTCTTCATGAAAAAATTCATTTCACAATGCTTATGTGGATTATGAAGAATAATGGCAACTGAAAGTAATTTATGTTGCTTTTTAAATGAATTGCAGCAACCATTTATTATCATTATAGCAACGTCCAGTTATTTTGGTGGAGGAAGACCCCAGACCCCAGACACATGTCTGGGTAGAACCAACGGCGCACCGCAAGTCAGCTGGAAGACCTTCTCACATTAAGTTTTTTGCCTGGAACAGGACTTGAACCCGCGCGGTGAGGGGCTAAGCAGTCAGTTACAAATCTGCAACTCTACCATTACGCCATGGGCATAAAGTAATGTGTGGAAATAATTCAAAAGTATACAACAGCATAATGAAGATAATGCACAAGCATACAACAGCATAAAGAAGATAATGCACAACGCCAGACGGCACACATGGCACACTTGCCTATTATTATTATTATTATTGCTCAATGCCAAAGAGAATAAATTTTGATAGAAGCTCTTTGGTATTATGCATTACTTGTTGATTATCAAATATACACCTGAGTAAACAATTTAAACAAATATCTACTCTAAATGCAAACATCCTGAAATAATAACTTTAAAATCCATTTTTAAACCTTGATAAACTGAATTCATAAACAGGATTTACCATAAGCATGTTCTGCGTCAATCTAATGTAACTTTCTGCACCCTTTTATCAGTTTACAACCACGAAAGCTAATGCAGCCTTAACTCAAAGGAAATTATAATTCGAAAGTAATTTCAACTTTACGCATTAAAATTTCCTATTATCATTTATCCTTACTGCATATACAAAGATAGTAACTGAAATTCATTCTTCGAGAAAGCTTTAAGCTCATTTTTCCAGACATAGTTGGGAGCAGTTGACGCCTTTGTGCAAGAAATCTCTACTGAAAAGGCTACCAAATCTGGCACCCATGGCGGCACACAGTTTTATTTGTTAGGGAACTATTAGAGAGGGAGATAAAGTGAATGAAAGCACGTTAAGGAAGCTGCAGATACCAGTTTAGTTTCTCATCAGTACAGTTCTGGCTTATGTCACGGACCCAGGATATGTTATGGAAGGCAGCATACCAGACCCTTCAAGGCCTCATGGCTTCTTGCACTCAGAATTCTACTGGTATCTCAGTGCCACAGAGAAAAAAATATTTCCTGTTATGCTAAAGTTTTGCTTAATATAAACCTAAAAGCAACACAATTTCAATCTTTCCCATCTACAATCTAACTTAAAGAAATATTACATGTACTTATTTCTAGATTTTGCCCACTTATAGACAAGAGCATAAAATAAAAAAAAATTCTTTCTACATCTACATTTTTTTTTTACCATCTGAGTATATAAAACCTATAAAAATATGAAAAATATGTTTCTGTTGTTTTGATTAGTTATTCTATACATTGGATTTTATACCACAAAGCAAATATAAAGCTAAATATTTCTTTTTTAAAATCCTTTGACATTTTTCCATTTACCATCCTTTCCTTGCGTTGTTTACAATCCTCTTACTCTTTTTTCCAAGCCTTCAGAATCCATTTTCATGATTTTCCATTTACAGTTCTAACTTTTTTTCAATTAAATTCTTTAACTTCTTCTATTTTCAATATCTCAATTAAAAAGTTGTATTCAGACTGTTTATTTAATTGTGTCAATGATTGTATTTTTATGACCAATGAGAAAAGAAACTCCTAGAACTAAATCATTCTTTTCTAATATTTTCTATTTGTCTTAATCTTTCTATTCATATAATATTTTAAAATTTTCTATTTCTATTGTAAAACTTTTATCATTAAATACTATAAGTTAATAATTTCTGTAAGTTTGCATTTATTTTTCCAAGACTAGTACTAAAACCTCCTAGAGATTTTTTTTTTCCATCTCCAATATAATAAAAGAAAGAGAGAGTGAGGCTGTAAGTGAAATGGTCTGTAAGTTCTACATTTCGTTTTCATATATTACAGCAAAGAGAAAAAATTGAAGGAAGCAGCGTTTTTCGATTTACCACCCTTTTAATAAAAAAGCTGTAATTGATATGTTCTGTTAGATCTCTTGGGACTATACACGCCACCACGCCATGTTTTATTTGTCTTAAAAGGTTTGCAAGTAGGGGTATTACTTTAATTTGTTACAGTCAGTCTTGAAAACATCAGCAAAAATAATAAAACTCAGCTATCTATTCTGTTTCTTTTAAGAAATACATGTATTTTATTTATATTTCTGTATATGCTGGATTGTAAAAATAATTGTACAAGTGTTGCTCAAAGTCAACCATTAATGTGTTGTTTTCAAATACAATGTAGTTTGTTTGTTTATTAGGTTTATCGTCCCACCAACAGTATTTTAATTATCTGGAGACGGTGTCCACTTGAAGCAGATATAGTGCTGCATTCACTTTGCATAGCATGCCATGAACACCTGGCATGATACCACACCCAGTCACATTATCCTGACATCTGGCCTACTAGTCATGGAACTACCCTTATATGGGCTTGAGCATTCGCAAGGGAGCTGCTATACCACTACCATTTTTCAATGACTTAGGTATGTCGTGGCAGGAATCAAACCTGGGGCCTCCCGTACCTGGAGCAGACGCTCTACCGATTGCGCTACCAGGTCAGAAACACTGATTTGTTGCAAAATTCTTCTCATCAAATATAAACCAAAAAAATAACAGTTGTTGCATGAAAAAGGTTAAAGGTGGTATTCAACCCTTTGGACCTTTTATATTTTATCAAACAACCAAATAAATTATTCTTGCCTGAAAAGTTCACGTTACAATTTCAGCAGTGTTTTAAATCATGTTCATTTAGACAGAAATATGATTTTATGTAGAAATAATGCTGAAACTCCCCAAAACGTACATTTTCAAATTATCTGATACAGGCAAACTGCCCGATACTACCTTTAACTCCAAGGCAGTATGTCAGTGTGCCATGGTCAGCTATTTTAAACTGATACAACCTCCATGACCACTAACTTTTCATAGCATGTTAAATCATCATCAGGGTAAATCGCTCTGATGTCAGTTTCTATTTTTAGCAGAAATCCCATTCATTGAGGGATTGTGGGATTTTGCCAGCATTTTTGCCGATACTGAGCAGAGACATTTCTATCATTATAGCACAGGGGCACTTATGAGGTACCCAGGGACTGAACCTGGCCAGTCCATTATACAGACACTAACAAGTCAGGCCATTCAAGTTTAATTACAGATTTGGAAAGAATAAAGATTAAGAGCCATTTTGTCATGATTTGTACTGATTAACAATTTGAGTATTGTTCAAAATCATCTTTATTCAAAACTTAACCATGAGTTTATGTAGAATTTATGCCCGAATTTCCTAAAACAGGTTTAAGGTTTTGTAAACTGAGTTTCATTTAGGCAAACTGTCAAATACCACCTTTAATTAATGAACACGACTCAACATTTTAACTTAACAGTTTCTCACAGGAGTTATTCTTCATAAAAATTCCCCCACAACAAAAATTAAAACATTAAAAAATAACTGATGCCATTCACACAAAAACTGACATGAATATTTTCTCAGGTACCTGTAGATAGAAAGATTATCAGTTTATCAGTTACAGTGACCAAAAATACCTAAAAAAATAAACAAGGATTGATAAAAATGATAATTTTGTGAAACATTTCATAGGCTCATAAACAAAGAAGGGGGTTGTAAGCTTATAGCTGAAATCTGGGTACAAATTAACCTTTCATTTATTATCTCTGGCCAACATATCTGCCAGATAGCATGACAGCTATGGAGGCTGGTCATGGTTCATTCAGAATTTTTTTTTCAAGTTACATATGTAATAAATAATATCAAGATGAAATCTGTTGATATATGGTGCTACCCGTTATCATATGAATGTAGTATTTTTTTCTTTAAGTTCCAACAAGTTTATTAATTTATTGGGTTTATCGTCCCACCACCAGTATTTCAGTTATCTGGAGGCGAAGTTCCAACAAGTTGGCTTAATTATTTTCCATGCTCAAGATGAACTTGTAGAAAGAGTTTGGTATTGTTTTTACTTTGTAGTATTTTTTTAATGATACATAAGTGGAAAAAAGTTATAACAACATGAAAATAATGGTATAATTATATGGTTAAACAAAAGGGTACATTGGTGAAATGGAAATTGTCTCCCTTGTTGGTTAATATCCGAGGTATCCCAAACAGTAGGTAGGTCCTTGCAGTTGGAATTCGTGGACTTTATTGCCTGTTCTTTTGTAGATATTGCAATTACAAACATATACTTTAGCATAAACATATGTTTAAAATTAATTTAAATACTTACAGCGATATGTTATTTAAAAAAGAAAAATGGAAATGTTTGTTGATGATGGTTAACCTGGGTATCACAAGAAAGGCAAAAAAGTCAATATACACTCCATAGAACACATGCATAAAAACAGAGTAAAACAAATGAATGGACCTACTTGCATTTAGGGATTATTCAGGGGAGACTTTTCATTAATGTCTGTCTTTGAAACGTATGCAAAATAAGCATAAATGCTGTGAAACTAGGGGTTCTGGGTTCAAATCCCCATATAGGCATGTAGGTAAAACAGTGACTTCTCTTCAGTTTTTTTTCTGACAACTCTGTCTATGCTGTCAATAAGGCTTTCAATAATCTTTTTCAATCCTCTTGTTTCTGATGTTTTTTACAGAATTTCAAACAATGTCTGACTATTTTGCGATGGTGGGTGTGGAGAGAAGACCAACTTAGCTAGTAAGCTTTTCAGGGATTATTCATGGGTGACTATTCATTATTTTTGCATTTTGTCTACAATGCCCATCATTGAGTTTTTTTAAAGTTAATAAATTGTTGTGACAACTGTGTATATTAAGGAATACAGCATCAGAGCAAACACTTTTAATAGGCCAACATTAATATGTTTATACTACAATTACGATAAAACAAATCCTGTGATTTTATGACAAAAAATACTAGTGTATTGTTAACATAATACAATACTTTTATTTTAATTTTATACTTTGCAGAGTATAACACTTTCATCTTTTCCCTGAGCTTTTTGTTATAATTCTCTATTCATATTCTTTTTATGCCTAATAAGACTGTCATCATTGACAGTAAACGGGGATCTCTGGCAATGGCGTAAGCTTGCCAATCACAAATATGTAACACTAAATCACTTTAGATTTTTTCTTTGCAGGGAGAGGGTTGGGGGTGGGGTGTCGGGCAGCTTCCGGAAATTACTTCAAAATTCAACTACACTTTTTTATTCTAACAAGCACCTTTAAAGTAGATAGAATAATGACACATCATTTAGAGCAACATTAGGTAATAAGCTAATTTGACGAATCACCCAGCAAAATGCCAGTAAAGTGAAAATTGAGGCGATGTATCAACTTTGGCAAAAAATGTCCTGTAGGCCAGAGATAGCAAGGAGAGAAGATGCATTGGTTACATTAAGCTGTCACGTGTCAAGTGTCATTTCCACACACTGTCACCAGCACTAAATGAAGTGATAGGACATATTTTTTTTACTCACAACCAACTTTATTGTTAATTACTAATACTCAAGCTACTTATAGGCGACTTAGCTGGTGAGCCATTTGGGTCATCAATTTGCAACTAGTCTGCACTTCACAGTGTAAGTTTGAGTCCCATTAAGGTGACAACTTACATGTAGATCTTCAAACTGACCCGTGGTGCACCAGTGTTTCAGCCCCGATACTTGTCTGAGATCTTTCGCCTGCATTAATAGCTGGATTTCTTAATTTAGTTTGAATCCTGCCAATTTGTAACTCGTCTGACTGCTTAGCCTCTCACCGCATGGATTTGAGTCTTGATGGGGCGAAGGACTTAATGTGGCAAGGTCTTCCAGCTGACTTGCAGTGCACCAGTGGTTCTACCCAGATATTGGTGTGGGGTCTTTCTTCACCAAATTGCTGGATGTTGCTATAATGATTATAATTGGTCGCTGCGATGTATTTAAAAACAAGAGGGCCATAATGGCCCTTAATTGCTCACCTGATAACACAGGCTTTTAGTAGGCTCAAATCTGACATCAAGTAAATAAGAGTTATTTACTTTAGAAATCTTTGGTGAAGATTGAACCATAAATGCCACTGGGTTGATAACATTTTCTAGAAATTTACCAAGTAACCTACTGAATCCAATGACCCACTTCAAAACATATGTAAGATTTCATACTGGCAAACATTCTGGCCAAGTTTGGTTGGTAAAGATTGAGACGCCAGACGAAGCGGTATCACAAAAGCTCCCCTTGAGCACGTTGTGCTGAGGTGAGCTAAAAAAAATAAAAATAACAACTTTGAATCCTGATTGGAAAGTTTTAGGTGTGGGGTGTGTCTCCTAACCTACTGTACCAGTGGTTTTGTTATACATTTGTCTAGTATGGAAGGGGATAGTCGCCAATATTCAATTTTTAATTTTCAAACTGTAACATTGCATATGCAAAAAAGTGTTGTTTGTTTGTACATGTATCTAATTCACATTTCCCGCATACAATTTGGAAAATATAAATCTCAAGTCGCAAACTATATGTTCGCTTACTATTTTCAAGTTACAAATCTCAAGTCACATGTCTCAAGTCACAAATTACTAATGTTCAACTTCAAAATTGACAACATTCAGACACTTAGGTGGCGATACCGCATAAATATAGATATCACGGAGTTAAAAATACAACAGAATCCTGAACGACTTATATTGAACTCGTGCACCTCTAGATTTGTAACTTTTAAATTTGATGCTGAAAATGTGGAATGTATTCGTGATTTTCACCCCGCGATTTGTAACTTGTAAATTGTATATGCAGGAAATGTGAAATTGTTCATATGTAATGTTGAAATATGAGCATTTTTATTTAATATATAAAAGTTAGGATGTAATTGGATAGAAGTATTTGGCATACGCAGTGTTGCAATTTTACAAATTAACATATGAAGCAACAAATCAGTTATTGAAAGATAGAAATAGTAATTAGAATATTGGTGGATATCCCCTTCCATAATCTAGGGTCTATCGTTTTACTAGCTGGTGGGATTTTACCAAAATGGCAGTAATTATTGTGTCTGTGTGATGAACTCCAAAAAACACAAAACCAAGCTGAAAAACAATCTGCCCTCCTATAAGGATATCCCCTCTGGTCCTGGCAGCTGTCAAACTTGTCAGATTCAATCTCTCAGCTAGACAACATTCGTTGTGGATTCAATATACAAAATGAATAGTAGTGATAAGATATGAGAAGTCAATCAAATTTTGTGGAACAATATATCCCTAAATTCTCAAATAAACCCTATAATGTGGGTACTCATTGAAATTGTCTCATTAAGACAATTCTAATGAGTACAATGTTGGTAGGGTTTGGATGAAAAATAAAGGAAAAAAGCATTAAAAAACTAGACTTTGATTAATGATTATTTTGAACTATCAAGGGGACTTTAATTACATAGGACAGATTCCAACGATCTCTGCGAGGCTTAATTGAAGTGCCTTATAGAGTTATCAGATTTGTTATTTTCTGGCGAACAGAGATGATTATTAGAGTGCCAAATAAAATTATCTGAATTGGTATTTTCCTATGGACAGGGACCAAATGAGATCCCCATGTTCTTGTTCTGGTTTTTGTTAACATTAACATGGCAGACTGTTCTGTTTTTGATAAATGCATCATCCTCCCTTCCAAGGATAGATTAAAACACTTAAAACTTGTTGTAAAGAAATAGGCTAATTACTACACTGGAATTGGCATTAAACACCATTCCAACTCAAGATCCCTTTGCTTAAGAAGGACTTCTTTAAGGGCCTTTTTAAGGTACAACTAAAATAATTGTTCATTAAAAATAACGTCAAACTGGTAACTTCAAAAAAGTATGTACATGTATTTGTATTTGAGGTTTCATGGAAAATACAAATTCAGCGCACCATTTAATAATAAGAAACAAAAATTTAGTAAGAAGTTTCATAAATCAACCAAAAAACGTTAGTCACATAAATAAAGCAACAGAATGTATTTTAGCAGAACGCTATATGTTCAGGATTTCATTTTGCAAAGCAGGACAATGTTGCCATCTATCCTTGCAAATCTGCTGTAATTTCAACCTTAATCTGGTACCCACACATTGAGTGAGCAGATTTTTACCAGTTAATTATTTCAGTCTGAAGATTAACACTTAAATCAATTAACTAAGCAAACAACTGTCAATGTATACATTCTAGACTTACACAGCTTCTACATCTCTCATTAAAACAGACTTAAGCAATTTGTCTAGCAATGCCGAGGAAATTCAACACTCAACCTCCTATCTGTGATTGCATCGGTCTTCTAGGAGTTGTCTAATCAGGATCCGTTCTATTGTTTCTGTTAAGTTCCTAACAAAAAGCCTTCTTATCATATCCATGAAGTTGTAAGTGGAAATTTTTTATTTTTATTTTTTTTTTGTTACATTGCACTGACACAATTTTGGTCTTAGTGGCGCCGTCCAGCTAATTGTTAGTGGCAGAAGAACCCGACTTATGTCTGGGTAGAATTTCCATTGCACCACACGTTAGCAGGAAAACCACCCCACATGAAAATTCTTGTCTTGGTCTGGACTCGAACATAGAAAATTTAATAACTAACTATAGGTTATTAAAGAAAAGAAGCAGAAAAATAGCTTGGTATGTTGTTAGCAACCTATACTAAGCTTTTTGGTGTTGTTTTTTTGCATGCAATTAAATGCAAACAAAACTAGACATATTGCAGGAGATTTTGCAGACCCTGATCAGACAGCTCCCAGCTGCGAGCCGGTTTATCTGGATCTACACTGTTTTCCTAAGCCTTAAAAATATGTGTTTAGATGGCCAGAGTAAACAAGGTCTAGTGTTTAGACTAGGGGAAAACGAAGGTGATTACTGTTAGCATTGCCACCTATTCAAAAATATTTAGCTTTCTATCTACAGCTTTTTAACTTCCTCTTTCATTTCAAGGTGATTAAAAGTGCTACTTCCAATTAAAAGCCCAAACAATCAGACACCATTTTAAACATAGTTAACTGGCATGTAAGCCAAAGAAAAATACTGTAACAATTCCCTGAATGTTTGTGGGGCTTCGCCTCCAGTCATGTCATCAATGTCTAGTCAAGAATAATTTAAAAAGTGTATTACTGTTTGTTTTAAGAAGGGTCTAAACTTTGGCAAAGCTAAGAGGCATGATAAACAGCTCCAGCGTAATTATCATCTAAAGTATTATCTTAAGGCTTACTACATAATATTTGTAAGAAATGTTGGCCATTCTGAATTTTTAAAAAAATGAAAATAATCTTTAAAAAACATACCAGGGTATATCGGAAATAGTTTTCATACAGCATTATTTTTGTAACAAATTAAATGTATTAACTTACAATTATCAATGGCAGATGTGTACAAGGAAATTGTGAAAAAAGAGCAAAAAAAAATCAAATCAAGTGTCATATATTTTGGATTGAATACATAAGCCTATTCAGTTGTTCAATCTAATTAGTCATCCGCAACACTTCAGCTCTTTGAATTTGAGTAATGGACAGAATGGACCAATTATATTTTTTTTCAAGGCTTCAAGACAAAAGAGTTCCAAGGTTTGTCTTAACAGCACCCAGATTGTCAGGGAAGTAATTTCTACCACAAACTGGCCCTGCTTACAGATTTATGAGATCATAAATTCACCTCCTTTCCTGGCTTTACTCTGGGCAAATCTGGTATTAACCCACACAGCCAGTTACAGTACTGCTTAGAAAACCAAGGCACCCCTAATGATCTCCCATTGAGTAATTTGGTCTGCTTGTTTGGCTTGCATAAGGGGGCCCCTAATCTCATAATTCTGCAGCCATGCACCTCTAGAATTAGGTTCTCAATATTCTTGGGAAACAAAGAACATCCCATTTTATCTTTTCTTGAGAATGACTGGTATTCCTGTTTGATTTACAGTTATCTATTTATTGGTGTTTTTCTCATGCAAGGTTCATATTCCAGAGACAGTCTGTGTACCTGGTTGCATTTTAAATTGATCAAAGCTATTTGTTAATCTATACTATTTTGTTAACTGCAGAGTTTTCTCATAAGGTGGTATCTTACAGAAAATACCAAGTTAAATTGTTAAATTACAAAACATGAAGTATATTTTTAATAATGAAATAGAAATGTAGTGCTGTTTTGCATCATTCTGTTCATAAATTTTAAAGAGAAATTTGACAATCTGGGATGGGATTTGCTGGCATTTTTGCCGATACTGTGCAGCAACATTTCTATCATTATAGCACAGGGGCACTTATGAGGTGCCCAGGGACTGAACCTGGCCTGTCCATTATACTAACACGGTTAGTCAGGCATAATGCTGTCCCCGTAGCCCCGAGCATTAGGAGGGAAGCCACTACTACCAACTTTAAAGTCTCTGGTTTGACCCGGCCGGGGTTTGAACCCACGACCTCCCGATCCGCAAGCCGACGCTCTACCAACTGAACTATTGCGGCCGGTTTGACATTCTGAAGACAAGAAAATGAATTAAGATTGAAGATGATATTATACAAATAAAGACTTGTGGTGAGGTCAATGCATAGCTGTAAGGGCCTGGGTAATGTGATATTGACTGAGGACGCAAAACTGTATACTGACTGAAACATAAGTCTTTACTTGTTATATCACATACCCTATTAAATAGCGCTGTCATTGTTGTTTTAAGTACTTCGAACCATCCGTGCTTCTTATTTAACATACAACATTTAAAGATGTTGATCCGATCCCCCAGTGTTCATTTCCTCAGTATGTTCTTTTATTTTTACTCGACAGATAACCCCCAAAAAAGCATTCACTGCTACCGAGGTTACACTTTTTATTCTTTTCTTGGTTATATTTTCCTTTAATATTACAAAATCATCTTCACACACACCGATAAACTGTCGCTTCCTTTTACCAGCTGTCATGTTGTAGCAATAGTGCAGATAAACAGAATACAACCACCAGTATTACTTTCTTGGTGCTCACGTGAAAACATATTCTCAAGTAAATATCACTTTATACAGACTCCCATATGACCAGCGCTCAACAAATCAAAATGCTTTAAATTCAAAGGGTATGTGATATTAATTTATAAATTATATTTGTATCAATAAACTTAGAATATTAAAATTAATCAATTATAATAATGAATTTGATAAGGGAATACATTATGTTGTTGGTTTTTAATTTTAGCTTTAACACATTCTTTCTTTCATCAATTTCACCAAATGAAAAAACTAATTTCTGCCTAAAATAAATCAACTAATGACAAAAGAATTATTCTCATTTCCCAATTACTGTACTTATAAAAAGTGACACATGGAAACTGTCCACCAAGCACGATGGCTTCTCTATTCCTGCTTATTATCCCCTGGGCTTTTGATTCGTAATTTAAACCAGCATGCCTGAGTGCCCATTTATTCCAACAATAGAACAAGTAGTATTTAGTTAGTACAGTTTTTGGTGATGTTTCTTCACGGCTAATTGACACGTGTATCCCTAAACTCCCATTGGTTGGTTACCAGAGTAACCCGATATAGGATCAAACAGTCTTGAAATCAAACCCTTCAAATGGCAGCCTGCCCAGCATGCGAACTGAGAAAACTCAGTAGTGTAGATCCAGGTCCACAAAAAGGAGGTAAATGATCAGGATCTTCACTATTTGCAACATGCTTTTACGAATATGTCTTCTAAGCAGTGCATGAAATGTTTAGCAAATAATGAACAAATAACATGGGTTCTTCACAACATGCAGTAGCAGGCAGTACATTAAGCTTACTGAATGCTACTTCACTGACACCTTTAACAATACTGTAAATAAGACATCCCAATTTCTTATTATTAGCAACTTCCAACAGGTGGACATCTATATACTGCTATATATTTAGTAACAAATAGAGTAGATCCTGATCAGATCTCTCCCAGTGGAAGCTGGCTCCCAGGGATCTGTCTTATAAGGATCCACACATGTTTCCTTAGCCTGATTGGTTCATGTTTCAGCAGGGTTATGTGCTCAGGGTCAGTTTAGCATTTAATTATTAGGTAGGATTTCTCAAACTGTCAAACATTTTGTCTTGTTTACAAACACCAACCTCTTGTTCTGCTTGATGTATATGGACCTACCATGGGGTCAGGGAATATACCATGGCTTTACAGGCTTCAGTCACGAACAATTTGGGACTGAACTTTTAATTGGAGACTAAGGAAAGAAAAGAATAGGTGAAGGTATTTTTAAATATTTTTTTTACAATACAAAAAAAGAAAGAAAAAAAACAAAAAAAAAACTTTTTGGCTGAAACTTGTTTGTAGTCCTATTTGTGTAGACTTAGAAAAAGTAAAAGTTTGCAAAAAGTATTGTAATAAAATAGAGGCTTTTCAGTTAGTCAGTAAAAAACAACAAAAAAGATAGAAAAAAAACAGCATTGTAAAAGCAAAATATAGCATAACAGCTGTATTTTTATATTAATTATATATGGAATAGCAACTGTAAATAATACAACTCAACAGATTTAAAGCAAAAATATTTTTGAATGAATAAAAAGGTTCTTTTTAACATATTTAAGTGCTGTTGTTTTATTGTTTGTTTTTTGTTATTGTTTTTTTTATGTTGTTTTGTTGTTGTTTTTTGTTTTTTTGTTTTTGTTTTTTAACGTAATGAGTTAGCTTGGAGACCTGAATTAAAATAAGCTTAGAATAACAATTTCAAAGATTCTATTATTATACTGACAGTGTAATACAATGAGTCTGACATAAAAAGCAACAACACATTTACTAACTTTCAGGGCAACTTTCTATTGTTCATTTTGAGTTATAAAGTTGCTGCCATGGAGCATTACTTAAACTCAATGGGTTCAGAAATGATCAACATTTTCCATCAAATGGCCATTATGACATCAGTGACAGAAGGTACTCAGAGCTTATCAGCCAATTAAGAAAATTGCATATATATATATATATATATATATATATATATATATCTGAAGGTTTATCAATGCTTTATTAAATTAATTTCATATCCATTGTTTGCCACACAAAATAAAAGGTAATATGGAAAACAAAGCTATTAAAACCTTCAACATAAACATTTTTTGGCAAAATTTGGTTTCCTCAAAATATCTTATTTATGACATCATAAACATTTTTTTCTGTACAGGTTTGATTACTTCACACCATGTCAGGTGGAAAAAATTACATAGTTCACAGGAAATGCCGAAAAA
Source organism: Sinonovacula constricta (assembly GCA_007844125.1). Classification (NCBI taxonomy): domain Eukaryota; kingdom Metazoa; phylum Mollusca; class Bivalvia; order Cardiida; family Solecurtidae; genus Sinonovacula; species Sinonovacula constricta. The sequence continues at coordinate 17,292,236 of CM017563.1, forward strand.
AATGATTTTGAACTTGCAGTTTTTATGAAAACTTCAAAAGTTTATGGAAGCAGTACATAGATAATTTATTGAGAACCAAAAAAATAGTGCAGTTTGTAGGATGTTAAGCTACAATGAATCAGAATTTACCAATTTTCTTAAGTAGTGGTTTAATAATTGTCTGAAGAGAACCATTATTTGGATGAAAATTAATGACTTGTGGTCTAGGTTTGGCAAGCCCCTGTGGTCAAGAAAGGGGCGGGTCCCGAGACTCCAGTGTACAGGAGTGGGGCTCCAATTACAAAGTTCATCTAGGGTCAAGAGGTCACCTCGGGCCACAGACTGAAACCCCAATGTGGTCAAGCATATTGTGTTTCATTTACTGCTAGTCCAACAGAACACAGATTTTCACAAATTTCTAAATTGCTTAGGAAACAATATGGCTAACATCACAGGTGTAGTGGATATGGAACCTAAACAAGATATAAATTTTCCACTCTGAAATAAACAACAAGCTGACAGTGAGTAGCAGACAAATTTAAAGAACTTTTACAGATGTATTCAAAACATATGTCCTTTTTTCAGACCATTATTTTGTTAATGTTGTCTTACACCTTAAAGGAAAACAACTTCGGATGAAATCAGACCATAACTCATATTCTGTAAAAAAGTAATACCAGTGATAAATATCAACAATTTACAAAATCCAATATCCTAAATCAAAATGAAGTTTAAGAAATAAAAATATTAAACATTTAACATGGAATTTCATACAATAATTAGTAACTTTTCTTTTATAACTACAGACAATCAATATTACTGTATTTCAAAAACTAATGAACAGGACATAAATGAAAAAATGTTGAAAATAAAATGAAGATAAGCAACAAAAATAATGCAAACTCATCCTCCCTAGGTGTGCATAATATTCACACTTGCATCAAATTTCCCATATCTTCAACACTGAAGGAGCCATTGTAAAGAAGCACTTACAGAGTGGAGCTCTTCTTTCAAGAATCACGATGGATATGTACTACCTTTATCATGGAAAACTTACGATGGTGATGAAAATGAACTTTTGGAGATACTGTCAAGAGCCACTCTTGACACATCTAGCTATTACCGGTCCTAATTTATCAACATGGGTAAATTGTTAAATAGATTTGTAATTGTGACCAAAAAACAAGGTGTTAACATGAGTTGATAACAGAAGAGACAATTGAGAAATAGTTCAAGATAGTGACAAGATAACAAGAGCTGATCTTTCAACAAATGAAAACATTGGTAGTTTTCTTATATCTATTTTTGAGGCCTTTGTACAAGCCTAATACATCATGCAACTATACTATATAATACAATCATGGTCCGTTGACTGACATGTTTTAGTATCTTTTTATAAACATCAAAACAACAACAGTCATTTAGTTTTTAATATACAATCTGTATCATATCTATAATTTAAGTTGATAGGATAGAAAAATCTAATCTTAAGAATTATAGTACACCATTAACAATATACATCTAGACAAAGAATACAACACTTCAATTAATTTTCTGTGACTATGTTAATGTATTTTCATAACAGTATTTCAGTTATTCGGAGATTACCTGGCATGATACCACACCCAGTCACATTATCCTGACACAGGGGATACCAGCAGTGGTACTACCTTTATATTTGCTTGAGCATTAGCAAGGGAGCTATACCACTACCATTTTTAACGACTTTGGTATGTCGCGGCCCGGGATTGAACCTGGGCCTAGAGTATTCGGAGCTGAGGCTTTGCTGATTGCACTACCAGGTCCAGTCCTGTGAGCTAATTGCAGCTTCATTATAAAGAAAAAGAAAGACATACCACTAGTATTGTTCTGATAAACAGAAAACGTACTAAAACCATATCAATGCAATGATGCAGTAAGTAAAACTGGAAATAACACAGAGACAGGGAATAAAATCCTTGTTTTAATTAGGAATCCAAGAGAAAAAAAAAAATGCTCCTTCTTCAATATGGCTTGAGTCAGACTTTGACAAACGAGTTGATGTTTAAACAAACAGGACGTGATTTGTGGACATAACTACCACTGAGTCACTTTCTAATCACTCCATGCTGCCATAAGATGTACTGCAACCCCCAAGAAACTTCAGACCCCCTTTTCCTGATCCTATTCCGAGATTCAAATTTGCATTTCCTACAAGCATTAGTCAGCCAATCACATATCTTTTCCAGGCAGAGGTGTCTATTTAATCAGTGTCATACTGTCGTGTAAAACTAACTTGTATTCTGACAGATGTGAATAAGATCATTTTCATTCATGTATTGCTGTTTCTTATTATAAACCAGTCATGGACATTGAAAACTCATAATTTTTTCTTCTTTATTCTTTTCAAACTCTGCATATAACAACCTAAAAAAAACTTTTTTCCCACATAATGAGGAATATGAACTTAATCCATGATTTTGGGAAAAATCATGATTTTAATACAAAATGAGTGAAAATTTGTTATAATGCATTATAAACTGTTTTGGAATGAATTTGCTGAAAAGATATCTTGCAAAAATCAGGTTAAGCCATACTTCCAATTGCTTGTATGATACAATATAAACTATATATTGACAAAAAAAAACAAAATCATCAAAATTGTCTCACAGTACATCAAGCATACAAATAAACTCTCCCGCTTTTGGAGGGAGACTCATTGTCATTAAGAAAAACTTTTAAATGCACAATTCTCCAAGCACTCAGAACCTGAGTACTGGTTCTACCCAGGAAGTGGGCAGTCAATACAGATTAATATTCATTGAAATAACTTTTAGTTTCCAATCAACTATAAATAAAAAAGTGTTAAAGAGAAATGCTTATGGCAGATTTAATCTTATTTATGTCTTAATATTCTAGTTTAATCTACACTACACTTGCAGATGTTAAACAAACAGCTGCTTTATAATATTTATATGATTAAAAAAAAATGTCAGTGAAAGAGTTATCGCAGAAAAATATAATATATATCGCGTCACAATATAGTGCACCACATTTCTGAGTTTGTCTTTTAACACAGAAACCAGAAGATAATTAGCAAAGCTGCAGGAGAAGCTCTTGGCAGTATATCGTCTCACTACATCTGACTGGTCACTACACTAGCACTATGAATCACTTGATGGGAACTGTCAGGTACATTATCTTACATTACAATCAAAGCAGAAAACAACAAAAACATTCAATTGTCTAATATTTATGAGAACAATACAAAAAAGCCTGGAAATGTCTGAAATGTTTGGCATGTTGTAGATTTTTCCGCGTCTGGTTCATTAATGACAAAAACCAGCCCAGCATCCCAGAGGGTTCGTACCTTGCACATTCCTAGTTCTGAGTTTCAAGAATTTAAAAAAATTGGAACTCAAACTGTTTTTCATTTTATCTTTCCAAAACAGTCAAGTACTTCCCATGAGTCTGTTACATATTCCCCTATGGCTTGAAACATGGAACAATTCGATGACAAAGCAGTCGGTTTTTAAAGTTACCCATAATGCATCACAACAGCTTCTATGTGCAGACCATACAATTAAAATAATTTTGTTTTATTACATTTCACTGACACAAGTATGGACCACAATAACAAGCCCTTTCGTTATCCATGTAATCACAATCTAAGTATGGAAGGTGAATTGGTTCAATAAATATTCATAAACAAAATTCTTTCAAACAACATACATAAAAGTTTTGCTGTTTTTCTTTTTATCTGATGACTAGTTAAAGTAAGAACTGTGGTATTGTGAGAAAAAAAGTCTTTAAGGGCAAAACTAAAACCTAGTATTATTACATTCACAAATATCTAATGTACACCAAACAAAAATTCTAGTTTTCTGACGTTGAGTGCAAGTGAAGAACTGATTTCTTGCATTTTGAATTTGTGGTTGTCAATATTTTTGGTTTGTCGTTTTCAAGGTGCAAAGATGTTCCAAATGAATGACGGTGAATCTGAAAGCTGTCATCGAGACTTCCTATCACAGTCACGTTTGTTTTCTGCTTGCCTTCACAATGAATGAGATAGGCAGACACAGACACCCAGGGTAAACCCCTATACCTGTCTACTCCTGAGGTTCTCTTTAACCCAGAGCTTTAGCTAAATTAAGTAGAACTTTGAAAAGCAATATATCCCATAATTCTCAACCAAACCATACAAAGTTGGTACTTATTTCGATTGTCTCAACATGACAATTCTAATGAGTACCCATTTTATATGGTTTTAGGGAGCAGTAGTGAGTTAACCTCAAAAATACTTCACTTAATCTGTAGTATATCTGGAGTCGGCTGCTTCAGCCATAGAGAGAGTAGGGTTGATGGTGAAAATGTAGTGAAGACCATCAGTAATGGGAAACACAGACCAAGTTCAACACAATCTGACTGATCCTCCTGACAACAAAAGCCCCCAACTTTAGCAGCTAACATAATGTAACTGAAATATTTTTTTTGATGGAAAGTCCATTATGGAAGGTGTTAATGTCCATTGTTTTTCATCACTTTCTGAACATCAGGTGTAAGCGAGTCAGTCAGAGAAAATGAAAGGAGCAAAAAATATATGTAAGAAACGCAGAATCTGCCTAATGCATGAATTTAACAGACCGAGGCAAACAGTGTAGATCCCAATTAGCTGAGCTCCCATGTACGTATATTTGCTGCCAGGGCAGTATCAATTTCTAGTTTTGTATTCTCGTTTTTTTCCTGTTATCTTCATCTTTTGTAGGCATGAATGTCTAAAAAAGTTTTTTTGTAGATGTGAATATAAATGTTTTTTTGCTTTTTTTGTAATTTTGAAACTCTTAATATACATCATTAACCAAAACTTTGTATGGGTTTTTAACAAATGTAGCAGGCTATATGGGCCAACAGCTTCTTCTGTAACAACGTAACAGCAAATATTGCTGAAGTGAGTTAGCCGTATCTAAACAAGACAGATTAGTCCACGTAGCATTTTGCAGGTGAATAAAAAGAATCATGTGATTGTCTTTTAATGACTTAACTGCTTGATTGCAAAAAAAACTTCTGACTTCGCCCTTTTTTTCTGATGATTTCTTGCCTTGATAAATCAGACAAGTGACAAGATGCAAATGGAAAGTATTTATCAGTTATTTAACAAGGCAGCTGATGAACAGTTTTCAAATGACACAAATAGCCAGATAAGCTGGGCAAAATATTGAAATCTCATAAGGAAGGTTCATGCAAACTTAATGATAAACAGTGGAGAGTTTTAAAATAGATAAAAATATACAGACTGCAGATAATTGACATGAAGACCAACAATTAACCATCGTAAACCATAAATGTAACTACGTTTCATGTATTTATGAATACAATTAATTCAATGTTGTAATTACGTTTCATGTATTTACATGTATGAATACAATTAATTTAATGTCAAAGGATGTCCCAAAAGTATACATTTAACAATGCAATAATTTTAATTCACAACCAATAACAAGATAAAATATAATTATTAAAACAGCATTAATTTAGCAGAGAATTTCTTTTTAGACTTATCCTAAAATCCTAAAGCATTTTTAACCTGCCCAGATTAAGAATAAAGTATTGCTTTCATTTTTGATAATGTTCTTTTATATCTAATTTTACTTCTTTTAAAATCTTAAACTTAACTTCCAATTCTTTTTTCATACAAGTTTTAGTCAGAAAATAAAACATCCTAGTATTATTAATGAATTATACAAATGCTTTTGCTGCAGTTTTTAGCAAAAACTCTATGTTTCTGAAGCAAATTTAATCAAATAAATATCTAGCAAAATACTGATCAATATTTTTAGAGACTTGCCACCCAACCAATATACAGTTTTTTTTGTTAACAGATTCCCCACTCTGGATGATACCCTGCATGCCCTGATCCTAAAGAAAAAAGTTGTGGAGTATATTCAGCAAAATACGGTAAGAATTTGTGTTGGTTGTTAACAAACTTGGTAGGAGTGTAACAAGATTTCTGTCACTATGATCCTGGGAAGGACATGACCACAATACTCAATGCATGCTTTTGCTGCAGTCTTTCGGAAAACCCTACGCTACTGAAGCAAATTACTAATGATTTGTGTTGGTTATTAGAAAACATGGTAGGAGTGGGGCTAACAAGATTTCTGTCACTGCGGTCCTGGGAAGGACATGTCCACCATACTAACAATTAGCTGGACCAATTCTGGCAGATAATTTGGCCAGGGAAATCAAATCTTTAGATGTCACCCAATGATTTATAGCAGCACATCTGTTACTGTTTACAGTCAGTCAAGCCATTCTCCCAGTATTTTAAGGACTATTGTGGTAGGTTGTTAGGGGGAGGGGAATAGGAAGGATTGTTACTGTGCAGAGTCATTTCTATCATATAGCACAGTGGCACTTATGAGGTGCCCAGGGACTGAACCCGGCCGGTCCATTATACTGACACCGACGAGTCAGGTTGTAATGCTGTTCCTTTAGCCCCGAGCAGTAGGAGGCAAGCCACTACTACCAACTTTAAAGGCTTTGGTTTGACCCAGCCGGGGTTTGAACCCACGACCTCCGGATCCACAAGCTAATGCTCTACCACATGAGCTATTGCCGCCGGTAGAGACACTGGCTTACTTCAAATTAGCTGAAAGATGGACACATTAAGTTAAAGCTATATTTTGTAGTGGATTTATCTTTATTGAAAAAGACTACACATTGTAGTTCCAAATGTTGCGCATGCTCACTGTACTGAGTCTTATAACTATAGCGATCTCTGCATGTACAATACAGTTGTGGAATGGCACAATTGTGTTTCTTTGATTTCTCTCCATTGAGTTATTAAATACTATCATTTATTACTTCTAAATATATGTCTCAATAGAGACAACAAACAAATAAACATTACAATTTTAAGTGTTAAAAGTAAAATGTATGGAAGAATGTACCCAGATTAATGCTGGTATTCCCCAACCATTCTTAAGCCTGATTTAAAGTTGTCCTTTTCATATCTGTAAAAAAATAATACATTTTATGAAGATCAGTTGTTATTTTCACCTCATATTATCACAGCTAAAGTGTCCCGAGAGATTTGAGACATGTATGTAAAAATACAGTGAAGATATTGTGTCCTGAAATCTATTACTAATTTTAAAAAATGGTTTGTAAATACAGTCCTAAATCATAGTTAGTAGTAAAATTTACATTCATTGGCAGCAGGAGAAAGTTGTCTAGCAATTGCCAAATTCTGTGGCATAATAATATCAACCAAATTGAAGTGCTCATAAAAACACTTTCTGAGCTTTTTAAATGTATCATTCATTGACTTTTTAAGTTAATAATTAATTCCCACTTTTTTTAAACATATTTTAGTGTATCAATATGGATGTATATGGCTCTGCTTATTGGTGTTAATTCACTTAATTGGGACAGCATAGCAACATACCCCATAATTTGCCTACATTGTGGGTACTCAATAAAATTGTCTCATTGGGAAGATGAGTACCTGGTTTATAATTATCTCATTGGGAAGATGTGTACCTGGTTTATGTATCTCATTGGGAAAATGTGTACCTGGTTTATATATATAGTTAAAATGAGTAATAAAGAATGTAGACATATTAAATTATTTCCTTTAAATTGTAAAGAAACCCTATCAAGTTAGTACTCAATCAAATTGTCTCGTTGAGACAATTCTAATGAGTACCAGTTATATAGAGTTTGTATGATAAATAAATATTATTTAGCAAGTTCATATATTTCCTATATTTGTAAAACTCTAATAACTTTTCATCAAAATTTGTTTAAATGGGAGGATGCTCATAAGTACCAGGTATAAAAGATTAAGAGAAGAAAATAACAGACATTGCATTTAAGACAAACAGTTTCTTATATTGAGCGTCTGCTTCTTAGACACCCCTCACTTTCCTGTCCTGTTATAACATCCCCATCATATTTTCTCGCCAGCAATGTGCTGTCAGTCAGGTCCAATTTGTTTCGAAGCATGTCACGAACACCCCTACTGGTGAAGCGAGACAGGCTGGTGGCAAAATCATCATTTGAGAAATATTTGCACAAGTAGAAAATGGCCATAAAAATAACTGGTAAACCCCTGAGACATCAGCAGAACATCTCAGCTATCCTGGGGTACTGTGAGTGTCAGTGGGGACGTCATGAATCAAATACCCAGAAATATAATATACCAGGCTAATACAACATTGTTACCGGGCCTGTCACGGCAGGGGAAGACGCACGACTAGTTTGTTTTTCATGTTTTTATTTGTTTCCTTTGTATGAACTCAATGTATTTAAAGAGAATCATTAAAAACAATTAGTTTTTCTGCTCAAAAGAAAATATTATCAGAATGAAGTCAGAAGAATCATCATAAACAAATATTTTCTTGCTCAAAAGTACATGACAATTTTTTTTTTTCACTGCCTAGGGAAGGGGTTCATGCCCTAATATTAATTTTGGGGTAAATAGCATGATTTCTTCCGTGAAGGGGAATGAAAAAAACCTGATGTAAAGTAACATTTCGAGAAAAAATGTGTGATTTTGAAGAAATTTTCTGAGTGGATGGGTCCTGTTAATGGCTCCTACTTAAGAAGTAAATTAATCCTGCATGATAACAAAATATTGTTAGAAAACAGCTGTTTTACTGCTAAAAAGTAAATAATATCAGATTTCATAAAAGTAATGAAATTACCTTTGATAAAGATTATATGTTACCTATTTTCAATTTATAATGTAAACTGAAAAAAATAAATGTCAAAGTAATAAAATATTAATATTTCCAATTGTACAATACACTTAAATTTTAACTTTGTATTCTATTCAATTTATGAAAGGTGGATAGTAAATAATGTATAAATATCAAACATTTCTTTTTTAAGACCAGTTTCTATAAGTAATACAACTTTAGCTAATAAAACTCACTTATAACTAACTCATACAAGTGTTGTAATATAAGCAACTATTACAAATATACACATTATTAATTGTAAAAACCATTTTCATGCCATTCTGTGATTGCTAGATTATCATTATTACGTTTACTGAAATGCTAATGACATATGTTATTAATAAAACAGACAATTTTATACTACCAAGAGAAATAAAAAATAGGCCTCTTAGAGAATTGTTTCTTGAAACTACAAACAAGCACGCCCATTAAAGTTTGGCTTAATTAGACGAATATTAAACTTGAGTCAGATCAATATCAATTTAAGGCCATTCAGACAGCTTGTAATGATTGTAACAACCACTTTATAGTTCTGAATGTGCCCTCTGAGAAGTTAGATAATAATTCCCAGTGCTATACAAGATGGCTATTAACGACGGGTACATTTCTGCTAAGCGCGCATTGATCAGGCAAATTATGCAAATAGTGCAGATCCAGCTCAGCCAGCTCCCAGATAAAATAAACAGAAAGCTCTCTAGTAAAATCCTTGTGGTATGTGTACATTTATAAAAGTAACAGTCTAACAGATGAATTGTACCTATACCGGTTGATACAAACAGCTTTCAAAACCAAGGACGTTTTAAGTGTTTTTTTAAGTGGTAATTTTTTTAAGGGGTTTAAGTGGTAAGTTTTACTATACATATGCTATTAAAGCATGAATTGATCTGGCTAAGGCGATGGGTTAGAGATTTGTCGGCATTTCTGCTGATACTGTGCAGTGACATTTCTATCACTATAATAGCACAGGGGCACTTATGAGGTGCCAAGGGACTGAACCTGGCCGGTCCATTATAATAAAACTGACAAGTCAGGCATAATGCTATCCGCTTAGCCCGAGCATTAGGAGGGAAGCCTCTATTACCAAGTTTTAAGTCTTTGGTTTGACCCGGCAGGGGTTTGAACCTGCGAACTCCAGATCCGCAAGCCGATGCTCTACTACTATTGCAGCAAGTCATTCTTATCAAGATCTTTATTTATTGCTGCTGAATTACATACATAAAAAATATCAAATAAATGTACAAATGTATGAAAGGCCAAAATATCACAACTTGATAAGAAATATCCACACAAGGATTAAGTGGTTAACGCTGTGAACATTTGTGAGGAAATAGCAAAAAAATCAAGGAAAGTTCTGTTACTCCCAACATCGTATCTTTTGTACACAATAAAGCAGGTCCCACAAGACACTGGCAAGGACATTTTCATGCAAATTATTACACTATGAATTCTGTTTATGCATAACATCTATGACCTGACTATGTTAAAATAACAACTCATATAATGAAAGCTTGTATTTTGCTCGTCGAGGAAGAATCACAGAGGAAACATAAAATACGTAAAACACGAAATTGCCTATCATAAAATAGCACAAAATGGGGGCCTATTCTGTAAAATGTTAGATATTTCATCAAGTCTAAATTGATTTTCCCCTAAGATATTCAATGTATCTGTTTGAATGGAGGATGCGATAATATTTCTGGTTATATTCTGCATAATAATAATGTATTACAGAAAGCTGATAATAACCGACTACAGGCAAAATGTTTCCACAAATTTCAATATATTGTGCTCATTATCACAAAGTTTGATCATATATTTTCTCTCTATTTTTTAATCAACTTCTTCTCAGTAGAAAAAGATATTTAGAGTGATGTTCACTCAGAAAAAGTGCTGCCTTTACTGTGATAGGTGCTATAAATAGCAGGCATGATTCAACAAGGGGAACTATTCTGACACCAAGTAGCTGATCGACTAATCTTTGACTACCTTTTCTCACCTACCATCAGCCTGGCAGCTTTAATAACCAATACCATTTCTAAAACTGACTATCTTCCTTTAACCAAACATAATTTTACACTGGGAGCTTTAATAACCACGAACATTTCTAAGACTTACTAACTTTTTTACCAACCATAAGCTTGAAAGCTTTAATAACCACTATTATTTCTAAGACTGACTAGCTTTTTTTAACCAAACATAATTTTAGATGGGAAGCTTTAATAACCACTTACATTTCTAAGAATTACAAACTTTTTTACCAACTATAAGCCTGAAAGCTTTAATAACCACTATTATTTCTAAGACTGACTACCTTATTTTAACCAAACATTATTTTAGACTGACAGCTATAATAAACACTTACATTTCTAAGACTGGCTACCTTTTCCTGCCAACCATAAGCCTGAAAGCTTTAATAACCACTTACATTTCTAAGACTTACTACCTCTTTTTTACCAGCCATACAACAGGGAGCTTTAAAAACCATTATTATTTCTAAAACTGACCACCTTTTCTCGCCAACCATTACCCTGAAAGCTTAAATAACCTCTACCATTTCTACGACTGAGTGTACGTCCCTGCTGGGGACTGAGCCCACAGCCTTCTCTATCTGAAACTCAAGCTTAACCTTCTTGGCTATCAAAACTGTTTCTTTTTTTTTCTTTATTTTCTTCTTTATTCTTTGCATGAAAAGTACTAAAATAGAACCTGCATGCAACATTTTACAATAAATCATTCAATAAATCTGCAACATGGTAACCTATCACTGTCAATCGGATGATCTACTTCCTGAAATAATCCATCACACTTTCAACAACATCGACACCTCTCAATCCCATGCTGAAAATAATTCAGACGTCCTGAAATGACTTCATACACTATCCAGAAAAGATATATCTTGACACTTGCTTTAAGCGTCACAGTTTAAAACATCATCAATCAGTGGAATGGCATGGAAAGAACATTTAATCAATTTAACTGCTGAAGAAAATTGATGAAAGATGATGAGATATAGAAGAATGAAACAGTGTTATGTATTAAGGATAGGAAGCTTGCATTTATAATTGTAGCTAATAACCTTTTAATTTTAGGAGCAGAATAGTCCAGTGGTTCGAATCCTGGTCAGGTCGCCGCTAATGTCCTTGAGCAAGAAATTTACCTCAAATTGTTCCACTCAACCCAGGTGTATAAATGGGTACCTGCGAGGGTTATGCAAGTCAGTAATATGATCGACCTCCCAGCGCCATCTGTCGGCTGCCATTGTACGGATTTACGAATACATCCAATGACCAGGGGGTAAACTGTAAAGTTGGCTGAGCGCGCACTAGCTTGAAAGTAAACTATAACTTGGTATTGTTTGTATTGTTGTTAAACCTATTTCTCTTCGACAATAAACAGAGCTGCTTTTATTTCCAACTTTATTCTACTTTTTTTTAAAAACATTCTTCTACCAGTATAAGCTTTCTCACATAGTTTTCTTTCATATTGTACGAAATTTCATTTTCCTTTCATATTTCAAAAAAAAAATCCTTGGATATTTTCAAAAGTTATTGGATCTCTCCAAACAAGTAATACATATGTTATTAATTTGAAAGCATCCTGTCAGCAAATTTAGGCTTCCTTACATGCTGCTTTGATCTTTTTTCTAAAAATCAGAACATTTTTTATTGTTTTCCGTTTCCATTTTCCACATAAATGCTCTTTTACAAATTATCTTATGCTATAATTCCTTTATTTCTCTTCCAAACATGAGAAAAAAGTTTAATAAAATTTCTCTTTATAAAACATAAATTAAACAAATCAAGAACATACTGCAATTTTTTTCCACAAAATTGGAAAATGACAAATATCCACGGACCATTGTTTACTTTTTTATGACCCAATTAAACATCTATAAAATTGATATAATAATCCAATTTAAGGGATATCAGTTAAGAATTATGTGATATATTGATAAAAATATCTTCCCATATCTGGAACCCCCTAAGAAGCCAAATATCTACCAGGGATATAATTTAATAAGGTCAAGAATTTCTCAAATTAAAAAAGAAAATCTTCAAAAGATGGCATAGGCAATTAAGTCATGTCTCAGTTCCATCGCCTTTTATGCCAATATTGATCAAAGTATGAAATATTTAGATACAAATGTTGATATAACATGGGACTTGGCTAAAAATGATGCAAATAAAAATCTGTCAATATTCTGGATACATGAGATACAATTAGAGTTCATTTAATTGGCACAGTGACACAAGATCGATAAAGTAGGTTATTTAGCTCACAAAGGGTGTATTTATTAAGTTTGCGTTAAAAAAAAAAGGACAAGATGTCTCATGACAATGCAACTGTTTGTTAGTTTTTGTTTTTATTTTGAGATACATCACAGCAACAGAATAATGGCCATTATAGGGATGTCCTGACATTAAGGAGGAAGACAAAGCAGATGTCAGAGTAGAGCCACAGTCAATCTGCAGATCAGATGGAAGTCCTTTCAACTGCAGATCATGTGTAATTGACAAGGTCATTTGACAGAGAATAAATATTAATGGGGTCAACCATTCTTCAGGTGCAAATCAACTATTACAATTATAATATTGGAGGCACCCGTGGCATAGTGGTAAAGAGTTGATGAATTGTAACTATGACAGTCTAGTCTCTCACAGTGTGCATGGGTTTGAATCTCGTTCAGGACAAAGGACTTGATGTGAACAGTCTTCCAGCTAACATGATTGTAAAACGGTCGCAGCAATAAAATATGGTCGGATCGGGCCAACAGTGTTGAAAATAAAAAGCTATCAATAAAAATTATGCCATTTGATGTTAATATTGAAGAACATCTCGTTCGCAAAATATCAACATTGATCACACTCTTATGTCTCAATTGACAACATCATTCAATTGCCGATCAATAAATGCAAGATGCGCCTCGAACTAAAAAAGACTCTTGTCAAATATATTGTAGTAGCACAATTATAAAAATGGCCAAAAACTGTTGTGGACGAAGATGCCAGATAAATTTGTGGGTTGAACCTGAGGCAAACTGGAATTCAGCTGAAAGACCTTCCCACCAGTCCTTGGCCTGACCAGGTCTCCAACTCAGGCAGAGAGAGGCTGAGATGTCAGAGGAGTTACAAGTTGGTGACTCTTCCATTTAATCATAGGTGCCCCAAGGTTTAAGGCAGATGGGGGCATCAAAAATGTAGGACTCTGTGGCCATATTCTCATCTGAAGAAGGAATTCTAACAGGAATCAAACATGTTTGCACAAAACATGGTCAGATATGTTTGAACATGTTTGCACAAAACATGGTCAGATATGTTTGAACATGTTCTGACCAGGTTGGTTTGCATCTGAATGTGCATTGTGCAGATGTGTAAATATGGTTCAGTTGAACTTGATTAGACATGTTACGACTTATTTGCAAAGACATGTTTGAATGTGTTCGATCATGTTTTTTATTTTTGACTGTCAAACATGATTAATCACAGTTATCATATGATCATGTTTGATTGTGGTGCCATTTAATGCACATGTTTGATCATGTTTAAACATCTTCATAACATGGTCAAAGCATGTCCAAACATGTTCAAATAACATGTCGGAACATGTTTTTAATATGATTGAACATGTTTTGATCATGTTTTGTTTTGTTTTTTTCGCAGTGCTTATATTGAAAACTAAATTGCTGACTATCATTCTCAGGTGGCCTGACACAGACTGCAGAATCTCTCCATGAATTTCATTATTCAATCCTTCTGTTGTGGTTACATCCAACCCAGGCTGTAGATAATGTTCATATTTCAGGTAAATTGTAATCTAAGCCGTTACCATAACAAACAACAGAACAAATTACCCATGTAGGCTTCTAATATAACAGAATATCTCGGGAAGCATCATGTAGAAACATAAGGATAGATGTAAGGCATAGCTAACAGGGATGAAATAGTTGGGTTGTTTGTCATCATATAAAAAAAAAACGTGTTCAATATTATATATTTCACAGAAAATGTTTTATGTTTTGTAATAATATATTCTTCATAATTGGTAACAGCTACATCAAATGTGTGTCAATTTTTTTTGGCATTTATTTTTATGTATTACTTAGTTTTTAATGAAATACCAAACATCAAATTAATGCCATAACTGGGACATGAACCCCCGAGAAATGAGGATAATGAATTATGGCAATGACTTATAAACCCTGCCATAAATAATAATAACAATCATAATGCCTAATTGAATATCACTCTAGATGAAATCCAGGTGCATCCTAAATCATATTATATAATTTAATTATACATCAATTTAACTATAAACTTACATATTTCATGGCTTGTAAACAGTCCTATTATAGGTTAAAGAACAATAAATTTACATTTCATTTCTGTTTAAATGCTTAGCTTTTAGTTATTCGTTTGACTTCTGAAAATATCTTTGGTTTTACATGCATCAGTAGAACTACTATAAATCTACTTCAGACATATTTCATCTTTTAGACCATTGCTGGTATGATTCTATGTTAAAGGTGCTACCCAACTGAAATGGGATGTTGGGATTAGCCGGCATTTTTGCCGATACTGTGCAGTGACATTTCTATCATTATAGCACAGGGGCACTTATGAGGTGCCCAGGGACTGAACCCGGCCGGTCCATTATACTGACACAGACGAGTCAGGCGTAATGCTGTCCCCTTAGCCCCGAGCGTTAGGAGGGAAGCCACTACTACCAACTTTAAAGTCTTTGGTTTGACCCGGCCGGGATTTGAACCCATGACCTCCCGATCCTCAAGCCGACGCTCTACCACCTGAGCTATTGCGGCAAGTCTACCCAACTGGGTTGGGGTTTTTTCCGCTGTTTTGGTGAATTTTGGCATAATTTCTGCAGTCTAAAGTAAAGACAATTCTAACACTACCTATAATGTTAGTACAATTTGAGAAACCTCACTCGATATGTTGATTCTTTCAAATCTATAAATATGCACAAAAGTGATCACTGTTAAAACAAGATATAAACATCAAAGCTTTACAACCTGGATGATGATATGAAATGATCTCAAAAATAAGTTGTCACAATGTTTTCTTAGTTTTAAACAGCTAAGTTTGTAGCTTGTCTCGGACAAAAAATACCTGTTTACAATGACAAGTTAGGATTCATGCTTTGTTGTTCACACAGATCAAGCTCATTTATGAACAGCAGTTTGCAAAACTTTTTCAGGTAACAATGACGTATTTGGTAATTGGAGAAAACAATCTATGGTCCAAACTTTCAGATTCTACCTTTAATGCATCATCTCGCAGAATGTTATAAACCAGGTATATTGGACCAAAGGGTTTATGGTTGAGGAAATACCTATTGCCTAAATTTTATGTGCACTCCATTTATTTAAGTGTTTTAATGCCGTAACTCTGTACAACTGATGAGATTTATTAAGTTTTACTTCACTGTTGCATTAAAGCAGCATGATTTATTTAATACAGTTAAGGAATCAACGTTTTACTAATGAGAACTAAGTAAAGACCGACATGTAATGCTGTACACAAGAGAAATGAGGTAAAATTAATGTTTTTTTAGGTATATAATATGAACAGTATGCACTAAAATTACAAATTATGGCTTTATAAGAATTAAATAAATTCTCACAAGTACACTAACTATTTGCCTTGTGGAGCAAGACCTTAGACAAATATGCGGGCGGAACAACTGGGGCACTGCAGGTCAGTTGAAAGACCTTTCCACATTAAGTCTTTTGCCCAAAACGGAACTTGAATCCTTAGATGGGAGACGAAGCAGTCAGAGAATTAACAATATGGAGACTATGCCACAGTTGCCCCCTAGTGCTAATCATGAATTTAATAGGCTAAGGAAGAAAGTGTAGATCCAGATCAGCTGTAGATCCCTGATAGACGCTGTTTGATCAGGGAAATTTTTTGTACTGTTAAGTCTCTAGTAATGAAAATATATACCTTTACATGTAATACACATAATAAAAATGTTTGATCAGGGTAAGTTTTTTTGTACTGTTGAGTCTCTAGTAATAAAAATATTAACCTTTACATGTAATACGTATAATATAAATACAAAAAAACTCAGAATTAAACATGCTTTCTTAAGAAAAGTTTAGCATGATAAGGACTTAATATGCTTGAATAAAATATTTTTGAATCCAGTGCTAATTCCAGTGAAACTGCTTCAAGCTAATCCAGTCAACCTAACAAAGTTCAACTATTTCTAGAGCGTCAAAAAGTAGCGATGAATGTGAGTCATACAGTTTGTTTATGTTTATTGGGTTTATTGTCCCACCAACAGTATTTCAATTACCTGATGACGGAGTCCAGATATAGTGCTGCCTTGTATAGCATGCCTTGAACATCTGGCATGATACCACACCCAGTCACATTATCCTGGCAGAAGGCCAACCAGTCGTGGAACTACCCTTATATTTGCTTGAGCGTTAGCAAGGGAGCTATACCACTACCATTTTTTATGACTTTGATATGTCGCTGCCCAGGTTCGAACTCGGGGCCTCGCGTACCTGGAGCCAATGCTCAACCGATTGGGCTTCCAGGTCTATTGAGTCATACAGTCAAGCAGGCAGTCATAGAGTTTGATTCGAGGAGCAGAATCTTTAAATGTTTATTTTGTTAGTTAAATATCTAGAATAAAATGGAATGATTATGCACTCTGTAACTTTGTTATAACAAACATAATATGCTAACAATCCATCTAAACATAATACCATTAATACACCAGACACTTACATCTCTGTCTCCAGATAAGTTTAATGTTGTTGGGAATTATACTTATTAAACAAACAATAGAAGCATCTTCAATGTTTAAGTTGATTTCAAAAAGTGCCAGACATTGTCTACATTACCCGGAAGTCATACAGCATCATCTTTTTTCATCCTTTGTCAGTGTTCTTAAAAAGGTAATTGCTTTACATGAACAGTGTGAGAAGCAAACCAAATGAACAACCATATTGTTCCTTTTGCAGAATATTTAATCTTTATGACTGTATATTTCTTGTTATAACAAATATTATCAATTTAAGCTACTTCCCAACATCAGTGAATCTGAACTGAGACAAGTGAATTATTCCAACTCTATGATGTTTAATGGGTTAAAAAAAAAAGAAGGATTGCACTGCGATAAAATCTTTTTCAGATTGAAGTATTTTCTACTTTTGTTTATTTGTCTGTTCCATCTTTGTTCACAATTGTATGAATTTGTTAAAATACATGTACTTTTTTCAATTAACTAAATGAGAGACATAAATAGTATCCGTTGAATAATCCCTAAATGCAAGTTGGTCCTTTTATTTGTTTTACTCGATTTTTATGCTTGTGCTCTTTGGAGTATATGCTGACTTTGCTGCCTTTCTTGTGACATCCAGTTTAACCATCATCAACAGAAACTTCCATTTTCTTTTTTTTAAATAACATAAGTATTTAAAGTTTATGCAAAAGTATAAAATTTCACTGTGATTGCAATATTTACAAAAGACCAGGCAATAAAGTCCAAGAATTCCAACTAAAAGGACCTACCTACTGTTTGGAATACAATAACTAAAAAGGGAGACAATTTCCATTTAACCAATGTACCCCATTGAGTTACATGTAAATAACTTTGTATCATGATCAAATTTATTCCTATACACACTTCAGAACTAAAAACTGGTTAATATTAGATCAAGCAAACTGAAAATATATTTCTAAAACAAAGTGATTAACTTTTATCACAGAGACATAAACATGTAATAATTTTATAAAATATATGGCTTTACTTAACTTAATACACTACATAGATTATGAAATCAATTTAGGGGGCCAAAATTTCCAACATGATGGTACACAAATAGCGTATAAGAAGCAAACAAAGCAAACAAATGAACAGACAATAATAAATTAGCTTTTCTATTGCAGTAACACAAAGTCAGTATGTATATTACGTGACTTAACAAAGATTGTAGCAAAAATAAAAACAAACATTATTCCATTTATATAGTGGCATTTGATGATAAAATGGGACCCTATACAAATAATCATACATCCATAACAGCATATGGAAGACCATTTTGTCGGCTTTATCAGTAAAAAGCATTTACCGTTCCCATCTTGGAGATAGGATAGGGTTAGACTGCAGAACCTACTGTTTGTTTGACAAGAACATTATTTTAGAGGCGGCAAGTAAATGTGTGATATGCCAACTTGATAGACTGGCTATGCATTATCCCTTATAACGCTGTATTGATTAACAAGCATGAAACAACCTTATTTCCTTACGACAAAATGCAAAGGTAACAAGAAAAAAATGCCTGAGACTTGAAAGCAAACAGTGCAAGTGCTGGTTGAGCTGGATCTTTACTATTTGATAATGCCTGACCAATTTATACTTCAGCAGGCTGAGAGTTACTGAACATAATATATCTTATATAATCAACAAATTTTGTCTATCACCCAGACACTGACTGAGTCAGAAATTTATGTTTCTTAATTAATGAAGTTGTACTCTTTTCCTCATTTATTTCTTCTATGTTTTTGTTATTTTGCAGAATTCAAGTTAAAAATTGTACATGGCAACTTCTATTATTAGTACATGTTTTAACATTTTCTGGCCTAAAATGGATATACCAGATTCACTCGGGTAGTGGTCACACCCGTGTCATAGCCGCACCCCCAAAATGAAGGCAAAATGTGAAGAAAAAAACCTAATTCAATGTAAAGGCCGCACAGTTTATACAGCGGAGCTCCGCTATATCTTCAATACCGCGAACATCAATAAAGACAATGACAGTCGTTCAGTAACATACCGAGAATTGTTGAAATTTTTTTTTGTTTTAGATCAGCGTATTTTAATTACTATTTATTTGGTTAGGCAGATTGAGCTACTCACGTCCCCTCAAATGTCAAGTGTCAATAAGATATTTCGCACTGTCTCAACATGTCACCGTCTTCTCTGGGGTCCAGCGGACAGGTGAGAATAACTTGTCAATTAGTGGCACTGAGAGATGAGAATAACTTGTCAACTTCAACTTCAAAGAGATTGTGGGCTCGTATCAAAGCTGTGTTGTTTTATCGGCTCTGCTATGAAATCCTTTAATCTGATGGTAGTGTGCATGTGACATTTTAGCTGGGTGAAATTGTTTGATGATGCAAACATTCAGAAATATGATACAAGAGATAAAACTAGGAAGTACCCGGTAATCTATAAATTATAAAATATGTTCACGTTGGTTAGTGTTTTAATATTATAATGCAAATTTAAACAAAATGTTTGAACTAAATTAGATCGCTACAAGAAAAGCATGTTCATATCGTCCATCAACCTCCTATTTAGAGAGCTAATCTAGTTATATCACAAAGTAAACACATGGTGTCCCAAAAATCGGCAGAACTGTACTAGAAAAAATGTCCCAAGGCTTACACCTAAAGAATGGCCGCACCCCCAACTCCTTAACGATAAAATCAGGTAAAAAAGTGTGGCGATTACACGAGTGAATACGGTATTAAGCTTTTATCCAGGTCACGTAAAGTATCCCTCATGTAATATACATGGTTTTATTTAGCAAAGGAAGCTTTTAAATAAGAAAGTATGGTAATATTGCATAGTAAATGTGTGATGCAGTTCTTGTACATAGAAAGAAAATGTCAATATTTAAGGATGAAATACAATTAATAACATAGTTCAAAGAGTGTTTTTAATTACAGTTTGTAATAATTAAATAAAACAATTTTAAATAAACAGAACAATTAAGTTAGCAATAATTTCCTTGTTGGAGACAGGACTATTTTGCATATACCATAAATCTGAACATTAATTTAAGTCAAAATGTAACTGCAGAACATTCAACACTTACTTTAATTAGAAGTATTTTTCACAGAGACAGGAAAATTTATTTACAAACCAGGTGTCACAGTTTAAAAGGAAAATTTATTTACAAACCAGGTGTCACAGTTTAAAAGCAAGTAAGTTTGCCTCCCTTCACAACTCACCGAGAATACCAATGACATTTAAAAGAATCGAGCTGCCACTGTTGAGAGATATGATATATATGTTCCTGTTTAAAGTTGGCATTGGTGCATGTAACAATAATTTCATCACAGTGTTTTGCATAATGTTATAAGATAATCAATCTTTTCTGTGACCAGATTCCATTAAGCAGCCATTACAAAAGTTTGTTTTGTTTTGGAGATACATCGCAGCGACCAATTAAGATCATTATAGCAACATCCGGCTATTTTGGTGGAGGAACACCTTAGGCATATGTCTGGATAGAACCACCGGCGCACAACAGGTCAGCTGGAAGGCCCATCCCAGATTAAGTCCTTTAAACCGAATGGGACTCGAACCCACGCGGTGTGAGGCTAAGCAGTCTGAGGAGTTGCAAATCAGGGACTTTACCGCTAAGCTATGGGTGTCCCCTCATTACGAATGAGTTTAATGATGTAATCTTTGTATATTCTACATTTTTTGCATTAAGACAGTGGATAAAACCACTAAAATGGTGCTGCTGGAGTTTTATTGACTTTCACCATCCTTAATGCCATTAAGGGGGGCGCCCGTGGCTGAGTCGTTAAAGTCACTGAACTCCTCAGCCCCTTGTCGCTTAGGTTACTGTCCCAGTAATGTCAGTCCCAACTTTCATGTAGGGAGGTTTTCCAGCTAATCTGCTGTGCGCGCCCTGGTTCTTAAACTTAAACTAAGAAATTTTCTTAAATCCTGAAATACTTCCTCAGATATATAAAAATATCTTAAATTTCATTTATAAAATCATTCAATTTGAGAAATTTCTTAGCTTTTTCTTTTTTTATTTAAGGAAATTACTTAGTTTAATTGAGAATTTTTTTTTTTTAAGGTTATATATATACATAGTAGTCACTTTTTTGAGACAATGGAAACCCATGTTAATAAACTGTGGTACAAAGTTTTTGTATTAAGTAAACTGCCGTGTGTTAAATTATACAACTGTACATCACAGGAAGCACATATACCCCCCTCTGTAACAGCGCTACCATGTCAGTTGTAATGGCTTCAGTCATCTTGCCTTTCTCAGATGTTGACAAATCCCAGGTCATGGTGGAAGGTTTGCATGGAGAGTTTATTTACAAGCGTTATGATGAGGACAAATGATCCTGCCATTGTCACCTGACCTACCTGGCTTTAATCTACACACCTTGCATTTCCTGTCATTGTTAAGTTGAATTCCAAATTGCCACACCAAGCGTTAAGACACACATTTTTTATCTGACACAATGGTGCATCTGAGATGTGAGTATGAAATTGTGCACCCCTTTTTCAGACTTTTATTACTTTGTCAAATATTTTGTTACGTCTATTCGGCGTACTGAAAAAATAAGACCTATATCATACTAAACTTAGGGAATGCAGCCATTTTTTTAATGCTCTTATACCTCCCAAACTATGTATTTCTTTTTAAAACACTGTAACAATACGAAAGCAAAAGAAACATCCATTCAAAAATATTAAGTTTCTTACCTTAAAAGCAATCTGAAATAAGGCTTTTTTCATTGTAACAAGGTAATTTAAGGTATCATCAAACAGAGCTAATTTGATAATGTGAGGGTTGTTCAAGATCTTCTTCAGATTAAGACAATTTTTTTACTACAAAGGTTATTGTAGGTGGGTTGTTCAGCATTCTTATTGCCTAAAAAGTACCCACCTTGGACAATCAAGTAGATGACAGGCTATTGCACTTGTTATACATCACAAAGTTATAAAAAAAAAATTCTAGCGATATATTATGAACATAGCACATTTTTTCCATTATGGGCGCCCGTGGCCGAACGCTCAGTCGCTAACTTGTAACTTCTCAGCCAATCACTTCGTGGGTTTGAGTCCCAATCGGGGCAAGAACTTTCATGTGAGGAGGTTTTTCAGCTGACCTGATTGCACTGTTAGTTCTGTAATTCAACCCAGACATAAGTCTGAGGTCCTCCTCCACCAATAATTAGCTGGACGTGGCCAACATGATCATAATTGTGTCAGTGCAATGTAAAAAAACAAGAACAACAACAAAATTTCCCTTATATATAACAGCATAGCAAAATGATACACCTTGTAACATATGACATTTTCCATAGCAAAATAAAATAGCTTATAATACAAAACAACCATAGCAAAATATATACCTTGTAATACCAATCAACCACTTCAAAATAATACACTTTGTTATACAAAACAACCATAGCAAAATATATACCTTGTAATACAAAACAACCATAGTAAAATATACACTTTGTTATACAAAACAACCATAGTAAAATATACACCTTGTAATACAAAACCACAGCAAAATAATACACTTTGTTATACAAAACAACCTAAGCAAATAATATACCTTGTTACACAAAGCAACTACATCAAAATAATATACCTTGTAATACATATATTTTGCAATTCATAATTGTAACAATTAATTAATGCAAAAAAATAGGGCATATATCTATAACTGCATATTTATATCCATATAGCATTATTTCTGACATTTATAATCACCATTCCGATCCTGCAGAAATGGTTTTCCATGGGAAGTGTTTACCTATCTACTTACTATTAACAAGACCTTGTTATTCTCTGTAGAGACACTTGGATGGAAACCAAACTATATTCCTGTCTATTGTAAATATATGGGCTAATTAATCACACAACAAAACATTGGCTGAACGGGCTGGCTTATTCTCAAATTCAGAAAAGTTGTATTTTTTTGCATACTGAAGATGAAACAGGTATATACTACCTTTGTCTAAGGGATAATAACAAAATTTAGAAAGGTTTTGGTTTTAAATAGATGTTGACAAGATTTTCTTTTTATGCAGGCGGTATAATAGTGTTTTTTTATTACAATGATTGCTATGATGCAGGTAATAAATGATGATGATGATGAAGATGCAAGACCAATTATGATTTTTTATGTTACTGCTACTGATGATGATGATCATAATGAATAAGCAACAACAATTATGATGATGATGATGTTGTTGTTGGTGATGTTGATGATGATGTTGATGATGATGGTGATGAGGATGATGATGATGATGATGATGATGATGATGATGATGATGATGATGATGATGATGAGACAACAATGATGATGATGATGATATTTATGATGATGATGATGAAGCTGCCACTGCTGATGAAAATGATAAAATGACAATGATGACTATGATAATGGTTACAATTTTATGCTGATTAAGAAAATGCTACTGCTGGTATCGCTACTTATTATCCAATACAACAAAGATGATACTAACAATGTTGATGGCATTTAAATCACCCCAGTAATAGCTTAAGAAGAATTAGCCTGAAAACAGGGTTAAATTCTCAATAAACAGGGGAGCTGATAAATGCTTGCTGTAATAGTCATCAGCAGCGATTTGTTCCAGCACAAAAAGCAGCATCAACGTCTTCTCATCTACACTGCAAGCTTGAACGATCTTCAACACCCAACCGCCAATCTTGGCCAATCATGGCCAATCATCGGTGATCACTGCCGTGTCTTTTATTTACATTACCACCCGCTAATTGGCAGGGTATCGGTTGGTCGACAGATTGGAGGGTGCCGGAAAGCTTCTCTGCTGAGATGTTTTGTCTAAAACTATTCTTGATACCAACTCCAGCTGCTCTACAGTGGTAGAATTTGGGAGAAGGTAAGGAGGTCCAAAGAACAGGAGAGGAGTCTTGTAAAATTGTTGGAGCAATGTATTTCATAATTTGTGATCAAACCCTATATATAGTATGCTGTAATTAAAATTGTCTAATTGAGACAATTCTTATGCGTATCTGATATATATATATAGAGAGATTGAGAAAGGCAGTCTTAAGCATATTGAGATAAATATAATTTTGTCAAATCAAGACAATTCTTAACTGAAACATGGTAACATACAGATAAATTGAGAAATAAAGGAAAAAGCAAACTGAGGTAACTATTTGTCTCATCTAGAAAATTTATGTCTTTATTAATTTTTAAACCAGGTATTCCTATACCAGGTATTAATCCTATACAAGGTATTCATTAGCATTGTCTTGATGAGACAAAAAGTTACCTCAGTATACTTAATTCTTAATTTCTTTTATGAATACTTGGTATGGCAATTTATAAAGAAGTTAAGGATTAAGCAATTATTAACTGAGGTAACTTTTTGTTTCATCAAGACAATTCCAGTGAATAAATACCTGGTATAGGAACTGATAAAGAAATAAAGGATTAAGTAATTAACTGAGGTAACTTTTTGTTTCATCAAGACAATTCCAGTGAATTAATACCTGGTATAGGAATTGATAAAGAAATAAAGGATCAAGTAATTAACTGAGGTAACTTTTTGTTTCATCAAGACAATTCCTGTGAATTAATACCTGTTATAGGAATTATTGGAGAAATAAAGGATTAAGTAATTAACTGAGGTAACTTTTGTCTCATCAGGACAATTCCAGTGAATTAATACCTGGTATAGGAATTATTGGAGAAATAAAGAATTAAGTAATTAACTGAGGTAACTTTTTGTTTCATCAAGACAATTCCAGTGAATTAATACCTGGTATAGGAATTATTGGAGAAATAAAGAATTAAGTAATTAACTGAGGTAACTTTTTGTTTCATCAAGACAATTCTAATGAATAACTGGTATAAAGGAACAAATAAAGAAATAATGGATTTTTGTTACATTAAAATGATTCTTAACAAAACACAGGTAATAGGGGATATTAAAGGGAGAAAGGATTAAGTATTGTTCAACAACAATTTATAGTTCAAAGTAGAAATAAAGAAATAAGCTTTAAAATACATCTCTAATAATACCATATATCAGAACAGACAGAAAATATCAAAATTAAGAAAAACAAAGCTCAATAAAATCAATACATAACATGCCCTTCTTTCTGATATTGTCACAGCAAGTAACTTTTTCTTTTTTTCTTCAGTTATTTCACAAAGCTGTGAATTCTAAAACCATAAAAAACAAAAACACAAAATGTTATTTTTATTGTCTAGGACACAGACCTGCCCTAAACCAGATATTATTCGTAATTATTCGGTTGCCATCTTGGCTCACAATATAATGGCCATCACTCTAGCTGTGGATCAGCCTAATCTAGGACCACCTATTGTGTTTGAAAGAAATAGCAAGTCTTAACATTTGTTTTTCTGCTGCCAATCATTTTAATGGTGAAATAAGCAGAGGATGAATTTAAAAAAAAAACACTTTTAACACAACACTTTTTTAAACTAAGGTGTATAAGAAATATGAACAGTTCAGTGTTGTTAATATATATCATACCTTTAAAGCTAGTATTCTGAAACCTTTAAAATGTGTTTCAATATATTTATTTAATACTTAGTGTCACAAAACTTCCCACCTTAGAATACGTTTTGTCTTGAGATAGATCACAGTAACACAATTACAGTCATTATATAACATTTTATTGGCGGAGATCAGTTCCAAACAAATGTCTGAGTAGAACCACTGACTCACCGCTAGTACGCTGGAAGACCTCCCTGCATGACAGTTCTTGCCCTGACCAGGACTTGAACCCAAGCAGTGCGGGGGCCATGGATTAAGACCTCCCCACCACCGCCCACCACTGGGCCATGGCGCCCCTTCAAAACAAGGCTTGCTTGTACTACTGATGGATAATTTTAGTAACATATATAGAAAAGAGATTTTTGTTATCTTTCAAACATATAAAATTATTTTTATATACAGTATTCAGCAATTATGTAGTGGATCTGATATGAGTGTTCATTAGATACTGAAAATATTAAATGAGTTGGATGAAATGATACGAAATGAGGCTCTCCTGAGTTTCGTATAATTTTAGACGAGTTTAATATGTTCAGTATCTAATAAACAAGAATATTACATTCTATTTATCACATATCTAAAACATCAGCTGTTTTTTTGTTTACAATGCATCATCTTTTTATAGTATGAACAGTCCACCTTGACAAGTGTAATTCGGTTTGGATAATCCACACAAAAATTAGATCCACTCTTTACTTGACCATTTTCCATAAAAGGGAAACAGATTCGTTTATAACATGATTAAAATGTTATTTTTGTATTAATTAAAATGAAATTGTCCAACAAAATGTATAAAACGGCGACAATAAAGTGATCAGGAAATGGCATATACACTACACATACTTAATGACGTCACATTACGATTACTAACTAGTGTGTTACCAAAAAATAACGCATGAGTGTTACCTTATGCTCTAGCGGTAGGTTATGTGATAAAAATGATTCCAATTCGTATTTATTTTTTACATCGCAAAACCACAACTATGGTCACATTGGTGGAATCCAACCAATTGTTGATAACGGAAGACACCAGACATATGTCTGGGGAGAACCACCAGTTCTTTGCAGACTATTAATAAACAACTCTCGAAATAAGAGTTCTTGTCCCAATGGGACTTGAACCCAATGCGATAATCGGCTGTAGAGTTGCAAGTTGGTGACTCCTAACTGTTCGGCCACAGACACACCCCCCACCCCCCCGCCAAAAAAAAAATAATAAATGAAACCTATGATTATTTCTATAATATATTTATATTCAGAAAGAAAATTTTCTGAAAACATATTTTTCTTCATGCTTTCCCTCCCTAACTTTAACTAGTAGATAACATATAATAACAATGAAAGCTGTGAATATATGCTTGAACAAATTTAAAAGTATTATCCAAACATGTTTAAATGTCGTGAACAACTCTCCTAAAATTTATTACAGAATTTTGAAACATACAAAAAACAATGTTAATATTATCAGTGTGACATTTGTGCAAAGATGTTTATCAGCTGTGTCTCCACTGTAATAAATTACATTACAAAAAAAACGCAAAAAAGAACAGGTTGACACTTAAAACTTTTTACCGAGTTAATATCACCATCTCCCAGTGTCACCAAATTAAATCTGGCTTCACACACATTTTTTGACTGTCTCAATTTTCATGCTAATTGAAATGTACCTAATTAACATATTCTGGAGGTTTATAAGATATTGTGTAAGGTATCTCTGTTGTCACGTCCCTTCCCACTGAGATTAGGAAAGATAACTCTAAGCATGATTTGACCAGTTTTTTGCAAATAAGCCAGCTTCTGCTGGGCTCTATCTCTGTTCTCTTATATAAATTATTGCTTAGTCTAGATCAACATATCTTATCTACATATGCATTAAGTTGTTAAAAGGTATTAAGATTAAATGAGTTAATCTATGAATGAAATCAGCTTTGTGTTTGGGTAACTTGATTAAGGCCGCTGGCTGGCTGACCAAATACCACACAATGCTATCAAGTTAAATGTCACATAAAAATGTATGAAATTTATGCATAATTAAATACCAATTAACCAAAATGTACTTTAAAAGATTGGCTTATGTCAAAAGTACATATCCCCCCAACTCCCCACAACAAGAAAAAATATATAAAGTTCAGATAAACCTGATGCACTCTTAAACTCCATAAACACTGGCCTTCCCGTATCTTTTTATCGACGACACAGTAAACGCAGGATTGGATGTTAATAAACTTCTTGGACAGATTTTTCATCGAAAATGCTTGAGGTATTTCGATAAATTTAATTTAAAATTGCCGGAATAAAGCATCTATCTTGATTATCTAGTCAGTCTCTCATTTGTGGCCCCCAGTTCAACCCCTAGATGCTGCCTCTTTTTTGTTTTTTAAATAAAGATATTTGGTAATATTTTATTTTAATGTTTAACTATTTTTAATTATTTTTCAAAAGAAAAGATCATCTCTTCACATTGTAGATATTGAGATACTGGCAATCTGAGATGCAGGACATTCAGTTAAATGGCATGTAAAAATGACAAACTACAAGCTTAACACTTATACATATATAGAAATTAACCATTTTGTTTATTAACGGTAGAATAAATGATAAAGACTAGCTTTTCAAAGTACAAATAATCTTTTTAAAGTTATTTTAGTCTAAATAGTTTGTTTTCCATCTATATTGATAACAACTGAAAGAAATTGCATTGCCAGTATGTCTTTCCCAATTTGGGTGACAGCTCAGTTGCTCTTAAGGCTACGACTCTATTTATTGCCTGCACTAGACAAAATCCTTGACTTTCACCTCAGTCAACACTAAATCAATTACAATGTGGGGGCTGAACACTAAGTTGTTGCCTTGTTTATTATTACAAGAACTTGTGCTTGTCAAACTCCAACAAGAATATCCTATGACATAAAAAGTTCAGGCAGTCATAAAACTTCAAGTGGATGAAAGCCCGCCAATTATTGCAGGGGCTAATCTGATGGGTAGCCTGTTGAGAGGGAAGACATTAACAAGGAAAAGTTCAATCCATAAAATAACTTAATATAAAGTAGAAAAAACTAAAAACAAACAAAAAACACAACAAAACTGAAAACAACACAAGAAAAATTGCACAAACACTTGCAGAAAAAATAGTGTAATGCATTATTGGGGAGTTGTGCAAGATATCTCATTATCAAGGTAGTGAAAATAAATGGAGTATATTAAAACTGTTTTCATCTGTTTTTTTACCAGTCTTTAGATTTCATAGGTTTGGAAAAGATAAAAAAATATTATTAAATTACACACTGAAACTCAAGAATTATGCAAAATAAGGAACAAATAATATATTTATAACGTCCTTATTTTTCATATATTTACATGCCACTGGTTCTACCTAGAGATCTAAATCTTGGGTCCTCTTCAACCAAATGCTAACTGGAAATTCGTCAGTAACTATATAAAATACAGTTAGACAGTGACAAACAGTATATATCAACAACAACAGGCTTGGAAAAGCCCCATATTCTATGAATGCACTAAAAGTATACAATTACGGAGCTAGACTATTAACATTATAATTGTGTAAAAATTATAATTATTTCCCATAACTTCACAATTATTTCCCAGAATAGCAAAAATGCATAGCATTATAAATGTACAACAGACCTGTCAGTTATGCCGAAAGTGTTTGAAAACCTCCAAAGTTGCCAGACACAGGTTTGCACCATAAAACTGCCCCAACTTAAGAGCTTTAAAAGCTTTTTTATGAACAAATTTTTGTGATACAACATTTACAGGGCTACTTCCTGAACGTTTAATGAAATATGTGAAATGGTATCCTTTGAATATAAATAATTGTTGTAAACATGAATTTTAAAAAATACAAAAAAAAATACAATATAGATTTTTTCTATGACATTAAACCTTAAAATATAATATGTATATACATATATATATATATATAAATTATATTTTAAGGTTTAATGTCATATATATATATATCCACAAACTTATTCTCTTAGTCCAACTTTATTGTAAGAGCTGTCAGTATACAGTCCGCTCCACAAATCTGTTCTCTTAATCTACTTTGTCATAAGAGCTGTCAGTATATACAGTCTGCTCCACAAACATATTCTCTTACTCTACTTTATCATAAGAGCTGTCAGTATATACAGTCCGCTACACAAATCTGTTCTCTTACTCTACTTTACCGTAAGAGGTGTCAGTATACAGTCCACTCCATAAACGTTTCCTCTTTCTCTACTTTACCATAAGAGCTGTCAGTATACAGTCCACTCCACCTATCTCAGTCCTGGATTGTATACAACAGAAATTCTAAGGGGCATAATGAATTGAAGTATCCTGCCATTTTGAAATGAGTTGTTCTATTGAAAGTTAACAAGCATTTCAAATATAAACTAATCTTTGGTCAGTTTTCAAGAAATGAAACCATAAAAAAAGGTTAACAAATGCCACTGTTTGTTTTCTTAAAAAATATTGGGGCTAAGGGTTACTTTCTCAAGATAAATTCTTTGCTTTCATCTTCCAAACACAATCCTGCAGGTAAAAGTGTCTTAGTTAAAAAACTTCTATGAAAACACACAAAAATAATTCACTTAAAATCTATGAGATATTTGGCATAACAAAGTCTTATTAAAATTCTTTATATCTACAGATTAAGTTAGGATAACACCTACACAATTTAAGTATGTAATGTGATAGCTTTTGAAAGTCTCATAATACTGATAACTGGTAGTTAACATGGTCCAATCAAAATTCAGAATTTACATCTGTGTTGTAACCTGCACAATAAAACCTCTTTAACATTTTGTGTTAAAATGAATAAAGAATAAACAAGCTCTTACTAAAAGCATTTTCAAAGTTAGGATAGTAAATGTATTTACAAAGTTAGGATAGTAAAAGGATTTACAAAGTTAGGATAGTAAATGTATTTTGTTTTTTTTACTAAGTTAGGATAGTGAAAGGATTTACAAAGTTATATATTTGCAAAGTTAGGATAGTAAATGATTTTACAAAGTTAGGATAGTAAAAGGATAAACAAAGTTAGTATAGTAAATGTATTTACAAAGTTATGTATTTACAAAGTTAGTATAGTAAATGTATTTACAAAGTTAGGATAGTAAATGGATTCACAAAGTTAGGATAGTAAATGTTTTTTTACAAAGTTAGGATAGTAAAAGGATAATCAAAGTTAGGATAGTAAATGTATTTACAAAATTATGTATTTACAAAGTTAGGATAGTAAATGTATTTAAAAAGGTAGGATAGTAAATGGATTTGCAAAGTTAGGATAGCAAATGGATTTACAAAGTTAGGATAGTAAAAGGATAAACAAAGTTAGGATAGTAAACATATTTACAAAGTATAAGGATACTAAATGGATTAACAAAGCAAGCGAGAATAGTAAAAATGGTTTACAAAATAAGTTAGGATAGCAAAATGGATTGACAGTGTATGTAATTATAGTAAAAGGATTCATAAAGTAAGTTAGGATAGTAAAAGGATAAGTAAGCTATGATAGTAAATTGGATTGACATAGCAAAAGGATTACTTTTAAGCTATAATAGTAAATTGGATTGACATAGTAAAAGGATTTATAAAGTAAGCTAGGATAACATCTATAGTGAAAGTGTGTGCCAGTTAATGATCAGTCGAATATTTAATTAAATATCTTTATAATAATACAAACTAATAGCTCTCAAGGTCTAATATTAATTTCAGTAAATTTAATTGTCCTCTGCATTATAACAGCCTCAATAAAACCTCCAAAATTGTGTAAAAAAAAACAATCTTGCTAATAAAAATGCAAGGTGCATTTTTTGACAAAACATCTATGCACTTCAGCACACCCATTATCAAGGAGACATATACCATCCACAAGGTTTTTGATGATGAATCTATCAGACGGCTTGCTGAGAAGGACTATTAGCGAAAGACCATGTCTTCAGGACTGGAAGCCAATTACCCCAATTACACAAACAATTAATCCTTTACAAATATGTGCTGTATAAGTGTATAACATGACAGCTCCATTTACATTTAACATATTCTTGTCATGTTCTAACATTATAAAACATTTCAACAACAAACACCATTATACGTCACTGTATGGTGTACTTTCCCACCATTTTTTTCCCTGTTTTTAGGGGTGCATTAGCCTTCAACTGACTGTCAAAATGCCTTGCGTACTGTCAGGCATTCGCAGTTTCTATCCCATGATGCATTAGGTTGTGGCGACACACTTCCAATGAATGACGTCTTTTTTGCTGTTTTTCATCTCTTCTGCCAGAAGATGTAAAAAAAGCTGCAGCTACGATTGTTTATGATGTGCAAGGTGCATCTCCAACTCTTGTTATTTCCAGATATCTGCTCAGATTCCATCTTGAATCAGGTGCCTCAGATGCAATAATTTAGACAGTTTATGATGCCCAGGGTGCATTGCCAACCCTTGTAATCTTTAGGCATCGGCACGGCCTTCTGCGTAAATCTGATGCTTCAGACAGATTAATTTAGACAGTTTAAGTACGATGTGAACTGCCTTACATACAAGTTGCCGACTTTCTAAGATATGAGTTACAGACAGCTGTAACTTCATTATTTTAGCCTGCTTCTATTATGTGAAAAATGCATTGTGAATTTATCATCTTCTAATTTCTGCTCAGAACTGAGATTTATACTGGAATACGGTGCTTTATATTACATTATATACATACATCATATATATACATATATATATCAGATACAGACAGTGTATGATTAACAAAGTTCTTTGCCAACTTTGTATATTTCATTTAATTTTAAGATTTACATCTCAAGTTTAAGGCAACATCTAATTGGCCAGACTTTAAAAAGCTACTGTCTAATTAAGATCAACCAAAATTCTTCGATAACAAATTCTGACTCAAGCAATCTTTATACCAGCTCAGATTACCAAAAAAAGCAGCTGAGATACATCAATTTAGTGAGTTTATGATCTGCATGGGTGTTAGGTCAACTCATGTAATTTTCAGATTTTAGATTGAATCTCAAACCTTCGATAGATTTATGAACATACTTAATGACCAGCATAGGTGCAAAGCGAACCGATGCAGTATTCAGATTCCTGATTGAATAGGTAAGTGCCTCAGGTAAATATATTTAGACAGTTTATGACATGCAAGGTCACAATCATCTTCAGGTTAATAATGTTACCTTAATTGTTTGACAGTAAAAATTGTGAAATAGGATTTGCTGGCATTTTTGCTGATACTGTGCAGTGACATTTCTATCATAATAGCACAGGGGCACTTATGAGGTGCCCAGGGACTGAACCCGGCCGGTCCATTATACTGACACCGACGAGTCAGGCGTAATGCTGTCCCCTTAGCCCTGAGCATTAGGAGGGAAGCCACTACTACCAACTTTAAATGTCCATTATTTCTAAATCTATAAATATGCTTGATAGGGTTTCCAGCTAAAAAATAAACTTCGACGTCAGAGCTGATTACCTAGATGACCATGTATTGTGATCTCAAAAATAGACAGTCACATGGTTTTATTAGTTTAAAAATAGCTAACTGTGCAGTGTGGCTCAGATAGGAAATAACATTTCGAAAGTGACAATTAAAGCATTATGCTTTAATTTTCACATGGATGTAGGGCACAAAATGACAGGATTTCATGGGATCTTTTCAGGTAACAATGATTTATTTAGTTACATACGAGAGTAAAAAAATGAAAAAAGTCGAAACTGTCGGATAGCACCTTTAATGGCTACATGATATAGGGTAATAACTATACATGATATTACTCAGTGGCCGAAATGCTTCCGTTCTCCGCTGTGCACCTGGAGGACCTGCAGCACGATACCTCAACTGATTTACATATGACCAATCAAATTTGACATATATTTAGGCTATCCTTGTATCAGGTTAGCTTATAATCCTATATAGGGAGTGGCAGATACATTCAGATACATTAGTTTATGATGTGTAAGGTGCATCATTAGCCTTGTAATCTTCAGATTCTTGCTAAAGTCAGGTGTGTCCGATAAATTCGGCACACATGCTACCCTGAGAAGAGATATCAGGCTGACAATAGGATGTGAAATATTTAACCCAGGTGAGGGTTTGAAGTTTGAATGCAATTTGACAAGATAATCATTACAATTTGTTTTTACTAGTGGATGGTATCAAGATAAAAATGCAAGACTGACACCATCTGAAAAATTCTTTAAATAACTGCAGCTGTAGAATTATCAATAGTAAAATTAATTCTGTCAGGATTCTTTTGTAAATTTATTTTGTGGTGAAAATTCACAGATTGTTTAAAAGTCATTAATAATGCAGTGTAATGATAAAGTCAGATGCTCAGTCAGCCTGTTTTAAATCAATATGCCTAATTTTTGCCACTAACCTCCAAATACATTTGTATGAGTGATGTTCTAATGGGTTGCATGTTGGAAAATCTAAGTTTGACTGTTTTCCATCCAGATCAGCATTTGACTTTGCGGGCTTTAAATTCCAGGATACTGTGGGTTTTCCTCACTAAGAAATTTTAAGTGGAATTCTAGTTTTTTAAGGACTTTATGCATTTAGCTTTCTGCATTTTATAAACTTATGAAAATGATTTGAATAATAGAGAATATTTTTTTGTTTAAACGCAATCTAATAGGAGCTCTTTTTTTAAATTTTGATAAAACATTTGGATTTTCTACATCACAAGCTCTAAACAACTTATGCAATATATGTGAAACAGAATATAAATATCAAGTAAAGAAAAATAGCTTACCATGCAAATAAATGTTCAAGAGAATAATTATATCTTGGAAGATAAATAATTCTCCATACTGCCCTTAAACATACTGTACACATGTACACTCGGACAATATGCAGTGTATAAAAAAAAGTATTGAAACCAGCTAACCCCGAAAGATTTCTCAGCATGCATGGTGCCTTAACAAAGAAGTCAGATCGATTTCCATTTTCCCAGCATTGCATGAATGTCTGCAATAAATTTGATTTGAAACCACATTGTCTATAGATGTAAAAAAATTGTTATAGATTGGCTTTAGTTTGTCTTACATGCTATCTTTATGGTGTAATATAGGCTGATATGTTTGCATGTTTGCTTTTTTAGATGTAATACAATAACACAACTCTAGTCATATTGCCAATATATAGATACTATTTGTTAAAAACATCACCGAACAGCCCGGACTAATGTCTGAAGAACCTTGCAGGCATAAAGCTGGTCACAAGTAAGACTTACATTCAAGTTCACATCTTGACAGGGACTCAAACCTTACTCAGCGAAGGGCTGCGGAGTCCATGGCACTAATGGCTTGTCAGAACCAGCAATAACATCAAACATGAGATCTTTGTTCGAAACCTTGTCGAGAAGATTCACGTGGCAGGAGACTAGAACAAACCGGTTTCTTTTTGTCTGCTATCAGAAATAAATCACCATGACGCAATTAAGGTCATTTTAGGGATGTCAACCCATTTTGGTGAAGGAAGACATTTGACACATATCTGGGGAGACACGCCGATGCATCGCAAGTCAACTGGAAGACCTTCCAACATTTAGTTCTTCATCATGAAGGGAACTGAAGTCCATGCGGTGAGAGTATATCTAATTAGTTTCATTTGAAGTTCTTATCAACCAGTGATGAGCTAAGTGGCAGAAGGAAGAAGTGAGGAAGGAGTGAGGAAGGTCTTCCTATGTCAGAGATAAGTTACCTCCACCAGATCATGGATGACAGGTAAACACCCTACAAAATATCTGTATGTCAACGGATAAATTCTTCTCAACATGTTTCCACTAATTGAAAGACAAGATCTTTCACAAAAAACACCACAATAATTGATCGTTAATGTCATCTTTAATTAAATTGATAATTTAAATACAAGTTTTATATTTTACATGATTGGCACATGTTTTTTTTGCTTTGATTTTATGGTCATGGTTTTGTGTATGCCTTGATAGTTTGCATTTGAAAAGTAGATATTTTATGTGATAGAGATATTTATCTGACAAATGGGATTTTATTACATTAACTACTCATATCTCAAGAAAATGCTTTTAAAACTAAAATGGTAAGTTATCATACATAATACATGCAACATCCCTGATGATCAAAGTTACTTCTTATTAGATTATGACTCCTACATCAGACATGTGATCTTTCCTTGGTCCCAAAGAGAGAGACTTAGGCTCCCAGAGATGAAGATTCCGGTGCCAGGGAGGGAGATTTCCGTGAATGCATGTTAAATTGACTGTGTGGCTTATTTCTATTTGCAAAACAGTATTTTTTGTCTTTTTTATCAATAATTATAGTAATTTCAGTGATTGTACATACTGTTTATTTCCAACCATGTAAATTGCATGTAACAATTTCATAGTATTTTTTATACTTGAATTGGTGATTTTTCCAGTTGGTCCATTTGGATTTGGGTTTGCTCATTTTGTTAAATGACTCATCACATATTTACTTTTACATTAGGCTTGCATGTGAATACCTTTGTCCTGTGCCTTGTTAAATTTTAGTATGTATTGTAATGCTCATAGGACTTTGCCATATATTCTTATTCATGGAATAGAAACCACGCTCGCTCGCTTCGTTCGCTCCCTTTGGTTTCTAATTCCAGGATGAGTTGCACATTTAGTCACTAAACCTTAACATGGTAAAACATAACACAACTGTCTCGGTTTAAGAAAAAGAAAATCAATGCCAGAGTAAGTTTTATGAGTACACACGAGCGCATCAGTTTCAACAAATGCTGAAGTCTGCTGACAAAATGGCGCTGTGACGCGATGACGTCACACATATAATTAGCACTATTTTGTTTTTTGTTTGTAAGGCATATGTACTCAGGTCAGTAGCTAAACGTTTTTTGAATTATTCTGTCATGTTATTTGCCTGCATTCAAGTACATGCATGTCCATTTTTCGACATATTTACTTGATTTACGTAGTGTAATTACGAGTACCAAAGTAAATGGAAATCCATGTATTTTTTGCAGTCAGGAGGTTTGTCAAATGCAATAATAATGCTGGAAATCAGTACCTTGGCCTAATTAGGAAAAAACTGAAGACGTTCATTCTAATTATCCTGAGCCTGCGTTTTGGTAAATACAGATTGATTCTCATATCACCCTATTAGAAATAGAACATGTGACACTGATTGGGCATGATCTCTGCTGTTCACTAAATGGGTGTAGTTATATTGTCAATCAAGGGCTTACAGTTTGTGGCGTTGCCTTTAACAGCAGTAGGCGGGGCATGAAATAATCGTCACAACCTATGAACACTCGGTACTCTCAATGATGGGCAGTGATGTGCAAACATACACAAGCAGGTGCTGGTCGCTTGCAGTAGGTTATATTGCATAATCAAATGATCGGCAGGTAGCTACTGTCTGGGTCAGTCTTTAGGAGAAATGAGATTAAGTCTCGGGAGAATTGATATGCTCAGCGTGAGGCGTGAAACAGACCCTAATTTCGGGAGTCTCCCAGAGAAATCGGGAAAGATCACATGTCTGTTACATACAACAAAAAACATGTTCATTCTTTTGGAATTTAATTTATTTTATTAATGAAAATATAACCTTTCATTGTTATACTTATTAAAAATAATATTTCATATTTAATACAATTTGAAACCTTTAGGCCACCATTTTGAAGAAAGGGCTCTCCGATTTGGAGAAAGATCACTGGATCTCCCCCCAGCCCCAAATTTTCTCCCCGGATCTGTGCAAATCTCAGGACCCCTCTGGACCATAAAAAAAATCGAAAATCCACCGAAAATCAGAATCTCATGCCTGTGTCTAGTAAAAAAAAAAAGCAAGTTTGGCTGTTGTTTTCAAAGGTCCTGCTGGTTATACAATTCTCTTTGCTATCAAACAAGATAGGCAGTAAAGGAAAAGTTAAAGATATGACTATATTTAGAGACATGTCCACACCCAGTCAGACTATCCAGACACCGGGCCATCCACTCGTGGAACTACCCTTATATTTGCTTGAGCATTAGCAAGGGAGCTATACTACTACCAAGGGAGCTATACTTCTACCATTTTTAACGACTTTGGTATGTCCCAGCCCGGGATCAAGCCCAGGGCCTCCCATACCTGGAGCCTAAGCTCTACCGATTGCAGTACCAGATCTGGTCGAATAAATATCTGATGTAGTGGTTTCTTCATAGTTAACACATCATCTATATTTTTGTTAGTCATCATCCGCAGCATCAACAGCCCAGCCCGGGATCAAGCCCAGGGCCTCCCATACCTGTAGCCTAAGCTCTACCGATTGCAGTACCAGATCTGGTCGAATAAATATCTGATGTAGTGGTTTCTTCATAGTTAACACATCATCTATATTTTTGTTAGTCATCAGCAGCAGCATCAACAGCCGCAGCAGCATAACTTGTAACAATAAGGGTGCAACAATGATGAGATGGTAAGTGCTGGTGACTTGCATTCCCATAAGAACATAGGTTTAAATCCCACGAAAACTTGTATAACCAAGGTCTGCGTCCCAGCTTGGATATAAATTTCTGATGCAAAGACCTTTCAGCTGCCCTGAAGAGCATTAGCAGTGGCAATTTTTGTGCATGTGTTCCTCTTTCTCCATAAACTATAGCTGGACATCTCCATAATTACAATAATTAATTTTCACCACCACTTATACAAAATTATCATCTTTACTACCATAGAACTGTTATGAATTAGTGTCTATTCAACAAAGCAGTGAGAGAAAACACACCTAACATTATTTAGGTACCAGATCTCCACTTTTGCAACTCTGTAATTCTTCATACTTCAAGTAGCAGATTCTGATGCTCTGGGTAAAGAAAACCTTCTGAAGACACCAATGATCTTACAGAAAATATCTTCTAGCCTGTAAACGGAAACTTTCATCCAAATATCTGACTAGACAACCATTGTTTGGAAACCAATCTCTTTAAAAGTCACCTACCTGAATCGACTACCAGTGTTATGTTCAGAAACCTAACATTCACCTGATGACCTAACAAGAAAAAACAACCAGTGTTTGGGGAAAAAAACAACATTGCAAGTGATCTACAGTGTATGTATTTGAGTGGAAAGATTTAATGGAAGGAAAGTGTGTCTTATTGGTGAAAACATGCACAGATGGCCTGTAAAAGGTTAGGAGACTCCCTGGTTAGTCTTCCAGAGGCAGAAACACAGCTGGGCCAGAGGGTCTGGCAATATCAGAGTGCATAAAAGTGAAAACACTTTACCCTCAAAGTTCTGGGAGGAAAAAGAATACAGTCTAATAATTTATTAAAAGACTTTATCCCATAATTCTCAATCCAACCTTATTTGTTTTTTGGGATTATTAACCCCAAAACAGTATTTTAGTTACCTGGAGATGGTGTCGAGTTGCAGCAGATATAGTGATGCCTTCACTGTGTATAGCATGATAGCACACCCTGGCAGTCACATTATCCTGATGCCAGGCCAACCAGTCGTGTAACTACCCTTATATATGCTTAAGCGTTAGTGAGCTATACCAATACAATTTTTAACAGTTTTGGTATATCACTGTCCAGGAGCGAACCCGGAGCCTCCCATATCTGGAACCGACATAACCAACCTAACCCAACCTTAGGCAGCGCCTTTGTGTGAATGTTTTAAGGAGGAATCAGACAGTTAACCTACATCTTATATGTTTAAGTAAATGCTGTTAATAACATTACTACTGTTTGACAGTTCAAATCTTGAAATACGTTGCTTTAAATAACCATTACCGGTATTTCCAAAACTATAAATAAGGAAATAAGGATCATGGGGGTTTCATCTAAAAAAAAAAAATCAACGTAAGAACTGATTAACCGGATGACCATGTAACATGATTTATTTACAAAATTAAGTATATAGTCACATGGTTTTCTTAGTTTAAAAATAGCAAACTATGCAACGTGTCTCAGACAGGAAATACATATTTGTAATGATGATAAGGGCGTTATGTTTCACTTTTCACATAGGTGTTGGACATGAATAAACAGCCTTTTATGGGCAATGTTCAGGTAACAATAATTTATTTGGTTGCATGAGAGAGAAAAAATGGTCCAAACTGTCAGATACTACCTTAAGAAATAATTAAGAGCAGTCGAATAACTTCCTCTGGTCCCATATTATACAGCATTAGCCAATTTAAAACATCTGCCCGACATTTAGTAGTCATAAATCGTTTAGAGGCCAGTAGTAAATCATTAGGCAATAACATGACTGTCATACTTCCAGATAGCTATTAACGTATTAAAAATGGAGAAACAACATTTTTTTGGTAGATTGCAACAAATATCTTGACTTACTGATAAGCAATGGCAATAATCATCAGAGATTAACTGAGCATGTCTGGTTTGACAGTTAAGGGTAAAAATTATCAAACACTACTGCTTGTTCAAGACTTACAAAAACCTGATAAAAATGAATTCCAAGTAAAAAGAATATTTTGTTGAGATGATCTGAATTTTGAATTTCAGTTCAATCTAATACAGTCTAAGATATTGATAGCTTCAAATTAAAATAACTGTTTTAAACAGGAAATTTAAAAAAAAACAATAAAATATTTTATGCAAGGGTAAAAATAAGTTGCACAATGAAAAAGAGACTAGGATTTTTAAAATATTAAAATTTCCATTAAAAAAAGCATATTATGTAAATCTGTGTTTATGGGTTAACCGAAAAAGGAAATAGTGTTTGCAAATCTGTAACTACAGCAACAAAAAGAGAAAAGCAGAGTGATCTAACCTTGAGGAAAATGTTACATGTACCCAAGGTCCTAATGCAAAAACATCCTCAACAGGCATATCTCTTGTATTCTGCTTCTAGCTTAATTGCCCAATGCTTGGAAACAATACAAATTGAGGGCGATGAAAGAAAAGCCTCGATTGAAATTGTGTGATGTTGCTCAACTACCCTGTTATTTTTTCCTACCGCGGCTCTTTCCACTTCTACTCCTTGCTCCATCACACATCCTCTCCCTTTCTCTCAGTGAAAAGGAGCAATCATTAGTGCTGAAAAATTCTCTGATTGAGAAATCTCAGGGAGTAATCATTAGCTGGGGTAAGCTGATAATGCTTACAACAGTACAACTTTCCAGGAGGGGTGTTACTTTCCACAGCTGCTTGAGATCAGTTGTCATTAGTGCAACAGATTTAGTGCAATAGTTGTGAAGGTAAATGATAGCCTCCCATTGATTAGGTAAGAGTTTTTTTACCTACTCAAAGGAGTAACCATTAAGATCCTTGCACATAAATATAATAAATATATTAAACGTAATTAGAGAGAGGGGTGTCTGGTTACTTTAACATTTAAGTGAATGTGAAATGTCTGTTCGTACATGATTTTTATGAGGCATCATCAAAGAAATCAATGTATTAATATGATTAATAATTAGTAAATAGTACAATTAAATTAAATCATATGAGTCTGTCTTAAAATGTTTTTTCCTTTTACTAGAAATGTTTTGTTGT
Organism: Sinonovacula constricta; assembly: GCA_007844125.1. Lineage (NCBI taxonomy): Eukaryota > Metazoa > Mollusca > Bivalvia > Cardiida > Solecurtidae > Sinonovacula > Sinonovacula constricta. The sequence continues at coordinate 17,333,739 of CM017563.1, forward strand.
TTGTTGTTTTTTAATTTTAGTCCACAACCTTTATATAATACATTGAATTATCATTAACAAACTTTTGTTTGTTATAATAACCTATTCTTAACTAAATTTAAGTTAAACTTCAAAAAGTTGCATCCTATCAGCCCATACAGGCTCCTAAATTATTATTATTTTGTCGACCATGTCCCAAAACGTTATCATTAAATGTTAAAGACAAACAAGAATTATAAAGACTAGGACTACAGCCAGATACTGCTTTGCTAGTGTTTTAAGATAACAAAGGGCTATATCTCATGTAAAGTTAAGACATATAAGACATGCTTACACTGTGTGAAGAAACTTGGCTCGCAACCTACTGGAGTACCAGTCCTGTAAAATTTCACCTATACAAAACAGACAGATAAACTGAAAGACAGACCGAGGGACATGACTTTAAAATAACCCCCCTATATAAGTGGAAGTATAATAAAAAAATGTTTCAATTTATTATTTAATGCTTTTTGGTGAAAGAGTGATAAATACCAGTGAAAGAAAACCTTATCATTTTCCTCTGCTCCACAGTGAAATGATAGGCTTATCATTTTCAATCTGGGTCCCAAGGGAGGTAATTAGTAACTACTGATAAAAAAAAAAGTTTATAGACAAAATATAAGCATGAAATAAAAAGAAAATTTGTAGATATCAGTGTATGATCATATTTTATTTCACTGGTGGTCATAGAAAATTATTATTTTCATGCTTGATAGAGCCATACCATTAACATATTCAGGTGCAGAGCTGCCTATACCCAAAATACGTAGCTGCGTACACATTCTCTCTGATGAATAAAAACATCAAATGTTTGTTCATTAGGCTTATCATCCCACCAACAGTATTTCAATTATCTAGAGACAGTCAAATATACAATGACTGTAGGGGTAAGGTGTATCAATTGCAATGCTATCAACTAGTACCAATATTGTTGAGTAACTTTTCTGTAGCTCCTGGTATAGGACAGTTTTTGCATTCCTATATTTCAAATCAGAACTTCTAAGATAATTCCATCCTCAAGACAATCACATTATATTCTACTTAAAATCTAGTTGTATCTTGATACATTAACATCATCTGAAGCCACCATTCATAATCTAGACACACAAAGTTTTCTTGGGAAGCCCCTGGACCCCTCAAGTAGCCATCTGTAGCGGCCATATCATGCTAAGCTATGCCCTTGATATTTACTTTGGTTTGTTTGTTTATTGGGTTTATCGTCCCACCAACAGTATTTCAGTTATCTGGAGACGGTGTCCACTTGAAGCAGATATAGTGCTGCCTTCACTGTGTATAGCATGCCATGAACACCTGGCATGATACCACACCCAGTCACATTATCCTGACACCGGGCCAACCAGTCGTGGAACTACCCTTATATTTGCTTGAGCGTTAGCAAGGGAGCTATACCACTACCATTTTTAATGACTTTGGTATGTCGCGGTCTGGGATCGAACCCAGGGCCTCCCGTACCTGGAGCCGACGCTCTACCGATTGCACTACCAGGTCCGGTACACTTTGGTTTGAACCTGAGGCCTTCCAAACCTGGAGCCGACGATCTTCTAATTGTGCTACCTGGGCCAGTTTTATTTCTTTGCATAAGAATTACCAAACAAATGGTAATCTAACATACTGGAGGCTCTTACCTAAAACCTTATATAAAACCTGTTCTAATTAAAGAAAATAACTACACATTTATTGTTCATTACTTTAGTCACACTTAAAACAAGTGACCAGAAAATAACTGTTTTATCGTTGTATGAGAATTTCCAAACATATGGTTATCTTAAACATATTGTAGATTGTACTGGAAATCTGTCCCACAACCAAGTACACAAGGATTGTTAGGTGCATCTCAGATCTAAAGAAAACATGTCAAGACAAAAATACATCAGGTAACCTGTCTGCACACTCATCTTAACTCATCCAAGTCTAAACTCCCCTTCAACCATAGTAAAAAGTCACTCTCTATCTGACATTTTGGAACACTTTTTTTCTCTCATGCAACCTAATAAATCTGGAAAGATTCTGAAAAGTGTTTTCTAATCATGCCTAATATCCTTGTGAAAAGTAAAGCATAATGCACCAAATTGTCATTATATAACAATATCCTAGCAATGTTTAACAGTTACTGGAAGCTATTTTTAAACTAAGAATACCACATGACCACTTATGACTGAAATCATCCGAGTAATCAGCTATGACGTCCATTGCTTTTCTTGCAACACCTGACTTGAATAGTTACAAAAAAGACAAATGCTTGCATAAATGAATTATTAGAAAGATGAAACTGATGCATCGTGATCTGGCCTAATTTTATTTAATTAAATAAGGAGTTTGATTCAATCAGTTCCAAATAATGCAAATGCCAATTTTGTGAAAAGTGTGCAAATGTATAACAAGCATGTATTGATATTACCTATTATTTATATGATGACTAATAAATGTACATTTTCACTTGTTATTAACAGTCTACATTTAGGTTTCATAAATGAGGCACCATAAAACAATTAACTCGTAGGTGAAATAAAAAAATATTCATAAAAAATTATGGCTACTCAACTAGTAATGAACATGATGGCAACCTCTGCTGTTTAAGGTGAAATAAAAAAATATTCATAAACAATTATGGCCACTAAGCCTGTAATTTATGTGGTAACAACGAATGCTGTTCAAGGTAGAAGTCAATGGTTTAATCATAGTTTTATAGTCTCCAATTGGTGATAAACCCACCAAGATGCCACAGAGCCTTAAACCTAAAAGGGGATTAGGGATTAGCCGGCATTTTTGCCGATACTGCGCAGCGACATTTCTATCATTATAGCACAGGGGCACTTATGAGGTGCCCAAGGACTGAACCCGGCCGGTCCATTATACTGACACCGACGAGTCAGGCGTAATGCTGTCCCCTTAGCCCCGAGCGTTAGGAGGGAAGCCGCTACTACCAACTTTAAAGTCTTTGGTTTGACCCGGCCGGGGTTCGAACCCACGACCTCCCGGTCCGCAAGCCGACGCTCTACCACCTGAGCTATTGCGGCAAACCTAACAGGCCACAGGTTTCCATACAAGGCTTCAATATGGTAAATGACATATACTATATGCATCTATTTACACATATAAAGGTTCAGACAGGACCAGAAGCACTAAGTCTATATAATCTTACTTAAAGGTGGTATCTCACGGTTTGCTTATATTAAATACATGTACCAATATCTAACCACTGATTTGGGGAATTTGGTCATACTTTTTGCATAAACGCATACTTCAGTCGTTATAAAGATGATTTTGTACACTAACTTTATTGTTAGAATTAAATGTGAAAAAATTACTCTAAATGTTCAATCTTTCCAACTTTGTTCCAAAAAGTGTGATAGTGGTGTTACCTAAAAATAGATATTGACATCAGAGCCGATTACCTGGATGACTATAGAAGTAAGTGATCATGTGTGTGTTTTTAAGTTTAAAAATAGCCATCTCTGCAGCATGGCTTAGATAGGAAACACCGGTTTGCAATGACGAGTGCAGATTTATCGTCAACTGTTTACACATTTCTCTGGCATCAATCAACAGCATTTTGCAAGGCGATTAAGGTACCAATGAAAGAGTTGGTTATTTGAGAAAAATGTTCTGGACTAAAGTTTTAGAAACCACCTTTAATGGTTGGCTATCATAGTAAAGCCTGTACTGTAACACTTCAGGTAGACACCATTTCCCTATGTCTGACAAAGTGCCTCAGTTGGCCATATACCTGCTCAAAACAAACAGAAGTCTGAAATAAAATAACAATGTTATTAAATTGGTCAACTTTTGTTCAATCCTATTTAACCTTATCCAACGCTTACTAATGCTTACTTCATATTTATATGTTAAACTTTTAACAAATAACAAAGAAACTGAATTTATTCAATGACAAGATAACTGTAAGACATTACACTACAAAATATGTTCAGTAAGTTATATGAGTTGATGGAAAACACCCAGATGAACACCTGGCCAGCGAAGTTATGATAATTCAAAGGTCCAAATTACACATAACTCACTTAATTCAAGACATCCAACCCATCTCTCCTTGCAAAAGAGTTCCATGGAACGATGCTTTTCCAGGCAATCGGCAATAGGCAGCCACTTAGTGTAGTCTAATAGATCATTTAGATTCCCTTTGACTGTGTGATTAAATGAAGACACGATGTTACGCTTTACTCCACAAAAGCTCATCCGTGTAATTAAGCATGCAATTAAGCCACCCCCTCATCTCAATTGTGTATGCAAGAAGTAATCCAGCATTTATGAATCAACCCTCACACTTACTCGCAGCTGATTATTTTAATAGTTTTATATTGCTATGGTATAGGTAATGGTTGCAAGGCATAAACATATCTACATTTTTAGGAGGACAGTCAGCTTATAAGGGTATATAAAGTTGCACAACTGGTTACCCTGGTATCAGGATAAATGTGTCTTAGGTGTGGTTTCATGTCATTTATTGAAATTGTGCTATCACTAATATGACAACATTAAACCTGCTTCAAGCAAACAACATCTATGGGCCGATGATACTGTTGGTGGGACAATAATTTTAAAACCACCTTATCCTCAAAAAAATGTTAACTGGGTTTATATCATCAAACCAACAGTATTTCTGGAGATGGTGTCCACTTTAAGCAGATATGGTGCTGCCTTCACTGTGTACAACATGCCGTGAACACCTGGTATGATACCACACTCAGTCACATTATCCTAACACCGGGCCAACCAGACATAGAATTACCCTTATATTTGCTTGAGTATTTGCAAGGGAGCTATATGCCATTTTTAATGACTTTAGTATGTCGTGGCCCAGGATCGAACCTGAGACCTACTGTACCTTGAGCGGACACTCTACCAATTGCGCCACCAGGTCCGGTCTTAAAAAATGTTCAAGTAAGCACTGAATTAATCACTAAAGGAGGATCTGCCCCCACTTGCAGAATCCTTCTCAGTAAAGATGTTGCTTATAGATTTAGAAAGAATGAGCATTGAGAGTGATTTCTTTTGCAATTTATACTGTCTAATATTATAGGAAGGGCTCAAAATTGTCTTTAATCAAAGTATAAGTTTATACAGAAATGAGGCCTTATTTCCCAAATACAGATAAGATAAAGAGTAATTGTTACATGCATTTGTTATAGGCAAACTGTCAATTTTTGTAAAGAAAGAAAATTATTTGTTTTCTTTAAAAAAATGTTAACTTAAGTACAGGTATGATTTAGGGGAACTAAGGTATGATTTAGGGGAACTAAGGTATGATTTAGGGGAACTAAGGTATGATTTAGGGGAACTAAACTCGTATTGAAATAAATATATTTATCTAAAAATGTATAATTAAGTTGAATATTTCTCCAATGTTAAACATGCATTTGCATACATGTGAACTTTTTCTGAGGCCAAAATGGGAGATTTGCACTTGAAAAGTGGGAGATTTGTTATTTTCATAATTATACACAAAGAAGAAAGTTACCTGTTTCCAAGTAGGGAGATTTCTGAAAATGTGTAAAACACCCCCTATTTTCAAATAATTTTAAACCTTAAAAGAGGGAGTCTTCTTCCAAAAGCATGAGAGTCCACATGTATGCATTTTGCAACAACATTAATCTAAAAACAGAGCAAATCTTTCCCTGTAAATACTTTACAATATAACAACCTCATCACTAACAACCAGGGTACCAAACCCAACCACAGTTCATCCATTAACCAATCTTCTCCAATCTGTTTAAGCCCAAGAATCACTCAGAAAAATTATTCTTGGCATTTTTTTATCATCCACAAATTAATTAGTATTTGGAATGTGACCTTTTAACATTAATGACCCCCATTTTTCCCCTTTTTTCTCCCTTTCATGAGTAATTGGCATTTGCCCATCCATACAAACCCCCATGTTCCTTACAGTGCTATGGGGAAAATAATCCATACCCAAATTGTATTGTTTTCATTAATAATTTCCAAAATGCAAATAAATACTAAGCAGCAAATAATTTAGATCCAGATCAGAAAGCCCTCAGCAGGGAGATGGCTGATCTGGATCTACACTATTTGCTTAAGCATGACTCATTTGCATTCAGCTGGTTAAGACATGGTACTATTTTTTAAGTCATAGGGGAGAGCCAGTTCCTGTAGAAAGAAGGGATCAAATCAATGACTAACCCAGGGATCCAGAAAAAAATATCAGGAAAATCTTTCACTGGTCCCTTATTCCTTTTCCCAATGGAATAATGATCCTTAAACTAACCCTCTATCCGGAAAAAAATCCAGAACAATTCCCCCTTAATTGCTTCTAAGCTTTTTTCCTAAAGGAACATTGTGGCTGCTATAACATGTCAATGGGGGACATATTTTACGAACACACTGTATTGTATCAATACAAAGGCTTCTAGAAATTCTTAAAATGGACTGGCTTACACATTTTTATCATATTTCTATCATATAATAATGGACTGTCCTCATTGTCATTCTGTATTAAAAAATCTAAATGGTATAACCTTAGCGAAAGATGTATCTCTGTTGAAATGCAAGCGACTAATACAAAATTTTAATTCTGAAAAAAATTCCTTAAACACAATACCAGTATTACATAGTTACATGTTCAAAAGTTTACAAATTAATGTAACTGTTCACTATTTATCCATTAAAAAAGTATTAATAAACAATTTAATGTAATGTCTGACAGAATATTGGTCTTACAAATAAAACAAACTTTTGGATATGTTGTATCTCGAGTGGAAGCTTTTCTCCGTCCCATATGTATAACATTATCAGCCAACAATGGCAGTCAAAACATGACAAAAGTTCCCAGGAGAGAACCTAGAATCTCCCAATTTCCCTTTTCCAATGGATAGGCTTTCTTAGGGTTTAACTCAGAGAACAAACGGAGCAAATCTTGTGCCTTGGCTTAAAGACTTTTCACCTCTCGTGGCGAATTTCCAATTCAAGAGATTAAAAAGGAAATTGACACTTCTGACTCACGACAGTTGTCTATAGCAAGAAATAATAATTCATGTTAACTGTTTCCGACAGTTTGCCTATAACAAATATATGTGACAATATCTTGCCCTGTTTTTAGGGATATTGGCTATTTGTTTTGTATAAACACATACCTCTAACCTAACCAAGCACGATTTTGACCAATATCTCAATCATTACACAGTACAAACCATGAAAAAATAACTTCAACAATTTGTTATTAACAAATCTTTAAAAATGAGGAATGGTAATATCCATTGAAAACTAGATGTTAATGTCAAAAGCAGATTTGCCGGTTAACGATAAAATTTGATCACATGTTTTTAGGACTCTTAAACAATATAATTCAAGCATACACCAAAATTTGGTGGTGAAGTCAGTTGAGCTCTGGACTTCCATACAAGAGGTCCAAGGATCAAATCCTATAAAAATAGGATTTTTTTTCTTTTTTTTTTTTACATTTTTTTATTTTTGTCATATTCACAGATCATTAATACGATGAATAAGTTTTAAGTATAAATTTCAAACCGAAGACCATTTCAAACTGTTATAAGATCAAACATCCAGGCTTTCGAGGAACATTTGTAACAGAACCTTGAAAAAATGTGTGAGTGGGTATGAGGGATAGGTGGTTAGAGAGGAAAAGATGTGTTTTTTTCCCCATAACAATCTTCGCACAAGCCACAGAGTTCACAAGCCAATATTGATTCCTATACCCATGTGACATACAAATAATAACCCTTACTTCACTGCATTAAGAGGAACATCTACACTAATTTTTAATCATCTTTTTTACATGTAAATTGCTAGACTAGGTAGCAAAAATTACAGATCCAGACCTGGATCAACTTCTGCTTAAGCTTGATCTATTAATAAATAGAAGGTTAAGAGTTAATATTATTGTTCTTTATACACTGGAGATTGGGAAAACATGGTACAGGATACAAATCCAATAGCCGAACATTTTGTTTGACAAGTTGGCCTTCTCCCATTGTAAAGGATGTCTTCATTTGATGATAGTTTATGTTTTTGTGCACATTCAAAATCTTTTATTTCCATTTAATAAAGGAGATGATGTCTTCCTTAAATCTTTATGGCATACACAAAACGTTTCTGCCATACCTAATGTATGGCCTGCATAACTAAGTGTTTGTCACCTCAGTGAAATGAAATACAAGTATTATGATAAGTCATTTCCTGTGCATTGTTGCAAGGGGCAATGTCAACATACAGATGTGTTTTTCAATATTTCAATTCTGTTGAAACAGCATACATTATTGTGCAAAAAAAAACATGTCATCTTCAATGCACTTAACATAGATACTTCAGTTGCAGATATTTTGGTCATAGAATATTAGGCAAACAAATTTAAATGGAAACAATCTTGCCAGCACTAAAACTGGTATTTATAAATATATATTTTTTATTATTTTCATTAAATCTCATAATATAATCTCTTGCTTAATCTTCTCTTGCTTAATCTTCTAACTTCATAAAAGAAATTGTTTTAATGTGTTACTTTAAAACAATTCTATTTACTAATAAATTGAATATTTATTGTGAACAAACTTGCTCATAAAAACATCAACACATAATTTTTCGTCATCATCTTCAACAACATATTTTTGTATTATTATTTTTTGCTCTATCTTTAAATACTGTTTATGATAAAAATTTGTTTTTTGTTGTTTTCAATCATATCTTCCTACAGAGTTTACCATAGTGTCCCTAAATTTACTTTTATATTTTCATTGATGGTTCTTTCTGTAACAATAGTTTGGCACAGTATATCTTCAAAAAAAAAATATTTTGATTTTCTTCAATACAATCAACATCAGAAAAACAACTTATAACTCTCAATTTAACTTTTCACTTGAGAATCCTTCATGTTCTTTCTAATTCTCATAGATGCTTTTTACATTCAATTTATCTCAGGAAGTATGAATGCAGGGCGAACAATCAGTAAACAATCAGCATATCATGGTAAACAATCTGTAAACAATTAGCTTACTCATAATAAACAATCAACACTCACTGTGAACAATCAGCAAACAGTCAGCATACTCATGGTAAAAAATCAGTGAACAATCATCATATTTGTGGTAAACAATCAGTTAACAATCAGTATATTATGGTAAACAATCAGTGTAATCAGGAAAACTGACATAAAGACGTACCTTTTGTGCAGAACTTCTTGCGTCGAAAGTTAAGGGATGTTACATTAGTTGCAGAGAAGATACTGATATTGAGCTGTATATCAACGTTCACTTCCGTAGTCAAGGCACCTGTACACGGAAACGTGATCTTGAAATCTGGAGAAAAAAACACAAGGATTTTTATGTTTTCTAACTTTCACGTAAAGGTTAAATGTTATACATATTTGAGGTTAATAATGACGGTCCTGAAGCCCGATTTGTCATCTTAACTGGTTCTTCATGTTATCATAGTAATAACTTTAAATATACAACATGTACAGTCTAATCGTTTAATAAACTTATAAACTAAATATCAATATATGTTCAAAAAGGGTGAAAAATGACAACAAATAGTGTTTATTATAATAGAAAACAGGTTTGAACCTGAGTTGTCAGATATTTGTGTTTATTTTAATTATACAATTTATATTAATATTATATTATTACATTATACATTTATTTACATTAATTAAAACTTCATCATTATATGCTAATTACTCAAATTATTATTTCATTATTATAATAATATTATTATTATTGTTACTATTAGTATTAGTATTATAACTGTTATTATTATTATTATTATTATTATTATTATTATTACTTAACATTTTTATTATTGTTGTTATTATCACCATAATTATGACAACAATTATTATCTTCATCACCATCATCATCATCATCATAAACATCATCATCATCACCAACATCATTCACCATCTTCATTATTTGATAAAATATTTTACTTAAAATAAGCAATTTGATCTTAGACATTTGCACTTAATAAATAATCTTGGTCTTCTAAGGTATTATCAAAGGCTTAGACAAAAATATAATTTAAAAAATAGTGATTGTAAACTTTACAACTCATTCTATAAAGTTACTGTCACATTTAAAGTTCAGAGAAAAATAGTCTTGTTATTAAAACCAGTAGTCTTACAATAAAAAACAAATTGTTTTATGTTTTCAATATTCTTTATAAAGTTTTACATCTTTGGTTGAAAAACCTGCTTCCTAAGTGTTGTCAAAAATTGAAGAAGTTTTAAACTTCAAAAGAACGTTACATTTCAAATTACTTCTTTTCATGAACAAATCAAGTTCACTGGAAATAAATTCTCAACTATTTTCCTGGCTGTCTTCAATGTTATCAGCTGCCTGAAGAAATGAAATGCCAAGTGCATGCTTTTAACTGAAAGAATTCCTATTTATTCCAGAGTCGAAGCTGTGAAGCAATCAATTGTTGGGAAAGCTTGAAAATTGTGTTATTAAATTCGTGGTTTCATTTAAAAAAACTTGAAGGCTTTGCAAATCTCTTGAGAGACTTGGAATTAAAAAAGTAACCCAAGCATTAACCATTTGGGAAATTAAATTGAAAATATCTAAATTATTATGTCTTACATAATAATCTAAAACTTTTATAGCAAATTGACAAGTTGGAACTCTCTTGAATGAATTTACAACCAAAACAAGTTTTTGAAGAAGAAAATTTCAACAAAAAATATAGGTTATCACAAATGAAAAGCATTTTTATCACAGTTATGTCCATCACAATCATTCAAACTATGATGTCTGTTTCTCAAAGCAGCAAATTAGCAGCAAATAAAACATCCTTTTATCCTTTGTTGCAACACAAACAAAAGCTGTAACGAGACAATGAGCTTTCTATGTTTTCTCAAGTTTTGGATGTTAAAATGGAAGTTCTAATAAATAATTGTCATAATTAGGTATAGAGGTATCTGCCCTTTTGAAATGGGTTCCACATTGGATTGTGAACAAGTATTCTATGTGTACCCAACCTTTGACACCGGCCGCAATAGCTCAGATGGTAGAGCGTCGGCTTGCGGATCGGGAGGTCGTGGGTTCGAACCCCGGCCGGGTCATACCAAAGACTTTAAAGTTGGTAGTAGTGGCTTCCCTCCTAACGCTCGGGGCAAAGGGGACAGCATTACGCCTGACTCGTCGGTGTCAGTATAATGGACCGGCCGGGTCCAGTCCCTGGGCACCTCATAAGTGCCCCTGTGCTATAATGATAGAAATGTCACTGCGCAGTATCGGCAAAAATGCCGGCTAATCCCAATCCCATCCCAACCTTTGACAAAACCCGATTTACCAAGGCCCGAGTCCACCAAAACCTCTGTCGGTCCAGTAAAGTTTACAAGTTAAAAGGACCAACAGTCCAGCAGAATTTTCAGCCAGTTGTTTTCAAAATTCTGGATTATTATGAAAACATATATAATTAACTTAAGCAAACAATGCTTTACAGCCTTTCACTGAACTCAACAGATCGTAACACCTCAGTTAGTTTACCAACCTTTTACAGAGACTGTCGTATGTTCAGAATAAGCAGGCGTACTTTACATATAACAGAATAAAAACATTATGGCCAAAACTAATTCTTTTTTGTGTCACAATGCCAAAATCATTCAGGTCCAATAATATTTTGTCCGGACCAGTAGATTTTGCTAGCTTAGTGGACTGAAGGTCTAGTGTTTGTAAATTTCTTTTGTAAAGTACACCTATAATGGTTTTTCAAGAAATGGACTTTAACAAATATGTTAGCAGACACCAGCACCGACAAAAGGGTCAGAATGATAGCTCCATTTTTTTTTCTTAGTCAAGTGGACTGAAAATATATATCCTAGTGTATTTCAGTAAAAGGGAACAATGACGTTATATAAATCATCTCACCTGCCAGACCAATACAAGGTAGTCCAAATAGTAAGCAAGTAGGTCCTTTTAGTTGAAGTCTTGGGACTTACCAGTTACCATCACAACTTTTTGAATTGTTTGATTACAAACAGCGAAATGGCTTCCTTCTAATAAGTCTGAGTGCAAAATCTATCAAAGTTATTGTAGAGATACATATACGTAATATATAACCAGAATATGAATATGTGTGATAATGGCATTTACCAGTAGTTGGACTATTACAAGGTGACCAGAAAAAGCAACATATGCTCTAAAGCATACCAGCATTAAAACCAAGTAATCCAAATAAAAGGACCTACTTGTATTTAGAGAGTATTAATGGGAGACAATTCCCCATGTCCCCATGTCCCTTGCTGAAATAGACCATACTGAATTAGATTCTTACAAAAGACAACTGCCTTGGTGACTTTTGTATTAAACCTCATTATGGTCAGTGTTATAACTGTGAACTGAAACATAACTTAAAAATAAATAGAGTAAGGACCCATCTTGTCTTATTCTGAATGTAGAAATGTTCATGATATGTTATAAAAGTGCAGGCAGCACTATACTAGTGAGGGAAACTTACTTGATAATACAGTAGGAACTTTGCCATCTGGACTTATACTGGGTATTGGCATATTCATGGCCACAGGCTTATCAACCTTGAAGCGCATCTTGTAAAACATCTGAAAAATAATAATGAGAAATATAATACTATTTAGCAATTAGTAAAAAAAATATATGCTTTTTAGTTCTTAAATAAATTTCTGGTAAGAGGATAAGATGGTAAACATTTACTAATTTGGGAGAATTTGTCAAAGATATAAACAAAGTTGTTTCAATAGCAGCACCTGACATAATTCCACACCCAGTTCCATTATTAGTCTGACACTTAGCTGAGAAGTTGTGGAACAACCCTCACCAGCTGAGGTAAGTAGAAGAGAAGCAATAAAACAAGACAAAAAAGCAGTTTAAAACATGCCAGGCATTTTCAATATGCCCAGCTATGTCGCTTGGAATCTTGGGAAACGAAGTTTACCAGTAAAAGGACTATTCAAAAGAGATATCAAAAAATTATTAACGTGAGAAACTTCGTTAAAGACAAAAACAATGTTGTTACGATTGTAGCACCTCACATGATACCACACCCAGTCCCCCTATCATCCTGACACATAGTGGACCTGTTGTGAAACAACCCTCGTAAGCTTAAGTTATAGAAGCAGAGGAACAGTTGTATAAACAAGAGGGCCATGATGGCCCTATATATATCGCTCACCTGAGTGCCATAGACATTTAGCCCTTGTGGCTATGCTTTTTGACAGATCAAAATTCTTTTAACAATATTGATACAAGGCCACCAAAGGAATAAAGCTCTAGCTCTTGTGGTTTCTGACAAGAAGAGTGTCGAAGTTTTCCTACATAGCAATACAGTGAAAATAGCTACACCCTTGGCAGCCATGTTATTTGACAGATCAAAATGTTTTGAAGAGTCTTGATATAGGACCACCCAAGAAACATAATTATATTCTAAATATCAAGGCTCTAGCCCTACTAGTTTCTGATATGAAAATTTTCAAAGTTTTCCTTTATAGCCATATATGGACAATAGCAACACCCCTGGCAGCCTTGTTTTTTTCACAGATCAGAATTATTTGGACAATTTTGGTACAAGGACACCCAAAGAACCTGTATATTAAATATGAAAGCTCAAACTCTTGTAGTTTCTGTCATGAAGATTTTCTAAGTCTTCCCATATATATATATATGGGAAATGGCCAGGTTATTTGAAGGATCAAAATTATTTGAACAACTTTTTGTTCCCCCTGCCTAATTAAGCTACTGAGAAATTTTGGCTGAATTTGGCCCAGTGGTTTCAGAGGATATGTTGTTTGAAAATGTTGACAGATTCACAGACAGCCATTATGGCAGACAATGGGCAATCACATTAGCTCACTCTAAGCAAAAGTTGAGGTGAGATAAAATACATCCAATACATCTTAATGAGTTTTTTCTTACTTAAAAAAAATAAGTCAGAGGAAGTTCTTAGATTGAATGGTTTTATAAAATTAATGAAACTTGAGAAATTTTCTTATATTCAAAGAAATATTTCAAGATTTAGGTGAACTTAAATTTCTTTGAGCCAGAAAAAGTAACTAAAATATTCTTTGGATGTCCATATATTTCTGTTTGACATGGAAGAGACAGCTGTTACAAGAGTTAATGAGATTTATTATTTTAACTATCAATAAGTTGCATCTCTTATTATGTATCAGTACTTACAATAATTGAAATGAAAGTGGTAAACAGCAGATTTGAATTATTCAAATTTTTAATTTTAATGGTGCTGGTATTTTAGACATGAAAAATACACCATTGACTAAAAAACAAATGATCAGTTATTGAATAATTAGTAAATCTAAATTTTCTTTGTGTGATTATGCAATATGAATTAAGCATCCCACCTTGATTTTCCCAATCATATGTGTGAACTAAAGAAACCCCAATGAATCAACCAATAATTTTAAGATGAAATCTCCCTATGGGCACAATATGTTAGCTCAAGAGTTCATAACAGAAAGATGTTGCCATTGAATGTTGCTCTGTAAATGCGTTCACACTTACATTTGTGGTGATATAAGTAGACTCATCCAGCTGTGAAGTGAATTATGTCTTGAACTGCCAGACCATTTATACATATATGATTGCCAATTTTCTGTACCATGCTGTTTTAATTGTTCATCTGCGGACATGATGATTCTTTTGTATATATAAGATAGCTTACATACTCCCTACTACTTGATAAGAGCTTGCAGCATAATTTGTGTATAGAGTACTGGAAAAAAATCATAAAAACATCAATGGATCAAAATATTTTATCCATATTTTGTGTTTCTGAAGAGCAACAAGGTGTTGGCAATGTACCTTAAAGATTTAACTCAGAAGCGAGATTTTTATTAAGTTAATTTCATGGTGACTTGATATATTCTAAAATAAAACAGTGATACATATGTGCACAAAATGTAACTACCTTGCCTTGAAAACAATGCTGTATTATTGCAAGTCTATCAAATCAGGGCTATATAATACCTTTTTTATGATTTCGATTGCAGAAATTAAATGTTGACTAATTAGTACCGAGTCATCTTGCTACAAGCAAATTCAAATAGTCAGCTCAATTAACTTCTATTCAAACAAAATGACAAATAAGGTTTGAGCTTTTCATAAATTTATCAGTTTAAGTGTTATAATCTTCTTTTTCTTCTTTTTTTTCTTTCTTTTCTTCTTCTCATTTGTTGTTGTTGTTATTCAGTATTATAATTTTATGTTCTTTTTTTTTAAATTAAATATTATTATTATTATTATTACAACTATTATTATCATCATTATTAATATTATTTATTGTCATTATTCATTATTATTTTTAAGCAACTAGTATTGCTTTCATAGATTGTCTCAGCTGTATAACTATGTTCCTTAACTGTATTTTTCTAAGAAATATCTGGCACCAAAGGGATTAATAACATCTCCTTAATTAATTTATAATATATGGTATCTGACAGTTTATAACAAACACTTTTTTCCAAACAACCAAAAAAGTCACTGCTATCTTAAAAAGACCCATACAATGTTGTTCATTGTTCACAGATCTTTGACATCGATTGGCAGCATTTTGCAAGACCTTTTCAGGTACAATGACTTATTCGGACGTTTAAGAAAAATCTTTTGGACCAAACTGTCGGAAACCACTTTTAAGATTTTTCCTTTTGGCCACATAAAAAGTAAGGCCTTCCAGCGAAGGGGCAAAGATCACTTTCCTGAATAGATGGAACAATAAAAGAATGCTAGCAGATGTGGAAAAGAGAATCCAACTTCAAAGAGTGTGTCTGTCACTATCCAATCAGAGCAAAGGGGTCAAAACGTGATGGAGACCACAACAAGTTGCCAAGTAAAACTCTAAACTCCAATGAATTTGTTATTCATGGGGGAGCTTAAGAGATCGGATATATATATATATATATATATATATAGAGAGAGAGAGAGAGAGAGAGAGAGAGAGATAGATATATAGATATATAGAGAGAGATATATATAGATATATATATATATATATATATATATATATATATATATATATTTTATTTTTTTTATGTTTATTATTTTGTTATATCGCAAGAACACAATTATAGCCATACTGGCAACATCCAGCTAATTATTGGTGGAGGAAGAAACCAAACGTAAGTCTAGGTTGCAGCTTCAGCGGACGGCAGGTTAGCTGGAAAACCTTCCCAAATGAAATTTCTCACATTGATTAAGACTCAAACTCACACGTTGCAGGGGTCGACTCCAACTGCTTGCCCACGGGCACATCTAACATATTTTCAAGACACATGATAAATAACAGATAATGTTCAGAATATGCATTTTTTGTCTAATCAAGCAATATAATCAATTTTTATTTTTTATATTTAAAACAACAATAACAAACAGACACTTCAAAAACAAAAGAAATTACATAGACTGTAACCATGTGCATGTATAGCAAATTAAAACTGCAAAATGCAAAGGAAGATATTGCTAGCATTCTAGAGTCAGGTGGTGTAGTTTTATACTGCAACACCTTTTAAAACATGAAACTTTAAAATAACAATTTAAGCTCCAGTCCCTTTCAATATTACACTAATTCATAGAAAAGTTCTTTTAAATGTTTGTAAAAAAAAGAAATCCCAAAATTGGTTAAAATAAAAATTAATTACTGCAAAACATTATTTTTTAATACATAACCGGGTAAAAAGCATAAATGTATCCTTAATAAGGATGATTAAAAACATTTATATAACCATTAAGATCAATTACTGTATTAAAGAACTCCACTTTCACCTTCTTAAGAGTTAAAAGGATAATGAAAATCTTCTGACAGAAACTTGGACTGCATTCAGAAGCTTAATGGAGGAAAACTATTACAAATTGGCAACGGTATAGTGGATGTTGAAAGAAAGAGAGAGCCAGCGAGAGTGAGACAGACAGACAGACAGTGATAGACAGATTAGTCTTTGATTGGGGTCACCCTTCATCTCATTAGCTGTCTGCTTGATTGACAGCTGGGCCACAGAAGTGCCCTCTATCTGTCAAGACAGGCTCACTGACAAGGGAGATAATTACAAAAGTGTTGGAATGCCTGTCCAGAGGGACTGCCTGGATTGTGTATTACAATACCAGGCAAGTTTCAGATGTTACATTGTATAGTAAATGCTTCATTCGATATATTTAACATTTTCCTAGTTAACTGTGTTGTCACTAAAATAGACAATCTTTTTTGCAAAGAACGAGGCAGGACATTAAAAAATCCAGTTTAATTGCTACATTTAAGTCTTAAGTTAACAAAATATAATAAGTCTTATATCGCAAGAAACAAGCTATACCAATACAAATGATAGAAATAAATTAGGGCTGCTTTTGCATAACTATTAGAAAGATGGACATTTCCTGCACTAGGGCCAGAAGTCACAGGCTCAGCAAAACAGACAAACATCCCCCATGTTTATTTGTTCATTGGGTTTATCATCCCACCAACAGTATTTCAGTTATCTGGAGTCAATGTCCATTTGAAGCAGATACATTGCTGCTTAACTGTGTATAGCATGCCTTGAACATCTGGCATGATACCACAATCAGTCACACTATCCTGACACCGGGCCAACCAGTCATAGAACTACCCTCATATTTGCTTAAGGGTTAGTAAGGGATCTATACCACTACCATTTTTAACAACTTTGGTATGACACGGCCCAGGATCGAACCAGAGGCCTCCCTTACCTGGAGCCGACGCTCTACCGATTGCACTTCCCAGTCCAGTATCATCCCCCATGTGCAAATTCCAATAACCATTCCATCATCAAGTGTTGTTAACTCTGAGTTATAATATGACCTTTCTGGGGTTGGGCAGTTTACAACCTTTTAATTTTGCCTTTTTCATTTCCTGATTTTCTTTTAATCTCAACATTCGCTTTACGATATCTAAGCAGTAAAACACTAAACTGGATTTCTTTTCTCCCCCATAACAATACAACTCACATTAATAAACCTAACTAGGTCAAGCAGTCCTGCACATTATAACACAATTACAGTACACTATTTTTCAGTGTTCCATTTTGCATAAGTATAAAGAAACTGTGACCTGTTATTTTACAATAACAAACATAATGATGATAGTCAGATATATCATACAATCAGCTGCCATAAAATACAGACATAATTGAGTTTATGATACTAAATTGTTGCTATTAGGAGTCCAAAGTAGACAGATATATTTATGATATTCAATTGTCCAACTAATAGCTTCACAAGCTTCCGACCAGATTCAACTTATATCTGGAAATATATGTTGTAGTAAACTGAAGGGTCTCTTTTGGCGTTTAAAAAAAGTCTGACTGGTCAACTTACATTTGATGGTCAAAGTCTGACTGGTTTACAAAAAATTAGAGGTTTAGGTCTTATAGTAAAAGTCTGATTGGTTTATATACAATAATTGATTTAGGTTTGATGGTAAGCCTGACTGATTTACATTAAATTAGTGGTTTAGGTCTGATGGTAAAAGTCTGACTGGTTGACATAAAATAAGTGGTTTAGGTCTGATGGTAAAAGTCTGACTAGTTTACATAAAATCAGTGGTTTAGGTCTGATGGTAAAAGTCTGACTGGTTTATATACAATAATTGATTTAGGTTTGATGGTAAGCCTGACTGATTTACATTAAATTAGTGGTTGCGGTCTGATGGTAAGCCTGACTAGTTTACATAAAATTAGTGGTTAAGGTCTGATGGTCAAAGTCTGACTGGTTTATATACAATAATTGATTTAGGTTTGATGGTAAGCCTGACTAGTTTACATAAAATTAGTGGTTGAGGTCTGATGGTCAAAGTCTGACTGGTTTATATACAATAATTGATTTAGGTTTGATGGTAAGCCTGACTAGTTTACATAAAATTAGTGGTTTAGGTCTGATGGTCAAAGTCTGACTGGTCAACCTACATTTGATGTTAAAAGTCTGACTGGTTTACATAAAATTAGTGATTGAGGTCTGATGGTCAAAGTCTGAATGGTTTATATACAATAATTGATTCAGGTTTGATGGTTAGCCTGACTAGTTGACATAAAATTAGTGGTTAAGGTCTGATGGTCAAAGTCTGACTGGTTTACAAAAAATTAGTGGTTGAGGTCTGATGGTCAAAGTCTGACTGGTTTATATACAATAATTGATTTAGGTTTGATGGTAAGCCTGACTAGTTTACATAAAATTAGTGGTTGAGGTCTGATGGTCAAAGTCTGACTGGTTTATATACAATAATTGATTTAGGTTTGATGGTAAGCCTGACTGATTTACATAAAATTAGTGGTTGAGGTCTGATGGTCAAAGTCTGACTGGTTTATATACAATAATTGATGTAGGTTTGATGGTAAGCCTGACTAGTTTACATAAAATTAGTGGTTGAGGTCTGATGGTCAGAGTCTGATTGGTTTATATACAATAATTGATTTAGGTTTGATGGTAAGCCTGACTAGTTTACATAAAATTAGTGGTTGAGGTCTGATGGTCAAAGTCTGATTGGTTTATATACAATAATTGATTTAGGTTTGATGGTAAGCCTGACTGATTTACATAAAAATTAGTGGTTGAGGTCTGATGGTCAAAGCCTGACTGGTTTACAAAAATTTAGTGGTTTAGGTCTTATAGTAAAAGTCGGACTAGTTTACATAAAATTAGAGGTTTAAACTAGCTGATTAAATAATTTTAGTTTTTGCATTAAGATTTTGGTCTCAATTAATAAAACAGGTGCCATCTTTTCATAGACATACTATGTACTGTATTTCTTTGGCAATTTGGAGTTTGGATTGTATAAATATGTATATAAAATCTGTATATTCAACCTGCTCTACTTACATCTGGTGGTTTCGGTCGAAGGTTCTGCCAAGTGAAGTATATCGAATCAAACTCTGCTCTAATTGGCATGTTGAACATCAAGGCATACTTGTTACAGATTCCATTTCTCACATAATACAGCTCTGAATTAGAGATTCCTGCAAATAGAAGAAACAAAGGGAAATGTATAAAGATTAGGGCATGAGTAAAAATGTGGTATTTAGGGAAAAATAAATGGCAACACATCATAACCTGGTAAAAAATAAGATGAACATTGCAAAATAAGAACTTAGACATAGACAGTATCAAACGCAAGACCTTTTTATTAAACAATCTTACTGGAATCATTACCAATATTTCTTGAAGCAATATAAGACTATCCCTCTACCATGAAGAAAAAAGAAGACCATAATAGATGCAATCTAGTGAATCAAGGGGCATATGTCTCCAATGATTCCAGGTACTCAGGATTGGATGCTCAATTAACTTATAACCTGGCTACCACAATAGATAGTTTCCATGTAATGTCATAGGCAATAATCAGACAGTTTAAGCCAGCCATCTTTGAAAGCAGAAGCTAACAGGCTGAAATCTGGAAGTATGTGCTGAATTAAACTCACCACTGTGTTTTTAATTTTCCAGTCCATTTTACTGAATTTTATATCAAATTTAACAGCTTTTATCAAATATTTTAAATATCAAAACTATATTTTGATAGTTTAAAAGGTAAAAAATACAACCAAAAAAGATACACTGTTCATTTTGTTTAAGGATAAGCCAATAATTTTATTTATTTCTGTGTATTAATTCTTTGTGCATTTATCATTTTTAAAAGTATTGTATTCTAAAAATATGAATTTACAGAGCTTTCCAATGGCGTATAGTTTTTAATTTTTGGACCACAAATGAAGAAATTACAAGAAAATTTACGCTTCTATACAATTCATCTGAAAATCACTTGATAAGGGATCTTCACTGATGTGGGAACTATCTATTGTTAGTCACCCATACCCGGACCTGCCAAGCAGTTAGAATCACCAAGTCATCAGCCCCTCACGGCATGGATTCAAATCCCAGTCTGTGAATGAACCTCATGTAAGGCAACTGATCAAGGTGACAGTCCGAGAATCAAACCCATGCGGTGAGGTACTGGGGAGTTACAAGTTGATGAGTTAAATTGTTCAGCAACGACAGCCCTGCTGTTTAGTATGTTAACAGACAATGAAGCTTGAAACAATCCAGGTATTGTCTAAAGTGATCAACTGAGAAACAGAATACAGACACAAGTGGGTACTTCACAAGTTCATCATATAGTAATTACACCTAATGTCATAATATAGACTTCCCATTACCTATACGGATGCCTCCTGGCCACACTTTGAGAATGGTAACATTTGTACAGTCAGTTCGCTGTGTTATTTTTATGCTAAACAGAAGGCAGGTGGGGGACATATAGTCGATTGTCGCTACTTTGTCAGTCTGTTCATCCAACCAACTGTCAATACTGTCCGGAGAATATCTCAAAGACAGTTGCACATCTTGACTTTAAACTTAAACAGATCTTGAAACTTCAAAGTGCAGTGCACAAGAATCATAACTCTATTTAAGTTAATGCTTAAGTTATCTCCCTTAGTTACTTTTTTTTTCTTGTCCAGAAAATAACATGAAAACTACTTAAAAGATTCACTCAAAAATTGGATTATAGGTAAATAGGGGTGAGCAGGAGTGCAGTTCACAAGAACCATAACTCTACCAGAATTATAACTCAGTTATTTTTTACTGACTTATATTCCTCAACAAACATCATTACTGTAAATGTAACTCACTTTGTTGTTAATCCAACAGCAGACTCAATCTGGATGGTCTATTTCTATTACAGATTTTCTGCAACTGAAGTCCCGGTCACCCCGGCACATATTTCCAGGTTTTCCAGCTAACCTGCGGTGCGCTGGGGTTTTACCAAGATGTAAGTCTAGGGTTTTCCTATGCAAATAATTAGCTGGATGTCACCAAAAATGACCAGAATTGTGTCAATGAGATGTAAGAAAAAACAAAAAAAACAAAAAACATTTTCTGCAACAGAGAGCACCCCTATGGGCAGAGCCTTAAGAGTCAACAACTCCTTACATGTAACCCCTCTCCATGTAGTGGGCTAAAGAAATGGCAAAATAATTAAATTGTGGCTAGGTTTTCCAGCTGACCTGACTGCAGTGTGCTGTTTGCTCTACCCTGCGGCAAGGGGACCTCTTCCAGTAATAATAACCAGACATTACTATATAATTGTGTGGCAATTCAAATATATTATCAGTCAAATTCTGCATAACTGATTTTATCAGGGTAATAGGTCTGATTTCACAGATTTTACAGATCTATTATATCACAGAGTGGCAATAAAAAAATAGCAGATTTGATTTTTGTAACAATATGTCTGTAAATTTTCTATTAAAACCTATTATTACAGGAACTATAAACAGACGCAATATAGTGGAGTCAATAAATATAGATATTGACCCGCTTTCGCTGATATTGACCAGTCTATTAATTGAATGCAAAATTTCCGTCAATATTATGCACGCGCATCTACAAAACTTCCTTAGAATTGTACGCATTGTGGGATACTCGTCCCAGATGAACAATATTCACAAAGTTAACAATGTCGCGTTTTGCATTAATTTCTGAAGACCAGTACAATAAATTTTTTGGTCAATATCACGGCATATTTCCCAGCTAATAAGTAAATAATTGTATAATATTGTTCATCTTAAATAAAACTCT
Source organism: Sinonovacula constricta (assembly GCA_007844125.1). NCBI lineage: Eukaryota > Metazoa > Mollusca > Bivalvia > Cardiida > Solecurtidae > Sinonovacula > Sinonovacula constricta. The sequence continues at coordinate 17,356,331 of CM017563.1, forward strand.
TAAGTGTCCTATTATGACGATTGGTCATGATTTAATGGGGCACCAATGTTTGGAGGGAAAATAAAGGATTTTGCGAGATCTGACTATAAATCCATAAACAGCAAAATGTGGGGATATCTACTAATAGTTCATTACTTCCAAACAATTTTTAACCAGAATAGAGCAACCACAAGTGAGACTCATTAAAATAACTACATCAGTAAATTATTTAAAAATTGTAACAGAATCTGGTTTAAACAGAAAAACTTGTTAATCTTACTTAGAAAAATAAAGTGAACTTTGAACAGTTTACAATTCTCTTTATCTAAATATCTAATTGCTACACTTCAGATGCTGTAGCAATAAATTATTAACACATTTTTTATCTCCCTCACTATAATTAGTCTCCTCCAATTCTGGTATAACAAAAATATGTTTATTCTCTAGGATAGTAATTATCTTAATTGCTTTACATGGATTTTACTAACAAGTATACAGAACAAGCCTTCAGGGAGAGAAAAACAGTACCTAAAACATGAGGGAATGGAATGATACAATGCTCATATCAGAATAAAAAAACACATAAATCTGAGATATTTAGCCAGAGGTTGAATATTTCTCCAAGTGTTACATGTAATCAGCACTTAACCTTCATGTTTCATTGTTAGTATATGAAGTTGATACGAAATAATGGTCATCAAAAATTAACACATATCCAATCAACTGTAGAGACAAAATTTATGTGCGGACATGTGCATTTTATCAAGTTTGCCTTCCCCCACCCCCCCCACCCTCAACGATTGGCAAGTGTTTTTTCAGGATCTTAAAAGTAAGTTTAGAAAGAAATTGGTTGGATTTTGCACAGATGGTGTCTCCAATTACAGTACAATAACAAACATAAACCTTAAAAAAGATTGTTTAGTTTCTGAAACCAAACTGCAGCCTTGTAAAATGTGTTTCAGATCAATGAATCTCCAAATGTTACAAGTCCCATTGGGATGAAATTATTGGATGTTAATTTTAGAAATTGTTAGTACAATTAGTTATTACAAAATAAAGTATAAGGGTTAGAAAATACTGACTTGAACCCAACAGCCTTAATTTACAACTAATTAAATGGTTAGATCGGTTATTTTAGAATTTTACATCTCAACAATAATCTCTCAATATGCTTGAAGCTCAATGGGGAAGATAGAATGATGATGCGAACACTATCTCACTTGCCAGACGATATCAAAGGTAGTCAATTAATAATACATAGGTCCTTTAATTGGAATCCTCAGACTTAAACACTAATACTTTTTGAAACGATGTCACTGCATGCACCAACTTTGAAATATCATAATTTTGCACACAAAAAAATTACGATAAATTCACCAAAATAGTTACAGAAAAATGTTATATACACCAGAATATGGATGGCAATGTTGTTAATTCTTAATTTGGGTATCATAATGTTAGCAAAAAAGTCAATTTTAATACACTCCCAAGAGTATGAGCATGAAAACCAAGTGATCAAAAATGGACTTACTTGCATTGAGAGAGTATTAGGGGGAGACTATTCACCATTGTCCCTCATTAAAGCAAATATAGCACTGCTTTTAGACTTAAGTGCTTTAAGATTTATTGGCCCACCAACGAACTATCAGTGATCCAGAGATGGTGTTTATTTGATACTGGTACTGCAATGTAATTAACCTAAGTTAAAACAATTGTACTCGTAACTTCTACCTCCTTAGGCTGCAATGATTAATCAAATCAGTTGACATCGATCAGAAAGTGACTATAAGCTAAATTCGAATTAGGCCACTGCTTTCCAAAAAAAAAAAATCCAACATCGTTCTAAGTTTTATAAATTTATCTGATGCACTTTGCATGTTGTATCCCTATATCAAATTTAATTTCTGCAACATATTTTAGTTATGTGCATGTACCAATGTACATCAAAGTGACTTGAGTATCTATTACCCATGGTGTTGACTGTTAAGAGCCGCCAATTCATAACTTCTCTGACTGCTAATCCTGCCACCATGTGGGTTTGAGTCCCATTTGGGTGCAAGGACTTAATATAGGAAAGTTTTCCAGCTGACCTGAAGTGCAACAGTGGTTCTACCCAGACATTTGTCAGGGGTCTTCCTTCATTAAGATAACTGGACATCGCTAAAATGACCATAATTGGTCGCTGCACTGTATTTCAAAATCAAAATGAATTTCATGCTAAATGTGGACCTTGATGTCAATCTAAATGCAACCAGACCTTGTGTCTCGATCATTAGTGATCATTAATTGACCATAAATCATTTACTAAGAAATAATGATCCATTAAAGAGTGGCATGGTTCAATCTTGCCCAAACACTAAATAATACTAATTTAGAACAGTTAACTGTCCAAGCTCTAGATAATTGGGAACTCCTTCATTTCTTCTCATTTATCTGTTGTTGGCACTAATCCCATATAAAACCATCTTAATGCTACTACTCTAGTGTGGAAAACAACAATTTCAAGTTAAGGTAAGAGATATGGGATACAGTGCTGCAGCTATAATCAAGATTTACCTCCCCTTATCAAAAAAAAATCTGGTACATCAAATCGTGGGCCAGAATACGCAACTGTTAATAAACATTGTGACACAACTCTTGATGCCATCAAAAAGATGGTAATGACTGATCATTAATTATCTGTATATAAGGACCATTGCTAGTGCATACACCTTATTCATGGCTGCACTCTTGACTGCAAAAACTTAAGTGGAATGCTTGACAACAACAGAATACATTAACTATAATATATTCTTGCACAGGATAGTGCATGTAAATGTATTTTTTGCAGCAATTAGTGTCTTTTGTATTTTTTGTGGTTTTGCAAGGTTTGTTTTTTTTTTGTTTTATGGCAGTAGCAAATACAATATAGATATTCACATTCGTGCAATTCTAAAACATAACTGTCATTTCATTTTTTATTTTATCAAATTGGGAGTCAACTGAGAAAAGAATAGAAATTGCAACATTTGATGCACTCAATGACTCCCTGAATCCCACAAACAAGATGTTAGCAAATAATTTAGTATTAAGTAATTGTTTATTGATGAGCATAGCTTAATAATAGCAAGACTTTGTTATGTAGCCCAAAGGACCAAACACGATGCATCCCACAACTAGGCATTTTGGATACGGTTCTGTTTATAAGAATAAAGCGGCAATCCAGAATGTGTCAGAAGCTTCGCTGAGTAGAACCAGTAAGACAGTTTGGATACAGTTTCTGTTTAGAAGAATAAAGCGTCAATCCAGAACATGTCAGTAGCTTCGCTGAGTAGAACCAGTAAAGCAGTTTGGATACGGTTTCTGTTTAGAAGAATAAAGTAGCAATCCGGAACATGTCAGAAGCTTCGCTGAGTAGAACCAGTATGTAGGGTTTAAATTCCAATGAATTTCAAAAGTTTCTGTTTGTGGATAAGACTCCATAGGAGGGGACTCGAGATAGGTGGGCCAGGACAGGACTGACTGCACATCACTACAGGATTAATGAGGCGTGTCCAGACTGTACAGTGGCTGTGGGAGGGTGTGGGATGGTATCAATTAATGATAGTGTAACAGGAAACCTGCTCCATATAATTAGGGTCAATAGGGGCACTCAGGAGGGACCAGTGCAAAGCATACGGGTCAACTGGGGACACCGTGGAAATACAGAAGAGCAGCCAATGTACAGGTGGTACAAATTCATCACAATTTATGTCAAACATGTACAGTGTGTTGGTATGGGAGATTGGTCTTTTGCATAAATGTGTTGTTTTTTTTCTTGTTTATTTACATGCTAATATGTATTGTCTTCTACTAAAATAAATTTAAAATGCTTCAAGTGTCTCCAAATTCTGGTCATCAAAGCCATCAACAGAGAATATTAGTAATTTATTGATTATTTAGTAAGGTAAAGTAAGGTAAGGTCCAGTTTTTTTGACTAACGCTTCCATTATTGAATAATATTTAAAGAGATTAAACTCTCTTTGAATCTGTCAAATATCATCAAAACAGATAGATAGCTTAAGCAATTACCAAGTCTTTTTTTTACACAATTTATATGTAAGGTCTGTTAAGAGATGCACTCAGTTGAAGTTTATTGTTACTTTAAATTGCCTCATTTTTTATTCATTTGGTAGGAGCCGGAGTTGTTTTTTGTTGTTGTTCTCTATTTCAATAACATATCAATGAATTTTGCTTTAAAACACTATAGTCTAAGGCTTCTTCTCTACATTATAAAATGCGAAGTATACAATGAAAGGCACTGGCAGTGGATCTACTTTTTTGTACATGAATAAGGGTCAAATATAGGGGCTTCTAAAGAAGTTAAACATACTATGATAGGTGCTGGAAGTAGAACTATATGAATAAGGGTCAAATATAGGGCTTCTAAAGAAGTTAAGCATACTATGATAGGTGCTGGTAGTAGATCTACATGAATAAGAGTTAAATATAGGGATTATAAAGAAGTTAAGGATACTATGATAGGTGCTGGTAGTAGATCTACATGAATAAGGGTTAAATATAGGGATTATGAAGAAGTTCAGCATACTATGATAGGTGCTGGTAGTAGATCTACATGAATAAGGGTTAAATATAGGGATTATAAAGAAGTTCAGCATACTATGATAGGTGCTGGTAGTAGATCTACATGAATAAGGGTTAAATATAGGGCTTCTAAAGAAGTTAAACATACTATGATAGGTGCTGGAAGTAGAACTATATGAATAAAGGTCAAATATAGGGCTTCTAAAGAAGTTAAGCATACTATGATAGGTGCTGGCAGTAGATCTGCATGAATAATGGTCAAATATAATACTTCTGGGTTGGGTTAATCTGTTTTGGGATGTTTTAACTTCCTACAATATTCCTGCAATATTGAGACCATTTTCAAAAAGAGTAAATGGGTTGCTGGCTCCACTGTAAAACCATGTTTATACAGACATAACAAGACCATGTTATCCAGACAGCCCTAAAACAACTCTCACGCCGACTGGGCTGGGTTCAACAGCCTTCTTTATTATAATAGCAATATCTACAACAATTATCAGTAGAAAAGAGGTAGAGCTGTCTCAACAGTGATATAATGCCAAGAACTAATGACACAAAAAACCACACTAATTTGGATTATCCTGACACCATGTCAGTCAGTTCGTGTACCACCCTCAAACTTAATGATTTGGGATCACAAGGTTCTATCTCTCCAATAATACTAGCCACTCATCCTGGCTTATGTTTATGATAAATGCATCTCTAACACACACAAAAAAACATGTTAATGTAGTTTTCCCAGCTTAGAAATATAGTCCAAAGAATAATAGCAGGGCTTGCAGGCAAGGTTATTTAATCTCCTTGTTGCATTACAGCAATCTTGAGAGAAATAGAAACAAATTTATTTGTGGTGAACTCCCCCCTCGAGCATGCAAAATGCATGGACTTCTTCATGAAATGCATCATTTATTTGTTTTTCTATCATCATTCATTCTGTTAATGTAAAAGTGGATTCAGACTAGTGTCTGGGGAGAAACTAAATGAGTGCCCAACATTTCAGGGAAGTTAAGATCGCTCACTGATGAAAAATCGGGTAAGGTAAAATTTAGTTGGAACATAGTGGTTCTTGTTTACACATGTGCGTTATAAATTGTCACCCTGAATGTACTGCCACATATTGGAGCCTGCCACAAGTTAAGATAGATGTGTTGACAAAGGTGCCGAATATTCAACATAAATTCTGGCCGGCACTTGAAAGCTATCAGTATAATCAGTGAGGTGGTCATTAGACATTAGCCTTTAATGATTGCACTGCCACCGTATTACATGCCAGTCAATACAGACCCCCCTGAGTTTACATCACAAATTTATGAACTTTATACTGAAACTGAAATAAAAACCAAGTAAATTTCACATTTAGGCTAAATAGTGACTTTTATCTATGTTTATCTATGTAGTAAAGACTAAATTTTGCCTGAATACAATTTACTTTAAATAAATGAAAAGCTTTTAGTCTTAATACTACATTAGATATTGAGTCTCAAGACTATTCCCACACCAAAACGCTTGCATGCGACAAGCTCGTCACAAGTTTGCGACAAGTTTGCGCAAGCTTGCCGCAATCTTAATAAGATTGCAATTCTTAAATATTATGGTCGCGGATGCCAGCACGCTCGCTTGCATAGAAATTAAGGTTGCGGTTAGGTTTTGTTTGCACACTTCTCGCAATCTTAAATACCATTAAGATTGCGAGAAGCTTGCGGTCTTGCAAGCTTGCAATCTTATATTCCACTGAAGATTGCAAGAAGCTTGCGATCTTGCAAGCTTAAAACTAATTATTATTAGGATTGTGGATAGGTTGTGGACTTGCAAGCATAAAATTATTCCAAGACATTAAGAAATTTATTTTGTATTTCTTTAAAGAAATAACATTTGAAAGAGAACTTGACCAGCATGACCAGTTCCACTTGCAGATATACAGCAAGAAAGCTATGATGGCCCTGTATCGCTCACCTGAGGACACTGGCTTTAAAATTTAATCACAAGACTAAATGTTCACAACTGTGCCTTGGATTCTAGTGATTACAAGTTATGTTGAAGCAAATCTTTGCCTACAGTTACACATCCAGATTTATTGCAAACAAAGATTCTGGTCAAGTTCTGTGAAGATTAGGCCCCCCAAAAAGTCTTTTAATGTGTTCTCAAGGTTTTTATAGATCTGACCAAGTCACCTACTATTTGACCATGTGACCTATTTATTAACTCATCCAAGATTTCATACAGACAAACATTTAATGACATTCTGACCACCAGTGTTGGTTAAGATTGGATCAAAACGGTAGCCTTTAAAGTGTTTACGAGCAAATTGTTAATGCAGCTAGATGGACAGTTGGTTGAAAAAAGCTTACCAGAATGTGACATAAAAAAGCTCTAAATACTAACTGCCAATTTTTTTTTAAATTTTATTTTGTCATTATTTATTATTAAACAGAAATCACACAACCCTATACAAAACAGTCCCAGATTTACTCTCCCTAGAAAGTAATTTGGTAATGATACCCTACTCCCATCTTGATTTTTTTATAGAAAATCCAAAAATATATTTAATAACTTGACAACAATTGATCCCTAAAGCAATTCCAAACATATTCTTCCCATGAGATAGTTAGTTAACTACTTAATCTGATTAATCCTCAAAAAAATAAGATAATGAACTAAACAAAATAAAATGTATTTAGTAACAGTGACTCGGTCCTTCAAACTAATTGACAACAAAATCAATCCCATACTTTGGCATCCCATAAACAAGTTAACTTTCAAATTTGATATCTATCTAAATCCTGAGTAGACATGGAAAGCAAACTGCTGTTATGAGTTACAGTGACCTTGATCTGACTGATCACAAAAGCAATTTTAAGCTATGTTATCATTAAAGACAGCTACAAAAGATTTGGTAATAATAGCTCAGTACAATATTTATTTTTTTGATCTCATTCCAAAGATGTCAGTTTTTTAATAACTTTTTGTTGTCTTTCGAAAACCTGGTCAAGTAGATTTACAGTCTAATATCTAATATGACAACAAAACAGACAGTAGAGTATCATGTTAAAACCACTCTTACTTTATTGGGAATGTGAATAAACACCATTTAATAATAAAAGTTTAAAAGTCGCTTTTACGGTATTTTATTAAAAGTCAATCCTAACTTTCGGAAAATAACCGAAGAAATCGCCGAGCGGTCCCGATTTACTACAATAGCACATGCGCAGTCTACACTTCCGGCCGCGCCAATTTTCAACGAAATGAAAAAAATGTGATGAAAAAGATGAAAAAATTGACTTTCCTTCACTGGACTACTAAGCAAAGGTGAGACATTGATCTACTTAAACAAGTATAAGAAGCACCACATTTTAAATCAGGTTTTCTGAACGTAGTAAGTTTAGTACATTAACGGTTTAGAATGCAAAATTAACGTGTTAAATATTTTCGCCATTTTTTTCAGTTCCGACATTTCACCTTAGTGTTTTCTTATCACAAACGTTTTCTGAAACCGTTGACTTTTCCATAAACACGTGTTTTCTACTGTATATTTAATTTATGCTTCAGTTAGAGTTGATACGGTTCTGACAAGTTCAAACGTAAGACATTTTTGTATTATTGTTTATTTTAGAGTGACCTTATTAACGGTAATATCCAGTTACCGGACATTCACATTACACATGGATACATAGCATACTATAGGAATAAAGGCACATAAAACGGTTACAAGTGGCTACACAATATTTTTTGTTGTTGATTACATTGTTGTGGTAAGAAAATAAATTTAGCTCACTGGTAATAGAGATATCCAAGATAACTTGTACATGATGATTGAACACATACATAACTGTGTTTGTATGGCATTGCCACTCATGTAAAGTATTTTATTTTCTGTAATAGTTTGAAACAGCCAGATGCAAGTGAACAAAAAAAGAATCGGAGATGCAGACGGATGTCAATAAGGAGGTCAGTGAAGAGCAATGCATGGATGACAGACAAAAGGTACTGAGATAACTATGTAACATTTTGACCATTTGTACCAGTTCTTGTATTAATGCATTTGCTACCTTTTAGCACTACCATGTTTATTATTAATTGCATGGCGCAGCTGTTGGTACATGAAGATGTCATTTTTTGGAAATCATATGTTGTTTTGATTTTGTTTGATTTTTTGTTACATCGCACGGACACATTTATGGCCATATTGGCGACGTCCAGCTAATTATTGGTGGAGGAAAACCTCCCTACATAGAAGTTCTCACCCCAACTAGGACTCGAACCCACGCGGTGAGGGGCTGAGGAGCTTCAAGTCAGCGATTCTAACCGCTCAGCCATGGGCGCCACTGTTTTGATTGCAATATTATAATATTAAAATTAGTTGGTATATTTTAAATTTAAATTTCCTTTGTTCTCTGTATTCACTTACATTAATAAAAAAATAATCTTGCTGTAATAATCATACATTTTGAATTTACTGGCTTTTTATTTATCTGTGTGTTTATGGTTGGCCTGGTGTCAGGATAATATGACTGGATGTATCATGTTATTTGTTCATGGCATGCTATACACAGTGAATTAGTACTATATCTGCTTCAAGTGAACACCGTCTCCAGATAACTGAAATACCAGTACTACTGTTGGTGGCTCAATAAACCTAATAAACAATCAAACCACCAACAATTTATTAGAAGATAGTGTTCAATTGAAGCCAATATAAAGCTGTTTTTACTGATTTTAGCATGCCATGAACACCTGGCATGATACACCCAGTCACATTATCCTGACACCTGACTGACTAGTCATAGAACTAGCTGTATATTTGCTTGAGTATTAGCAAGAGAGCAATAACACTACCATTTAACATGACTTTGGTATGTTGCAGCCCAGACTGAACCCAATGCCTCTAGTACCAGGAGCCGGCACTCTACGGATTGCACTACCAGGTCTGGTGTTTTACTTTTACCCCTTTGTGCATATTAATGCTTATAAAATAACCAAGATAGTATTTCGTTAAGCTTTACTTTTTAGTTAGTTCAGCATTTCTCAGCTGAGATTTTAAACATATAAAATATGGGGGTGCTTTTGCCTATAGCTCCTGTTATTTGTTGCTGTTTTCAAATTGCTGTTTTAAAGAATAGGCAAGTTTGCATCATGATCAAAGCTGTAAAAGTTTGTGTCAGCATCTAATTAGGTTTTTTGTTTGTTTCCTTGTTTTTTGTAAAATTTCCAATCTATTTCTTTCAATCTTTGAACACTTACTCTGCATCAAACTTTGACTGAAGGTGCCTGTGTGGTACAAATAACACAAGACCCTTACATACTAAATAAATCTTTCATTGCTAAATAAAAAATCAGGTAATGAAAAAAAAAATTAAATAATGCAGAATGTTGGATTTTTTTTCTTTTTCAGACGTAATTGGAGAAAAAATACATTTGCTGTGCAGGTAAGAGGAAGGATGCAAGATTCCCTCAAGCTGAACTAGAGTTGTCATCTGAGAAATCAACAAGAACTGACTATAAACTGTTTTTGAACACAATACCTGTGGTACTATTTCTTGAGTGCATTGTATGTATTTTATTCTTAATGATAAATAAATTGATACTTAAGTTTGATTTAATCATTTAAAATCCTATTTGCTTGACCCCCCGAAAATGGCTTGTCATGCTTTCTCATATTAATAAGTGCTTAGCGAGCTATGGGTTAAGAATATAAATTAATTGATAAGCATCTTTTAGTTGTTTCCTTTAATAAATGACCACTTCTTCTTTGTGTTCTTTGCCATTGTCTTTAATTACAGTGGAATATATTTAGTATCTTTCTGTTGTGTTATTTTCCCTGTAAATTTTTTGTTGCATCGGATTTTTAAGTGAAAACCACAAATGTTATCTAGTGATTTTATTTATGTCAATCTAGCCACAACCTTAGCCACTCAACAGATTTGATCAAGCAAAGAAAAAAACAACAACCCACAAGCTTGGGATGATAGCGCAAGCTTGCAAGCGTGCCAAACCGCACGCATGGGATAAGTGAGCAAGCGAGTCAAACCGCTCGCTTGGCATGATTGCGCAAGCTTGCAAGCGAGCAATCAAGCTCGTAAAGGTTCCTATCGCAACCTTGCAAGCTTGCCAAGCGTGCAAGCGAGCTTCTAAGCGAGCCAAATCGCTCGCTTGGCATGATTGCGCAAGCTTGCAAGCGAGCAAGTAAGATCGTAATGGTTCCTATCGCAAGCTTGCAAGCTTGCCAAGCGTGCAAGCGAGCTTTTAAGCGAGCCAAACCGCTCGCTTGGCATGATTGCGCAAGCTTGCAAGCGAGCAGTCAAGCGAGCAATCAAGATCGTAATGGTTCCTATCGCAACCTCGCAAGCTTAATTTTAAGATTGCGGCTTTCTTATCGCAATCTTACCGCAAGCTTAAATAAGATTGCAACACGCTTGGTTGCAATCTTACCGCAATCTTGTCGCAAACTTGTCGCAAGCTTATTTAAGCTTGCGGTTTTGGTGTGGGTTATTACACTAAATGCATTTAATCTCTCTCTCTCTCTCTCTCTCTCTCTCTCTCTCTCTATCTATATATATATATATATATATATATATATATATATATATACACACACACACACACATATACAGTGTATACTTTGCATACATTTTGTAATCATTATGCAAGAAATTTGATACTGCCTTTAAACACAATTATGCACATATTTTAATAAAAAGGATGAGATTTAAAAAAAAACATTTGTGTATGCTTAACAGCATTTTGAAAAGTTCTTCCAATTAGGAAGTGTAAATCCCATTAATTGGCATTTCATTGCTACAACATTACTAATCATATTTCTAGATCAACAAATTGAGAATGGCCATTGAGAAAATACCCTGGAAGAGAGTTTCTGTAAACATACATACCCATTCTCTATTCAAGAACAGTAATTAAAGGTCATTTGCACAGTCAGGCTGTTAAAAAAACTTCTGTGTAGAGCACAAATATTTATTCGAAGTGTTTGTCAAGTTGAACTCCGCAGATCAGATTGCAAGTGGCAACTTGGGACAAATTTGTGGCTGTTTGCTTGGCAATTATAAGGGAACAATTGAAAACAAATATCTTTTAAGTGTAAGTTCAACAGAGATGGAAAGTGGAGAAAATCCCACACATCTTACGATGTGTTCAAAAAGGGCACATGGTTAGCAGTACATGTAGTGTATATAATACAGCAAACAAATTGTGCAACAAAACAAAACAAAAAATTTAATGAAAATGGACAATTGAAAATAGTCACAGAATCTTCAGTGTAAGAAAAACGTTTGAGGTTGTCATAGAAACATATTATTTGATATTTTGACTAGAACCTACAGCCTGTATTAAAGGTGGTACATGACAGTTTGGACCAAGATTTCTTTCCTTAAATAACCAAATATTTAGTCATTTTACATGAAAAGGTCCTGCAATATGCTGTTCATTGATACCCTAGATCTGTCTTGACAGTTAAGCATACATCTGCATTCGTTATTTCAAACAGGTATTTCCTATCCAAGCCACACTGCAGAGAGAGCTATTTTTTAAACTAAGAAAACCACATGACCACTTACTTTTGAGATAACATTATATTACAAGTTTATTTCGTGCTTAATCTATGTGTGTTATGGTGTTTTCTTTTAACCCTTTACTTGCTGGAAACACCATTTGGGTGGGACATGCTTTATATTAAGTCCTTTATTTGCTGGAAATACTATTAGGGTGGGACATGCTTTATGTTAAATCCTTTATTTGCTGGAAATACCATTAGGGTGGGACATGCTTTATGTTAAATCCTTTATTTGCTGGAAACACCATTTGGGTGGGACATGCTTTATGTTAAATCCTTTATTTGCTGGAAACACCATTAGGGTGAAACATGCTTTATATTAAGTCCTTTATTTGCTGGAAACACCATTAGGGTGGGACATGCTTTATGTTAAATCCTTTATTTGCTGGGAACACCATTAGGGTGGGACATGCTTTATGTTAAATCCTTTATTTGCTGGAAACACTATAAGGGTGGGACATGCTTTATGTTTAATCCTTTATTTGCTGGGAACACCATAAAGGTGGGACATGCTTTATGTTAAATCCTTTATTTGTTGGGAACACCATTAGGGTGGGACATGCTTTATGTTAAATCCTTTATTTGCTGGAAACACCATTAGGGTGGGACATGCTTTATGTTTGATCCTTTATTTGCTGGAAACACCATTAGGATGGGACATGCTTTATGTTAAATCCTTTATTTGTTAGAAATACCATTAGGGTGGGACATGCTTTATGTTAAATCCTTTATTTGCTGGAAACACCATTAGGGTGGGACATGCTTTATGTTAAATCCTTTATTTGCTGGAAACACCATTAGGGCAGGACATGCTTTATGTTAAATCCTTTATTTGCTGGAAATACCATTAGGATGGGACACGCTTTATGTTAAGTCCTTTATTTGCTTGGAACACCATTAGGGTGGGACATGCTTTATGTTAAATCCTTTATTTGCGAGAAACATCATTAGGGTGGGACATGCTTTATATTAAGTTCTTTATTTGCTGGAAACACCATTAGGGTGGGACATGCTTTATGTTCAATCCTTTATTTGCTGGAAACAACATAAGGGTGGAACATGCTTTATGTTAAATCCTTTATTGGCTGGAAATACCATTAGGGTGGGATATGCTTTATGTTTAATCCTTTATTTGCTGGGAACACCATTAGGGTGGGACATGCTTTATGTTAAATCCTTTATTTGCTGGGAACACCATTAGGGTGGGACATGCTTTATGTTTAATCCTTTATTTGCTGGGAACACCATTAGGGTGGGACATGCTTTATGTTTAATCCTTTATTTGCTGGGAACACCATTAGGGTGGGTCATGCTTTATGTTTAATCCTTTATTTGCTGGGAACACCATTAGGGTGGGTCATGCTTTATGTTTAATCCTTTATTTGCTGGGAACACCATTAGGGTGGGTCATGCTTTATGTTAAATCCTTTATTTGCTGGGAACACCATTAGGGTGGGACATGCTTTATGTTTAATCCTTTATTTGCTGGGAACACCATTAGGGTGGGACATGCTTTATGTTAAATCCTTTATTTGCTGGAAACACTATAAGGGTGGGACATGCTTTATGTTTAATCCTTTATTTGCTGGGAACACCATAAAGGTGGGACATGCTTTATGTTAAATCCTTTATTTGTTGGGAACACCATTAGGGTGGGACATGCTTTATGTTAAATCCTTTATTTGCTGGAAACACCATTAGGGTGGGACATGCTTTATGTTAAATCCTTTATTTGCTGGAAACACCATTAGGGTGAGACATGCTTTATGTTAATCCTTTATTTGCTGGAAACACCATTAGGGTGAGACATGCTTTATGTTAAATCCTTTATTTGCTGGAAACACCATTAGGGTGGGACATGCTTTATGTTAAATCCTTTATTTGCAAGAAACACCATTAGGGTGGGACATGCTTTATGTTAAATCCTTTATTTGCTGGAAACACCATTAGGGTGAGACATGCTTTATGTTAAATCCTTTATTTGCTGGAAACACCATTAGGGTGGGACATGCTTTATGTTAAATCCTTTATTTGCTCAGGGAACACCATTAGGATGGGACATGCTTTATGTTAAATCCTTTATTTGCAAGAAACACCATTAGGGTGGGACATGCTTTATGTTAAATCCTTTATTTGCTGGAAACACCATTAGGGTGAGACATGCTTTATGTTAAATCCTTTATTTGCTCAGGGAACACCATTAGGGTGGGACATGCTTTATGTATGGGGTGAATGGTGTTTCTAGCATGTAAAGGGATAACAACATCTAATTATATCTCAGGTTAAGTATCACCTTAGCTTTCATAATAGAAACAATTTTAATACATTTTTATTTTATCCCAATACTGAAAGGAAATGTGATATAAATCTGTCCAGATAATAGGGATAATTTATAATGCTAAATCCTTTGTTTCTCTTCTAAACCAGTGATTTTTTATTTCCAACAAAATTTCGGAAATGACCCAAACGCTATATAATGGGAATTTCACAGAGAAAAAATAAACTTCAGATTTGCGGGGTTTTTTTCAAATGATTTCTGTAAAAAAAAAAAAAATATTTTCAAAATATTTTTGCTTTGAATTTGCTGCACAACACAATTTCTTTATTCATATTTATTTTATGTATCTTAAACACCATTGTGCCCCAGTAAAGAATTTTTCTGTGCAAACTGGAAAAAAAAAGAATAATTTTTGGCAATTGGGAATATAACAGCCAGAAAATTTATATCAAGCACTAAGCCCATTTTTTCTCTTCCAATCTTGTATATATATATCACTTCACATGCTAAAATTTAATCCTCAGTATTAAATAAATGATGAATTTTTAACACTTTAGTAATAAAACAGTGACACCTTAATCTTTCCATGTTGAATATTTATCAACTAGAAATTGTAACATAATGTTCCTATAACAATTACCCTTTGAACTCAAAATATGAAGGGATGCCAGAAGTCAAGTAGCGCCAACTTATTACTCCATGGCCTCATCACCGCATGAATGACATGCATAACATGTCTGACCCATGCTGCACTGAGTCAACTATTTTTAAACTAAGAAAACCATGTGACCATGTATGTTTAAGCTCATCCACATCATCCACTATGACGTCGATGCCTATTTTTGGTCCAAACTGTCAAATACCACCTTTAAACAGGCAAAGAGTTAATAAAACAGAAAGATAAATTTATCATTCTTAATTGTTCCATATCAGTCCATGCCAGGTTAATGTAAATACACTACCCCACATTTTATGTTTGAACATATACAACATGGAGGTGGACCTATTATTACAATAAAACCTGATGGACTCATTATCTTTTCATTTATTTATCTTGCTTACAATCATTGAGTTGTAACTATTACACCTTACAAATGCTCGATTTGCTGTATTTTACCTGAAAAATGTGCATTTGTTCTGATTTATTACTTTGACAGCCTGACTTATTCTTTATATACAACTATCTATATAAGCCCCAAAATATTATAAACAGGCAAATTACGCTAGCCTAAAACATAATGTCTAAATTCTGCTTTCATTATTTAAAGCATGTTTTCAAATGTTTGCCTTGAACATAAATTATAATAATTAATACATCTTCTATTATAATAATTATATAATGAATTCCATCTTTTGGAATCAGACCTGCAGAGGAGAGTGAGTAAAAATGTACATCAGATAGTGATTTTTTTTTGTCGTTTTTTTTAAAATGTCCCATTGGGGGGAAAAAAGTGTGTAAATTCTTTAAATTGGGAAAAATTTTAAAACAGCTTTTGGTAGTTTGGGGCATTACCAACTCATTTGATTCACCTGTCTTTATCTTCTTTATGAATGTATCTATGTCCGCTTGCATCTTTTTTACCCAGTTTTTTCAAGAAGTATCTTGAATTATTCAACATTTTGATTCGTTACCAAAACGCTTGCAGTGGACAATCTTCCTGATCACACTGATCGCTTTACTAAATACCAATATCGGGTACAGTCGACTCAGCATTCATTGGAACGAAAGAAAATGCCATTGATAGTGGTATTATTTTGTCTTGTGGTGTTTTCAAAATAAATATGTTTTATGCATGATATTGAAATATTTGGGGGTTGATATATTTTTTTAAGGGGGAAAAAAATCATCTATTTCTTGTGGGGAAAATGCCGATATTCGGCTAAAATTTGAGGCAGAAAGAATCAGTGGCTTCCAGGGTGGTAAAGGACAACTGAGAAAAACATGGAGCGCAGTCATTTTGGTTGACATTGCAGCCCTGGGTATATCCCAGGACACAACATTGCCATTGGAAAAAAGCCATTCAAGTACTTGGACTTCTAAATATTAGAAGTAAAGAAGAAGAGTAATGAAGCAATTCTGTATCTGCATGTGATTTAGAATGACGTTTGTGCTTATGCATATTCTTGTTTTAAATTTTAATTCCATCTTTTGGAATTGGACCCATGGAGGAGAGTGAGTAAAAATGAACATAATTGGTTCCTAGGGCGGTATAGGACAACTGAGAAAAACATGGAGTGCAGTAATTTCGGAAAAGATGGCTGGCAGCCCTGGGTATATCCCAGGACACAACAGGGCCGACTGGAAGAAAACCATTCAAGTATACTCTGACTTCTAAATATTAAAAGTAAAGAAGTGTAATAAAGCATTTCTGTAACTATGTGCATGTGATATAAATAGATGTTTGTGCTTATGCATATTCGTGTTTTAAATTATGACAATTTATACTTTGGTGGTTAGCCTGTAGTCTTAAAGCTGTTTGCTCACACAGTGTTAAAAAACAACTGGACAATGATGAATAAAAAACATTACTTGCAACACTTAATTATATATAAACATGCTTTCATAAAAACATCTGTTGTCTTTAGTTTGGGATTGTTGTCTATTCTATTAATGTATTTTATATACTTTACAGCACACCGACACTTGATAAGACTGGACCTGGTAGCGCAATCGGTACAGCGTCGGCTCCAGGTACGGGAGGCCCCGGGTTCGATCCCGGGCCGTGACAAACCAAAGTCACAAAAAATGGTAGTGGTATAGCTCCCTTGGTAACGCTCAAGCAAATATAAGGGCAGTTCCACAACTGGTTGGCCCGGTGTCAGGATAATGTGACTGGGTGTGGTATCATGCCAGGTGTTCACGGCATGCTATACACAGTGAAGGCAGCACTATATCTGCTTCAAGTGGACACCATCTCCAGATAACTAAAATACTGTTGGTGGGACAATAAACCCAATAAACAAACAAACACTTGATAGGTCATACGGCGCCGATTTACCTACTTTTAGCTTAACAATCATGTGTAACATACATGTGTACCTTCAAACTGCACATGCATATAAATCAAGTCAAGCATATTTCTCAGTCAAAGACAACACATTCAATGGCTCGATAGTGATTCAATAATTTTAATACACATGAAGGGCAGATTCAGTTGTTCTATGTCTCATATCTTGTGACCTACACATTTACTCTGTTTGGCTTTGTCTAGATGTAGTTTAGATTTAAATATCTGTGGTAATTCTAAAAATTATAGGACCTTTTCTGATATACTTACTTAACAATGACATTTCTTTTTTCTTTTTTTTTTATCTATTTGAAATCTATATTTAGAAGCAATGAACACTGCCCTGATACATATCAATATAAAATACGGTGTACCAACTTTATTTTACATAACATTACTCTGCAATACTGATTCTTTATGAGAAGGAAAAACACAAAATTTTCTGATGTATTTTTTAAAGGAAGAGGTCAAGTATAACCCTTAACAACAAACTATGGAGAAATAATTCCTAAGTTCTCCAGTTCAGTTCAGTTCGGGTGGATGACATTACTGTTTTCTTTCAATTTTGATACATGCTATCTCATAGTGATACGAATCTATAATTATTAATGTCCTATTGTTGCTGGCTATGAAACCAAAATACCCCAAGGGGTGCCCATGGTGAAGCTGTAGACTTGCTGAATTGTAATTCCTATGCCTGCTTAGCCTCTTATGACTTGGGTTAAAAATCGCATTTGGGGCAAAGGACTAAAAGTGGGAAGGTCTTCCAGCTGACCTACAGTGCACCAGTGGCTCTACACAGACATACTGTACATGTGTCTGGGGTCTTCTTCCACCCTATCAACAATAAGTTGATATAATGACCCTAACTGGTTACTGCTTCAGGAATGTATTTTTTTTTAAAAATCAGATTGACAGGTCACTTAAGTATTGATTGGGTGTTAAATGTCCTACAAATAACAGTTTCCGTTTCTACATTCTGTTATACCAACCATACAAAATGAACTTTAACAGAAATATCTTCCTCTACTGGACCTGGTAGACAATCAGTAGAGCATCGGCTTCAGGTACGGGAGGCCCCGGGTTCAAACTCAGGCAGCGACATACCAAAGTCGTTAAAAATGGTAGTGGTATAGCTCTATTGCTAATGCTCAAGCAAATATAAGGGTAGTTCCACGACTGCTTGGCCGGTGTCAGAAAAATGTACTGGGTGTGGTATCATGCCAGGTGTTCACGGCATGCTTAACACCGTGAAGGCTGCACTATATCTGCTTCAAGTGGACATCGTCTCCAGATAATTGAAATACTGTTGGTGGGACGATCAACCCAACAAACAAACAAACAAACAAACATCATCCTCTACTGGAACATTCTAAATAAGCAACATTGTATAATGAAACAACTGGTACACATAAAGGAGAGAGAAAAAACACACCAAAAGATGTAATAGGACAACCACAATATGGTGATGTGATTACCTTATAGATGTCCTTTATAACTTAACAGCTCTAACTGCATTCTTCTTGTTTATGCAAATAAATCTGAGGTCAAATTCAGAAAAAGACTGTTGAATCACGATTCCTAAATCATGCCAACTATTTTTGTGACAATTGCCTATTATTATGACAAAGCGTGAAATTTCTGTCAGAAAAGTGTTGACAGCAACACAGCCAGAAGGGAGGGTATTCATGCACTTTGCTGGCTCATCATCCTGAGTAATTATTTATACAGCAAAATAAACAGTCAAGAGTTGACAAATGTCACACCAGGTTATGTCCCAGCTATGGTTTAATGGCCCTGGGCTGTATAAAGGTGTACCATACTGTTCATGTTGTCTACACCCATCTAGCATTATTCACACTGAATGGTGTTATTCCCACTAAAAATTTGTATCCATAAAGGATTTGTGCTCACTTAGAAAAAATTTAACATTAAAAAAAAATCTTAGGACAACAGAACAAACCTGCGATGTGCTGTTGTACCAAGACATTAATGTACGTCTGGGATCTTCCTCCACCAATACGGAGCTGGACTTCACCGTGAACAAATGGCATAATATAACACCCAGTCACATTATCCTGACACTGCGCCAACCAGTTTTTCAACTACCCTTATATCTGACTACCATTTCTTGTATGTCCTGGCCCCGGTTCGAACTCAGGGCCTCCCACACCTGAAGCTGACGATTGAACTACCAGGTCTGGTCTAAACAGTAAATAAATAGTGCGATTCTGAGCAGACAGCTCCCACCAGGGTTCTATAAATGGCTGATGTGAATCTACACTATGTGCCTAAATCTTATAAGTATGTGCTTAGCAAGCTAAGGATTAAAGAGTTCCCTTTGTAAAATCTATTAATTAATAATTATTGTTATTAACATATAAATATATGTGGGACAGAACAGACTTATTCTATTTTATTGTTTTCTTTTTTTTTCTTATTTTATTTTCTCTACTTTTCATTTATATCTTCCTTATATCAAATAAAGTCACATTATATTTTACAATTGAGACCTCAAGTTACAAAACCAGATTCGTAAGGGCGGTAACATCTGAATTCTTAGTAACAATTATTTAAGGTTTCATGTTTATGAACTTCTGTGTAAAAAAAATTATTATTGTAGCCATAACTTGTCTTCCTTTATAAAAGAACAATGGGTATCTCATATGTTGAAGTTACAAAATCAAAAGGTGTCGTGCTTTAAAGCATGTAAATAAAGATTTGTATATCACTGCAGAATGGATAGAATCAGCCTGAAATTACAACATTATTTTGTTATGTCAGCAAGAAAACAATAAACAATCATGAGAACAAGGGCATAAGGAACTTATTTAGGTAATTTAAAACCGCTTGTGCCAACATGCAGTTCCATGAATTGCCATTTTCAAGATTAAACAATTGACATTTTAGATACCACACCCCTGCTGCAAGGTGGTTGCAGGCAGGTTATAGTAAATACTACTCCCCTAGTGCAAGGTGGTTGCAGGCAGGTTGTATTAAATATCACTCTCCTGGTGCAAGGTGGTTGCAGACAGGTTGTATTAAATATCACTCCCCTGGTGCAAGGTGGTTGCAGACAGGTTGTATTAAATATCACTCCCCTGGTGCAAGGTGGTTGCAGGCAGGTTGTATTAAATATCACTCCCCTGGTGCAAGGTGGTTGCAGGCAGGTTGTATTAAATACCACTCCCCTGGTGCAAGGTGGTTGCAGGCAGGTTGTATTAAATATCACTCCCCTGGTGCAAGGTGGTTGCAGGCAGGTTGTATTAAATATCACTCCCCTGGTGCAAGGTGGTTGCAGGCAGGTTGTATTAAATACCACTCCCCTGGTGCAAGGTGGTTGCAGGCAGGTTGTATTAAATATCACTCCCCTGGTGCAAGGTGGTTGCAGGCAGGTTGTATTAAATACTACTCTCCTGGTGCAAGGTGGTTGCAGACAGGTTGTATAAAGTACCACTCCCCTGGTGCAAGGTGGTTGCAGGCAGGTTGTATTAAATACCACCCCCTTGTGCATGGTGGTTGCAGGCAGGTTGTATTAAATATCACTCCCCTGGTGCAAGGTGGTTGCAGGCAGGGTTATATTTAAAACCACTCCCCTTGTGCAAGTTGGTTGTAGACAGGTTATATTTGATATCATTCCCTTGGTGCAAGGTGGTTGTAGGCAGGTTATGATACCATTCTTCTGGTGCAAAGAAGTCGCAGGCAGGATTATATCTGATATCATTTCCTTGGTACGAGGTGGTTACAGGCAGGGTCATGTCTGATATCATTCCCCTGGTACAAGGTGGTTACAGGCAGGGTTATTTTTATATCACTCCCCTGGTATGAGGTGGTTGCAGGCAGGGTTATTTCTGATATCAATCCCCTGGTACAAGGTGGTTACAGGCAGGGTTATTTCAGATATCAATCCCCTGGTACGAGGTGGTTGCAGGCAGGGTTATTTCTGATATCAATCCCCTGGTACGAGGTGGATGCAGGCAGGGTTATTTCTGATATCAATCCCCTGGTACAACGTGGTTACAGGCAGGGTTATTTCAGATATCAATCCCCTGGTACGAGGTTTTTACAGGCAGGGTTATGTCTGATATCATTCCCCTGGTACAAGGTGGTTACAGGCAGGGTTATTTTTTATATCAATCCCCTGGTACGAGGTGGTTGACGGCAGGGTTATTTCTGATATCAATCCCCTGGTACAACGTGGTTACAGGCAGGGTTATTTCAGATATCAATCCCCTGGTACAAGGTGATAACAGGCAGGGTTATTTCTGATATCAATCCCCTGGTATGAGGTGGTTACAGGCAGGGTTATGTCTGATATCATTCCCCTGTTATAAGGTGGTTGTAGGCAGGGTTATTTTTTATATCAATCCCCTGGAACGAGGTGGTTGACAGCAGGGTTATTTCTGATATCAATCCCCTTGTACAAGGTGGTTGCAGGCAGGGTTGTTTCAGATATCAATCCTGTTATGAGGTGGTTGCAGGCAGGGTTATTTCTGATATCAATCCCCTGGCAGGAGATGACTGCAAGCAGGCTATTTTATATCTGATATCATTCACCTGGAACAAAGTTATGGCAGACAGGCTACATTTGATATTACTATCCCTAGTCAGGGTAATGGCAGAGAGAAGAGTAAAGTGTACTTTTAACTTACAGATTAAGTTTTTTACACAGTTTCTCACAATGGAACTTATGAGGAATGCAAACAATGAATATGGCCAGATAATGCAGAAATTTATGCACATCTTATCTGAATATAGAACACTTATTAGCTCTCACACCTACATTTTAGTGTCAGAGATGTCTATGTTGTCATTGAGGTATGTAGTCTCGTAATAATTATACAGATTTCTACAATTTCTCTCAATGCCAGTGATAAGAAATGAAACAATTGAATATATTAAGCTCCCTAGCTAAATAATTTCATGAAAAGTTTAAGTTCATAAACTGACTCTTAATATTTGCTGCCAAAATCCTAATATTATCAATTAATCTTAAGATGAGTAAAACAAGCCCCAGGTCAGAGTCATACATGTGAACTAAGGAAAAAAGTGGGAGATTTTTATTTTTCATATCAGAAGGTAGGAAAATCTCTCATTTTAAAGTGGAAGATTTCTAATTTTCCTACAAAATATTCCTAAACTTTACATAATTTTGACTTCTGAAAGTGGGAGTCTCCCACCTGAAGTGGGAGAGTTAACATGTAGCAGCATGAGTCAGAACAGTCATCTGTTATAGTGAGACTATACTTAGGTTACCTATTGGCCCTTGAGTTTACCTAAGACACTCCAGCAAACTGAACTTGGGAGCCATAAACATTTAACAAACATGAAGATTTATTGGCCTATACATCAGCTTCTCATGAAGATTTCTACCCCATACACATCATCCTAACTAGGGTGTGCAAAAGGTAAAGGTTAAGGGTTTCAAAGGTACTAAACAGTTTACTATCTCACCAACAGACTGTCAGTCATGATCTTACCAGCTGGAATATAGCATATGTGAACACCATACTCAAGTACAGGAATACCGGACCTGGTAGCGCAATCGATAGAAGGTCGGCTTTAGGTATGGGAGGCCGCGGGTTCAATCCCAGGCTGTGACATACCAAGTCAGAAAAAAAGGTAGAGGTATAGGTCTTTTGCTAACACTCAACCAAACATAGGGGTAGTTCCTTAACTGGTTGGACCGGTGTAAGGATAATGTGACTGGATGTGGTATCACACCAGGTGTTCAAGGCATGCTATACACAGTGAAGGCAGCACTATATCTGCTTCAAGTGGACACCATCTCCAGATAACAGAAATACTGTTGGTGGCAGATAAACTCAATAAAAAAACACAAACAATCAGTTACATTATCCAGACACCTGAGGCAATTATTGCTAGAATTAACCCTAATACGTTTTAGCATAAAAAGGAGCTACTTCACTACCATTTGTGATAACTTTGGTAATTTGTGTCGACCATTGATTGAACTAAGGTACTGAAATTGAAACTCTAAGTCTGATTTACTGTGATTCTTAAACAAAAGTGGTGCCAATGAAAACAGGTGTTGAAGTTGATACCAAATAAATTTCGGCCGAACAGATAATAAAATACCTTTTACAGTTAGCTCCTAACTTTAATTGTGAAAGCATCTAAGGTGCATTTACTCGTGATTGTAATAATGACTGTGAGTGTCCATTGTCCCGTCACTTCAAACTTTAAGTATGAAAGTATTCAGGATCATTTTTCTCCAAGCTTTAAGTATAAAAGCATCCACTGTCCCTTCACTCATAACTGTAACAATGAAGGCTTCAATAGTAAATTAATTTCGAAATATAAATATGAAAGCAAACAAGGTTCCTTCACTCAAAACTGTAATAATAAAAGCAGACAAGATTCCTTTACTCCTTGTACTGTAATTATGAAAGCATAAACAGTCCAATCACTCCTAAGAGCAAACTGTCATTAAAGGAGCATTCATGGTCAAACTACTCTGAACTTGTAATTATGAAAGCATTCATGGTCCCTTTACTCCTTACTGTAATTTTGAACAAATCCATGGTCCCTTTACTCCTTACTGTAATTATGAAAACATCCATGGTCCATTTACTCCTTACTGTAATTATGAAAACATCCATGGTCCATTTACTCCTTACTGTAATTATGAAAACATCCATGGTCCATTTACTCCTTACTGTAATTATGAAAACATCCATGGTCCATTTACTCCTTACTGTAATTATGAAAACATCCATGGTCCCTTTACTTCTAACTGTAATTATGAAAGCGTTTATGGTCCCTTTACTCCTTACTGTAATTATGAAAGCATGAATGGTCCCTTTACTTCTAACTGTTATTATGAAAACATCCAAAGTCTACTTACTCCTGATTATAATTATACAGTAATGTCTGGTCCTTTTACCTTAACTGTAAAAATGAAAGGTTCCCAAGTCATTCTAATACTCCTTAAGCAATCATCCTTTTACTCCTAACTATAATTATGAAAGTTTCCATGGTCCTTTCACTTCTAACTGCAATTATGAAAGTATGTAATCCATGGATTTGAATACTAGACCAGATACAAAATGTGTCTTAAAAGAGTATTTTATATAAAAACTATGAATTCATAAAAATAACTGAACATAATTTTTAAAAAATAAACTTTTTCAAAAAAGGTACAAATTATAAAAAAACATCAAGCCTCCATCCCCCCAACCCCACCCTTTCCTTTTAAATGAATTCAAACTCTTATTTCTCATTAAAGCATCATACAAAGATGGCTAATATTACTCATCAATTTTATCAAACACATTTAAGTCTTCTTTCACTCTTTCAAAAAAAACCATAAGAACAAAAACATCTGCTGTTTGTATCTGCAAATCTTGGGTCTCTATGTCTCTGATGTATTTTAAAATGTCTGTTATTTACAGAATGAGGCTGATAAGTAAATGCACCTCACATTTAGTCCTGTCGCAATTAATCAGGGGTCTGATAGAGGATAGGAGGTATGTAGAAACATAAACAGGCTGCCACAACCGTAGATCCCAGTTCAATCTGGGGCCCTTCACACCTGTCAAACAAACCATTTATCACAAAGCTTGATACATTGACAGTGCTAACATACTCAGAAGCTTAAAAAAAGCAATCTGGATTCGAATGATAGTGAAAAACAAGGTTGTACTTATAACTTATTTTTTGTTTTATTTTGTTTTTTTTGTTACATGGCACCAACACAATTATGGTTATATTGACAACATCCAGATAATTACTGGTGGAGGAAGACCCCAGACTTATATCTGGGTAGAACCGACCAGCACACTGCAGATTTGCTGGAAAACCTTCCCACATGAAAGTTTTCACCCCGACCTAGGACTCGAACCCACGTCGTGAAGGGCTGAAGAGTTTCAAGTCAGTAACTGCTCGGCCACGGCCATACCCCTACTTATAACTCTATTGCCATATAATCTCTAGTTGTTGTTAACTCTTTTCTAATATTATTAAAAGTTGTACCCATAATTCTGTTGCAATCTTATCTGTAATCACTGTTAAATCTTGCCTAATACTAATTCTTAATTGTCTGATTACAATACAATTTAATGCCAAGATGAGTAGATATATTGTCCGAGACGCTGCAGCAAATCATTTATATCACTTCCTAATTCAATTATCTCCCCTGTTTACCAAAACAATAGTTGCCTCCCCTGGCCACAGCAGAGTGCAAACCATTATGGCTTTACTGCATGTTTTCTGATGAACCCCATCCAACTGCAGTCAGCACTTCCATACACTGCCTGGCACTGTAAGCAACATCACTTCAAACATATTGACACTATTCCTTCAATTTCTGTCTGACCTCACTACCTTACTATCATAAACTATATCACCAGAAGTGTAAAAAACACACTTACACCACCTCCCCCCATGATGCAGCAGACTGGTCTCTAAGGGGTTACAAAAACAGTGATTTTCTCGCTGTAATTTAAGGTTAACCAGTCTAAAGTTTTGCTGGGAATTGGGTGTTACATACCTGTTTCCCTGCAGTTTAATCAAGCCAGATCATTTGTACATGTTGTGATGGATACAAACCTGCATCCACAGATAGATGCATGCTGTGTAAATGTGTCGAGGGAGATAGCTGTTATTTTTCACAATTTTCTAGTTGGGCCTCCAGATTAGATTTTAATTTTTATCAAGATTCCTTTTTTTAAATTTCAGCTGGAATGAAATAATTATTAATATTTGTAATATGATTTTAGATTTCAGTGTTAAAAAGAGCAAATAATCAATTTATTTCTTATTCATTTAAAAAAAAATATAAACTATAAAATCAGACATGTCATATATTATTTCATAACTTCTTCAAAACTTTTTTATACAATTTGCTTAGCTATTTTTTTTTCTTGCAACGACCAATAACTTGCAATTATACATGTTAAAATCCTGGAATTAATTACATAAATATGCATGTATATATCAGGGTCCCATGTACTGAAGTTTGGTAACACTGAAATACATTTTTTAAGACCTAAAACCTACTGGTAATTGTCCATACAGTTTTTGCTAATCCTTCTTTATTTAATAATACATTAACTTAGTTATTTGTCAACAACTACATGCAAAGGTAGCAAGATATATTGCTTGACACTAAGCAGAAAACAGTAAAGCAGAATCTATAGAGACTAGCCCAAGATAAGAGAAGAGCAGCTCCAGCTAAATCCTTATTTCTCCTCCAAACCCTATATACCTGGTACTTATTAGAATCGTCTCATTCAGACAATTTCAATAAGTACCCACTGTGTATTGTTTGGTTGAGAATTATTGGATATATTGAATCATGTTGCTTGACTTCAACTACAAAACCTATATACCTGGTACTCATTAGAACTGACTCGTTCTGACAATTTCAATGAGCACCAGCAATGTAGGGTTTAGTTGACAATTATTGGATATATTGCAAGAAAAAGTCTGAATTACTCGTCTTATCTGGAGCTAAAGGGGGCCGTAACACTTTGGCTAAGCCTGATCCATTGGCATTGGTACATAGCAGATTTACAGCTAATATTGTGCCTGTTGTAGTTGGAAACTGTGTTTGTTTTTCTACTGTCACTGCACGCTCTATGGTTGTTGATATGTATCTTTGGGGATAATCAAGCCCACATCTCCATCTGTTGTGCTGGGGGGGAGGGGGTGGGGGGCCTCTCAGACACTGACTCCTTGAGGTTCAGATAAGTGGTATAAAAAGTGAGTGAGTAAAGCAATGTATCCCAAATTTTAAACCAAACTGTTTATTATATGTATTTTTAATATATATATATATATATATATTTATATATATATATAATGTGTTTGAACAGCTTGAAAATTCAGCCAATGACATCATTACATGGTAAACAATTAAACAGTAGGTGTTGCTGTGTAGTGTGGCCGGCCATCTTGACATTGAATTTTTTTTTTTTTAACTTCAAATGAGGAGAAGCCTCTATGAAATGGATTTTCATTGGACACTGGTTGCTATGAATATTCATGAAAACTAACGTTTATCAGCCAATATCTCACGGCCACTATGAAGCAGAGGGGTAATAGTGAATGTGGGTTCAAACCATGTTAAAGTCTTGTATCGCCACAGCCCCATAAAAATGAATCCTGGTCAGAACAAGAGGTTTCATGTTTAGCAAGTTTTTCAAACTGACCTGCATTGCACCAGTGGTTCTACCCAGATATTTTATCTTAATTCTCTTCATAATTCAATAACACATATTTATAGATCACACTAATAGAATGATCTCTTCAAGAATGATTCAATGTTGAAAGGTTCATTTTCGGATAAAAATGATCTTTAACCTTTATGTCACTTAAGGACTTAGGTCTAGATTTTTAGGGACATTAATAAACATTTCCCCCTCGTTTAATTTCATATCATGGATTAGTGACTTTCACGTTGTAAGCACAGGATATTAGAAATCTCCTTGCATGATGTAACATTGTAATGACAACCAAATCTCCAATCTCCTTTGAAATTAAAACCACTAAACTTCAGGGCATGGAAAGCATTATTATATCTGTTTACTTCATGGCATGAAAAATATTTTTATATCTGTTTATTAGACGTTGAGATAAGAGTGACAGAGTAGCCATTGATCCAACAGGGCTGAAAATGTCAGACTGACAGCTGCTTATGAAAAATTATCTTTTTCTGCTCCTATATTGAAGCCGCATTTTATTGCCTATATCCACTGCCACGGCAACTAGACGTCCAGTTATACATGCCTGGAGGACAGATAGGGTTTGCTAGAAGTCAAATCAATTATCTATGAATGTTTAGGAAATAATTTGCAGCGACCACTAAAATCATTTTAGTTATATCCAGCTATTTAGGTGAAGGAAGACCCCAGTAGAACCACCAGCGCACCGCATGTCAGCTGGAAGACTTTCCTTAATTAAGTCCATTGCGTCGAAAATGAATCGAACCCACAAATATTTTTGCTTTTTGCACATATATCACCATATAACAAGATAAATTCTAATTTCTTTCTAATAATTTATGTCTAAACAACACTAAAGGCTGAATGTGTGAATGTTAGTAATAAGGGCATACAAATGTTATATTTATTATAAAGAAACACTAGTATGATACTATATATAAGAAAATAATTCAGCAGATGAACAAAAATTTACAAGAAGTATTCTTTTTTTTAAATGAAGTCTACATTATGGGGAAAAAATCAGCAAAACAAATAATGATAATAACATAAATTTTCATGACTGTCAACGACTTTCTTTAACAATTCACAGAAATTTTCAGAAAGAAACAAAAACATTATAAGCTTAGATCATATTTTAAAAAGCAATCATTCTTTTTCCAGCAAACTCCACATTATAGCTATCTGAGGGACAAACTACAAGCCAGCATAACAGGAAGAAAAGCCCTTTAGCACTAGATCAGAGAAGTTAATCTAATTTTTTAAAGTGTCATAATTTCCAACCAAATCAAATTTTGTTATTTTTTTTAACCATGTCTCATTGAGACAATTCAAATGAGTACCAACTTTATATAGTTATGAAGAAAAGTAAACAAAATATCGTAAAAAAAAATAAAAAATTATCAACTCCCACTTTTCCCATGAAAACCATCCACTTATAAAGTGCTGTGCTCCTAGCCAACAGAGCTATGAGAAAATTGAAGGACGCAGAGCCATTGTTTACTTGACACTTGCTCCCATAAATTTCCTATTGATTTATATTGATTAGATTTCAGCAAGTTCAACGGTCCACTGTTTCCAATAATGAATCTCACAACGGCCATTTCTGGTTTAGCGTGAATTCTGAGCTGTCAATTTTCATAAAGCCGTTAATTAAATTAGATGTTACATTGTATGTAGGCAGATCAGGAAACATGGCTGGCGGGACGATAATAATCCTGTATTATGCAATAATTGCACTTTTACAGGAAATAGCAATGCTGATCTCAATAGTTTAAAAAAAAACATCCAATTAATAAATGAGCACACTGCAATTATTTATTTATGCTGCTGTAAATCTTGTCTAACCTCAAGGCTTACCTTTTACACTGACAGTATCTATAATCTAGTTATAGAAGCCTTCTGAATACAAGATAATCGGAAAAAATCTCGAAGAAGCTGTCATGGGCATCTGTGGTCTAGTGGGTAAGATGTTTGACTCTGGATCGGAGGGTCCCAGGTTTGAACTCTAAAAGTGACCCCATGATATTAGTCCTTGTGCAAGACTATTAACATTGCTTTCGGTACTCAGTACCTAAGAAGTGGTTCCACCCAGGAAGTGAGCAGTCGAAAGAGATTAATATAAATTGAAACAACTTGTTTCCCAATCAACTAAGTTTAAACAAAGAAGCTGACAATTTAGTCACTTTTTTGTCCTCAATATTTCTGCTTGGTAAGGTCATTTACAAGCCAAATGGAAACTTTAGCCCCTAAACCTAAACAGAGAACAATGATATACTATGCATTACCCTATATACAAGTATTTCCTACCAAAGTACTGGTTCCTGCCAGGGAATCGACAGTCAAGAAGTATTTAAGGAGTGAAAAACATTATAATTTTTTGATAATATAAATAAATCATATAAATCAGTTCAATATTACTGAACAGTTAAGTTATAAATGTTTGTGTGAATGTGCCATCCATGTTAGAAGTTGTTTTTTAAATCATTGTGTTAATAATATTTTTGTACTATTTATACTTTCTTACAAAAATTAAAACTAAAATTCAGATTAATATTCAAGAAAAAAAAAGTTGTTTTATTTATTTTTACATAATTCAGATTAATTAGCTCTTTATTTGCTGGAAACACTTCATCCTGGTTAACATCACGCAAATCCCATCGTAATGGTGTTTCCAGCAAGTAAAGTATGTCCAGCAAGTAAAGTATGTCCAGCAAGTAAAGGGTTAACAGCAATGATGTAAAAAAAACAAATATGAAAAAACAAATCTAAAATAATTATCTGACTATAAGATATACATCTGGAATTAAAATCTGAGGCAAACATGACAAAAAATAGACCATCTATGATAAATAAGCTAAAAGCATAGTTTCCTACATTTTTAAGACTAAGCCGACTAGATACAAATTGATCACATTAAGACAAACAATGAGAATCATTATCAGATACGTCTGACTGGAAGCTGTCTGGCTGGAAGCTGTCTGGCTGGAAGCTGTCTGATCAGGATCTGCACTACGCATATTCTAGCACTATAATAACCTTATTATCATTGGACCAGGTAGCACAATTGGTAGAGTGTCGGCTCCAGATACGAGAGGCCCTGGGTTATATCCTGGGCTGTGACATTACCAAAGTCGTTAAAAGTGGAAGTGGCATAGCTCCTTGCTAATGCTCAAGCAAATATATAGGAAGTTCCATGACTGGTTGGCCCTGTGTCAGGATAATGTGACTGGGTGTGGTATCATGCCAGGTGTCCTCCTTCAAGTGGACATTGTCTCCAGATATCTGAAATACTGTTTGTTGGATGATAAACCCAACAAACAAATAACCTCATTATTTACATTGTACCATATTATGAGCAGTAACTAAGATATGGTTTGGCTATGAATAAATGCAGCATGCAAGGGGTTGAAATGAACAAGAAGACCATTTAAATCCCCAATCCTTCATTAAACAGTGGCAGTTGTATTCCCAGGAGATTTCTATTAGGACAGTGAGAGCATGACATTTAAAAAATAATTTACAGACAAAGTGGACGTCTTACGACTAATTCTATGGAAGAAATCATAGGATTACGCTGACAGGCAGGCACAAAGAAAGCGTGTCCTGAAATTTGCCAAAAACATATCAAGGGCTCTTTCTAAGATTAAAATGTCAATCAATAAACTTAGGCAAGATAAGAGATGTCACCATGAAATGCTTTGAGAACCCAGTCCTGACAATCCATGCATTGCGGGACATCCTGCACGGTTTCTGATGTCCAAGATGCCATGCATTAAGTCTTAGTCTGCCAAATTTGAATATCTTATCCTTAATTCCTACAGTGCTATATTTCTTAAAAAAACAACACAAAATGTTACTTATTTGCTAAGAATTTTCAAATATGCTGTGGTTACTAGATATATTGCAAAAGACGCTTGCAGTAAAAGTCGTAAGGACCTATCTGATCTGGATCTATACTATCTGCCATAGATTAATTCATGCCAAGCAAGTTATGAGCTCACTAACTAAAGAGGCACGTTTGTGCCCCAATATTGGATCAAGGGTCATCCATCATTGTCAGCAAGCCGCCAGAGATAAGGCATGTGTCAAAAAAAGAAGACGTTTTTAAATAATAGGATATTTTATTATGGTAGCAGGATCCTGGGATAGAATATTGTTTCTACTTTAGTCAAATATCAAATATTATAGAGATCTATTTAAAAGAAAACTTTTCTTTTAGTCAAATGTATTTGGCCAAATGGTCTGTCCCCTAAATAATTACCCTTTGTCATAATCAATAAATCTGAAAATCTGTAATTTCTACCAAATTACCCCTTCTGACTTAAGGTAATCCGTCAACAACAAAAAATCATACTTCCACCCAACCCTCTCCCCAGCAGAAATTATGATTGGATGCCATCTCATAAAATTCAAGAAGATACATAAAACATACATAAAATACATGTCTATTATATAAAAATATCATAAAAATTATCACTTTTGGTCTATATATACCTACATTTCAGAACATATCTCAGCCATTAAAATAGCAAAATGTCATTAATAAAAGAAGTTTCAACAAAACCTTATGCACAACTAACATCAGAAAGAAAGCATGTCCCATTTAAAGGTAAAATCTTGGATCAGCCCCTTTTTCTGTCTCAGTCAATAGAATTTTGTCAAATAATATGGCCCCTTAAATGACAATGAATCAAGCACATTTTCCAACAAGATCCAACTAAACCTTTAAACAAAGGTAAATTCAGTTTTAAGAATTAGAGGTAAACTCATAATTTTTTTTTTTTCAAATTTCATTCTGACCATGCTATTATTATTTTGTTTACAAAAGTACAATATCTAATGACTAAGGCGCATTAAGGTGGAGGGCTTTTATACCAGCTGAACAAAAAATACCTCAATTATGACGGGAAGTGTCAGATTATTTGTTGCTGCTGTTGATCAAATTGCGCTTAATGTACCCAAATCTTATACATTATGCACCAATAACAGCTTATAGTGTAGAGTTACTTTTCACTCACTGGCATAAATCTTTTATGACCAAAACGCTTGGTGTTAGATTACGACATTAAGTTCTCAACATGGACCAATTTCTGTTGACACCGATGGTGTAAATCATCAACAAATAATGCACAGTAATATGGGTCCAAGCCGCAAAAACATTCATTCACGCTCTCCATATAAAGACACCTGTAAAAAGAAATCTGCAAACCTGTTGAGCACCAATGAAAACTAAAACTGAAACTTAAATTAAAAGTATTGTGTTATTATCGCATAGAATACAACAACTGCTGTTGAGATTTTAGAAATAAATTGACAGCCTGTCAAAGAAATCAAGGTGGTCTGAATATATTTCAATATCAAAGTACATCGAGTGTTCTGGGTTCTCAGAAGTGTTTAAGTCTGATTTCATGCAAGCATCATTTCTCTAGATGTACACATTGTTAATTATGTGTGGAGCTTTTGTACACTTAGATATTATTGCATTACTGCATACACAAAGATTATGTCGGGATTGTAAAAATAAATACCATACAGTGATTGTTGTTTTTGCCTTAATTTACTGCCAATTATAGGTGGCTTCCCAATAACCAGAAATGATGATTTTTACCAAAATTCAGATCCATTTTTCCCAAAAATGTGGCCCATTTTCCCTTAAATAGCTATCTTCAACTATGCATGCTTTGACATCATTTTCTGAAAGGATTACAATCTAAATCCATTATAGTTAGTATACAATCGTAGCTTTGTGACTTTTTCTGGATTATAAACATAGATAAATTTCATGTCCTTGTCAAGTTTCTGGCAAATAAAGTATGATGCAATCATAGCAAAAAATTGCAAAGGAATTCCAAGTGAATTTTCTATCATGCAACACGTGGTTCCTGAATCACTATTTGCATCAAAAACCACTTTTAAAAATTTCTACACATATTGCATTTGCATTCAAGGCGATATTTTGAAAATCGAAATACAGAAATCTGTAATTTTGTGGAAAGCCTATACTATATTACCATGCAAACTTATCATTTAAAAGGTTTTTAAGATTGGTCGCTGGAATTTTCTAGTGTTTTTTATTAAATGGTGTAATTTAACAATAATTAAAACCGGAAGCGATGTTGTCCAAGAATAATTTACGATACTATTGATGGCTTAAATTTAAAATTTCTTTTAAAAATATAACATATTGCTAAGTACTACTGCAAGAGACAAAATAAAAATCAAAGCTCATCCTAAAATAAAATCATTTTTTACAAAATGTATATCACATTATAAGGCTTATAATAACTGTGCAAAGGAAACCCAGTGACTTGAAATACATAAGAATTAATTAAAAAAGCCAAAAAAGAATCATAACCATATTTGAAGGTGGAGTTTTCCCCCTTTAAGCCCATAAATGGCCCAGCTAATCAGAACAGAAACCTGTTGATCATAATACTGACTGTTCATTGGTTGAGACGCTAATTGTGTGCTCTGCCTACTGGCAGCCAACACTGTGTTTGTTTGTTTGTTTGGGTAATAAAAGCTTCCTGACCTTGTGGTTGCACATATTTCATAAAACTAACAATTTTCAAAGTACGATAAAACTGAAATCCCAAATTTAAGACACACTTTTAAACAAACCACATTTTGAGTTTCAATAATTATAATCTATGGATGAATAACTTCAAAAAGAATGATAAATAATGTCAGGAGGCTGTAAATCATGTTATTAAATCAACAGTAGCTATTACCACTAACTAGGAATGTGCTTCTTTTTTTTTTGAAGAAGAAGAAATGAAAAGAGAATTATCTTAACAGCCATAGGCTGCAGCGTGTCACAATAATGGTTCTGCACAGCTCAGTCCATTCAATGTGCCCTTGTCCCGTAGTCCTGACTTCACCATACACCTTTCGGTTACTTGGAGCAGATATAGTGCATCCTAATACGTGACAGCATGCCGTGGACAGCTGACATGATAAGTATATGTTCCCAAGCAAGGTCAATTTTTCTGACAGGGCCAGCCAGATGTAGAACAACCTTTTTAATTGCAAACAATTAAGAGAGCTTTACCACAACCGATAGAGCTTCTAATATACTACAAATTGGAAATATTTTATTCTTAGTCCTTAGTTCTTTAAAACCATATGGTTGCATGAAAAAGAAATCTCAACGTGACTATTTTTATGAGTACCAACACTATAGCATTTGAGAAATATTACTTCATCTTGCCTAATTTCTTCTCTTTAACTGTTAACTTCAGAGAAAAAAGAAAAATACTCACTTGTCCAAATTTTAATATCTTAAATAGATGGAGGTGTTCATGATCTAAAACCTTACTGATAATAAGTTATTATCATATTTTCTCTCGCAAGCTATTAAAAGTATTGTATTGTTTATGTCACTGTACAGTCCCATTATTGTGTTTTTAAGCTTTGCTGAAAAATGTGGCAGAAAACTCATTTTGACTCCTAGAATTGGTTTATGCAAACCGCACTTTGGATGTCAGAAGGCTTTTGTATGCAAATGAAACCCAACTGCAATTGCTATCTCTTTTTTTTATGACACCCGCATGCATTAATTATAATGTGGAGAGATTAAGAGAGATTGAAATCAAGAAAGAGCTTAAACAGCTATAGAATATGCTAATAAATTGGATAAAGCTATCTACTGTATGGTAAATTTGATGAGGACATCTGATACAGTAATATGAGTGTATATAACAGGCAGCAGCCACAAGGCAAAGATGACATTTTAGAATGATATATGGAAGCACGTATAATGTTAATACTGATTAACAAAGAAGACGAAAAATAAGTAAATGTTGTAAGGGTAGCAACCCCTAGCTGATAAGGAATTTGTGTGTAAATCAAGTTAAATTCAGTAAAATCTACAGGGTCTCTTAGCTTTTAGACATGCAAAATAAGTACATATCAAAGTACAAATTAAGATTTTAAATTTTGAATAAACATCGACTTTTCTTTACATTAATGTAATTTTAATTGGGAAGGTTGCCTTAGAGAAATGCTATGATCAATTAAAATTCCAACAAAGATATATGTTTATAATAAACAAATTATATTACAATTATAGTTGTTTTATCAAAACTGGATTAAGTTTGAAAGTATAGTAAATGTGTGTAAAAATGCTGGTTTTATGTGATTAGATATTTTCCATCTGTCGATGTACTTAAAAACTAGATTAATTAATCGGGATTAAACTAATATGTTCTTCATGAACAATTTTCATTAAACATTTTCAAATTCCATTAGAAGAAAATTTACCATAATAAAATATCTAAATCATCTAACTTCCATATTAGAGTATATAGTTTGAATTAATAACTTTGCACTTACACGATTTTTCAGTTATTTTATAGACATTATTAGGTCATATTTCCAGTAGAAAGAATGTAATTGTATTCTTTCTTATTAAAAATCCTGCAGATATGGACCAGCTTCCTATTTTGTGAAACGAGTCAGTGACAAAGGTATATACAGAATCAAAAGATAAATAAGCAGTTTTTTTTATAAAAGAAATTTAAAAACACCTGGACCTTTGGTCCACAAAGCAGGCACTTTCTACTGGACCAGACCAAATTTTACAGGATCAGTTTAATTTTTTTTTTTTGACACAAAAGGTTAGTAAGTTGATCGAGGTGTTACGAGGGGTTGGGTTCAGTAAGAGGCTGTAAAGCATTGTTTAGTTTAGTTTAGTATATATGTTTAATAATAATTCAGAATTTTGAAAATGACTGTGGTTAAAAAAATAAAGGTGGACCGTCAGTCCATTTAAATTTAATGGACTGACAGAGATTTTGGTAATCTCGGGCCAAGAACCGACTGGGTTTTGTCGAAGACCGAACTCAGATCACATGAAACCAAAAACCTGATGCATGTCACAACTAAAGAGGTTTCTGGATCTACTGTGGATTCGTATATAGTAAAAAAGACTATTTGTACTCAGAGTACAACAGTCTCATTGTGTCATGTTACACTTAGTCATGTGACCAGTAACCTATCTGTTGATGAAGGTGATAACATTCTGCTGAATATTCTTGGTAAACAAAACAAAAACTCCTTTTTAATGATATATGTTATATCAATTAACAAAAATTATATTAACAATATAAGAATGTTTAAAACGTTATGCTTTATGAATAAATATTCTAAAAATGTTTTCAAGCCAACAAATTCTAAAAGCAATATGAAAGCAAATAAGCATACCTCACACAATGTTTGTACACTTTCATAGTGCCCTTGAATTTTAAATGGTGAAGCTATTAAAGCCCTTCAGGTGACAAGTTTGGGAGACATCTTTATCAACAAGTGTCCAAACTTTACCTACGGTCTGGCTATTATACACTTTACAGTCTGAGAGATAGACAAACATTTTAAATTGACAGACAATTAATTCCATCTTCAAACATTGAACTTCATTGACAAATTTCCAACCAAATTCTTATTTTGCTGTGTCATTTCTTTTATAATTACTAACAGAAGGTTGACTAGGCAGACTGTTTAATGTGTTTATCGTTCCATTTACAGTATTTAATTAATGTGAAGATGGTGTCCCCTTGAAGCATATATAGTGCTGCATTCACTGTGCATAGCATGCATCATATGTTTACACCTGGCATGATACCACACTCAGTCACATTATGCTCCAGTCCAACCAGTCATGAAACTACCTTATTTGCCTTAGCCATACGAAGGGAGCTATGCCACTACCATTTTTATTGAAGTCGCGACCAGGGATCAAACCTGGGGGTGCCTGTACCTGGAGCCTACACTCTACCAATTGCTCTACTGCAGTGTTCCAGGCACAGACTGAGTTACCTTAAAAACTGACAGACCAAACAGACTCAGACTGATCGACAGACTGCCTGATTGACAGACTGCCTGATCGACCAACTGAGTACATGACTGCTTAATCTAACTTAACTGAGTAAACAAATATGGTAATCAGGTTTCTCAATAGGATTTTTGGATTCCTGGTCTAAAGAAGTAGGAGTAAACAGGGATTTAGAAACAAGTAATTAAGTTAAACATAAGTTTAAAGTCCAGGTTATTTAGCTAATTTATTGATTGTTAACAAGTTTTGTTAACTCTTTCAGTATTACATGAAATGCCATTTGTGAGAAATTAAAACTTGAAATATGAAGAAAAAAATTAATATGAAGTTAAAATCAATAATTAATTAAAACTCCATTCTCCCAGATGAAGGGAGAGACATGTATTCTGAAAAAGCATGGAGTCTTGTTTGGAATTGTGAATTACCAAATAACCCCAGCCTTCTCATTTGCATATGCAAATTATTTACATCATGACACATAGTTCCATAAAACAATGGACATTCCTTCTCATTTGCATATGCAAATTATCACCATCTGACACATAGTTCAGTAGAACATGAGACAATCCTCCTCATTTGCATACATGCAATTTATCACCATTTAACATACAGTTCAGTAAAACAAGGGACAATCATTGCCAGATCAATGTGGGACAAAGACTGACTCTCATTTCCATATTAGAGTTAGACAACAGCTTCTTCTCCAAGAAAATTGATTTTCTAACAATTTTCAGGAGGATTGCATGACAAAAAACATCAAGTGTTTAACCATATACTTGAGAAATTTCATTGCTTTGTTTACAAAATGCTGAGAAAGCAAATTTTTTCATTTTTCCAAGCACAGTGAACAAATGCAAATGATATAATCATGCTAGTAAAGAATTTCAAGATTTTCTTTTGAATAAAAATTATGATACAAAAGAAAACTGAGATCAACATCTTTACAGCTTTATTCCAAGTGGTTCTTTTATTATATTAGACTTATATTGCCCTATGCACTAAGTTAGACTTATATTGCCCTATGCAGTAAGTTAGACTTATATTGCCCTATGCAGTAAGTTAGACTTATATTGCCCTATGCAGTAAGTTAGACTTATATTGCCCTATGCAGTAAGTTAGACTTATATTGCCCTATTCACTAAGTTAGACTTATATTGCCCTATGCAGTAAGTTAGACTTATATTGCCCTATGCAGTAAGTTAGACTTATATTGCCCTATGCAGTAAGTTAGACTTATATTGCCCTATGCAGTAAGTTAGACTTATATTGCCCTATGCAGTAAGTTACTTAATTGCCCTATTCACTAAGTTAGACTTATATTGCCCTATGCAGTTAGTTAGACTTATACTGCCCTATGCAGTAAGTTAGACTTATATTGCCCTATGCAGTAAGTTACTTAATTGCCCTATTCACTAAGTTAGACTTATATTGCCCTATGCAGTTAGTTAGACTTATACTGCCCTATGCAGTAAGTTAGACCTATATTGCCCTATGCAGTAAGTTAGACTTATATTGCCCTATGCACTAAGTTAGATTTATATTGCCCTATGCACTTAATTACTGGGTATGGTTTAAGGCATAGTTTTACAGCCATGGCAGCATTATAATTACCTAAAGATGCAATCATCTCATGACAATTGAAACAGTGTTTGTGTCAGAGAAAATACAATCATATACAAGCATTGAAAGCACAAGTAAATAAAAGTATTACAATATAATTGGAGATTTAAACGTGTTTGGTATTTTTTATGTTTGTAAAATGCAAATTTCGACTTCAAATATGCATATTCATGACATATGCTTACGACATCTAAGAGATTTTAAAGCATCTTGGTCACAGTCTGTAAAATTTTGCATTTTTATAATTATTTTAGAAATAGCAAAAAAATGTTATTAAGAACAATAATTTTGAAAGAAAACAACCTCTTATTCATTTGATTGATAATTCTGTCTGCATACTGTTCTTTTAAATAGTGGGTTGTCTTTAGGTTGTGAAAACAAAAGTGTTGCGGTGCTGTTTGCTGTTGTCCCAATGATCACTATCAGCATATAATCCTGATCGATAGAAATTTAGTCTGCTAAGAGTACCGGAATCTGCAAAAAAGGGTCTGCCTTCCGATTAAGACAGGGTTGTTGGTGGGGGTTTTTTTGCCCATTTTGAATACTGATATTGGGTCATGTTCACAATTATTAAAAGTATGTTTTCTTCAAAATTTCAAGAAGAAAATGTCCAATTCAAAGATTGAAAAAAAAAATGTAATCCTACCCCCTAGTCAAATAAATTGCATAATTGAATGACGTCACATGAGAAATAGATATTGCTTTGAAAATAAGTGAAATATGAATGGAGTTGAATGAACTAAATATTTGATTTTTGTTTTATTTGATATGCCGGTACAGAATACAGTTTGAGTTCTTCCCAATTTTGTCAGAAACAAGGTGAAAAAAAATCCCAATTCTTGGGGTTAAAAGTCATGTTCCCAAAATGGTGAGAAAAAAAACAACCTGTAAGAAAATATGGGATAGCTTACTAAACCAAATTCAAATGAACATCTCTTACCTGAGGTACGGTACAGTGATTAATCTTTCAAATGCTAACAATAAAATGGAAGATAGACAAGGCTGATCATTGCCATTGAAGCAAAGTTAACTGTTGTTTAGATTTCAACAAACAAAGGGATCAAGAACATTCAGAGCTTTTGGAATTGATAATTTATTACTTTTTTACTATTAAGCAGCGTTATTTTTTTTTCCTTTCTGAGGGCAATGCTTGAGCTAAGATTTTTTATGTTTATGAATATGTTACCATTTAAAATAATATGTTAACCCTTAGCTTGCTGCATATGTTAAATACCCATGGTAAATTCTCAGGATTTTTTTGCTTTAATATTATATGTTACATATGTCAGGGTTGATATAGTTATAAACAGACTGATCAGTAAATAGTGTAGATCCTGATCTGACAGCTCACAGGAGATAAACCAAGGTTATTAATTGTTTGCTTTTGAAAAACTATCTAACATTTTCACTACCAGTTTGAATATAATTATAATAAAATTCACAAAAAAAATTTTTCAAAATTTTTAAAAATTTAACGACATAAGAAATCCTTTGACAGCAACTATAGCATGTAATTTTTACAGTAAAAGCATAAAGGGCTTGACAGGTCCATTATTGGAAGATCCCAAAACACTGTGGGAAAACACCAGAAAACAACACTGTTTATATTTCAGGTGATAGGCAAGAAATTAGCTAAACACAGCACCTGTGATTAAATCTTAAAAACATAGACTCATATAAGCCTTAATTCTAAAACAATGTATAGAAAATAACTGAACTGCAGGTAACATTGTTGATATTTATCAATATAATTGTAATATAAATCTCATAAAAAAAGAACATTTTCTATAAAAGCATGAGAAGATTTAAATATGGACAAATATATTTTGTGCAAGGTTCAACAAAGAAATATGCAATATAACTATACAGCATCGGAAGATCCAAATGCACACAAGAAAACTTATTATAACGAAAAAATAACTGCAAGGCAATATTTATTCACTGAATTCTTAAAGCATAAAAAAAATAACATTGAACACTGAGAAGAATAAGCTTCACAGACAAGTTGACAATATTTATTTATTTATAAAAAAATAAATAAAAAATAACCAGTTTATACTGAAGTGATTGTGTAATGGCTCCTTGCGGTTCCCTAGACCATTCTGACAGCGCACTTATCTCCCTATAAACATGCCCTCATGCAGCATGTGTACATTATAAAAACATGCCAATCACCTTACTTGTTGATTGGCCTGTTTACTGAATGGGTTTAAACAAATATTACACTTGAACTTGCTGAAGTTTGGGTTTCTGTTAGTGTTTCATGCGCACAAATACAGCACTGGGTTCGGGGGAAAAGTAAATTTTATCAATATAAAAAATAATAAGTGTAAACAAACGAGAGATAAACAACTAAAGAAAAAAAGTCAAAAGTGATTATAAAAATGTTCTACTGGTATATAGTAATCAAGTGGTATGTTATTTTGAAAGTTCAGTTATGTGATATTGAAAGTTGGTTATATTATTGTTACTGTTGGTTACTTGTGGCTTATGTTATTATAAATTGAATGATGGTTATGAATGTTTAAATTAATGCGTTTTTTCTTCCTTTTCAATTTCCTGTAATAGACCATTAATTGCATATAAGTGTGTTAATTAAATTTGGTGTTATTCCAATCACTTTACAAAAAAATAAATACAAAAAAAATAAATGTTTTTGTTCAAAATTTTTGTGGGAAATTGATTTGATAAAAAAAGATGACATACCGGTGGACAGGACCTTTAAAAGTTAAGAATAAAAAATTAACGATAAAAAATAACATAAACTGATTGTGTTTAACCGTTCCTTTGCTGGAAACACCATTAGGATGGTGTTTGTTTTATGTTAATAGGGTGAGTGGGGTTCCAGTAACCTAAGTAAATGGTTCAACTGTTTTATGACAATTTTCTTTTCTTCCAGCTGATGCTCCAGATGCTGATGTTCTGCTGCTACTACTGCTGCTGCTGACAATGAGGATGAGAATATTGTTTGTTTATTGGGTTTATCGTCCCACTAACAGTATTTCAGTTATCTGGAGACCGTGTCCACTTGAAGCAGATATAGCGCTGCCTTCACTGCATATAGCATGCTGTGAACACCTGGTATGACACCATACCCAGTCACATTATCCTGACACCAGTTGTGGAACTACCATTATATTTGCTTGAGTGTTAGCAAGGGAGCTATGCCACTACCATTTTTAACGACTACTGACTTTCCCGTACTTGGAGCCGATGCTCTACCATTCATTGTGCTACCAGGTCTGGTCAAGGATGAGATTAAGTAAGAAAAGGTGGAGGTGAGTCATACGGAATTGACTACCATTACTTTACTTGTTGTTAATTAAAATCATCATGACAGGTATATAAAAAATAAGAACTCAGAGATGATAAAGCAATAAAAAACAGTTTTCAGTAAGTAACATGACCCAGAGAATGACAGAAAGCAAAAAAAAGAATCTTTTCATTGAAGCAAGCTAAGGCAGGAGAGAGCCAGTATGTAAAAAGTTAAGCTCCATGGGTTAGATGAATAAAAATTTGAACAGAAGTCCTAATCAATTCTGCTCCCATAGAGCTTTTCTTTCAGTTCACCGGGCCGGGCTGATTGTATTATAAGACGCGACCGATCAGCAAAAAGGAATTAGACTCGATCAATGTGAGGTTTGGGCTTTTACATTTCGATTGAGCGAACATGAATAATATTTCATCCCACCCAGTAATTACGACTCTATGTTTTCCCGCAGTGTTTAAATAAGGTGTTACATTGTACAATGTTTGGTTACGGAAGGCAATATTCTATATTTATGATTTTATCTGAAAACCTGTAGGGGGGAGGTTGTATAGCACTTGAGTTCAGACCTTGCATACAGAAAGGAGCTTTTAAAAATCACAATATACAGAGCTGTTTAGATTGGTTTATAATCTTTAAATTATATTCCGAAAGGGAAATGTTAGCAAAAGCAAATTTGCATGATCTACTGAAAGTAAATGAGTGCATTGTGGTATAACATAACTCTTTAGGGGCTGACATTTTGAAGAAGAAAAAAATGTTTCAGCTTGCAAAACTGTTGTGACTTGAATATATTAGAACACCTGCTTATATGTGCAGACAGTACTGCTTACTTTTTTGTCTAATGTCTGAAACTTAAACTTTTAAAGTCTCAGTTTTTATGTTTAGTTTATATGTAATAAAGTATACTTTGTATTACCTGTCATTTTATCACAGACACAATTATCATATATCACTCTCACTCTATTTTATACTTTCATATACTTTTACTGGCTCACTTTGTCCTTCTTTCTGGCAAACTATATCATTTTACTCCCTCTATCTCAGTCTGTCCCTCTCTATCTGACTATTTCTCTCTCTCTCTCTCTCTCTCAATTCTCTCTGACCCTCTTGTTCCTTTTATCTGTGTCTGTTTTCTCTCTACCTTACTTTCACTATCTCTCTCTCCATCTCTCTGTTTCTTATCTCTCTCTCACTCTCATTTTCTCTATCTCTCTCTTTCTGTCTCTCCTGTTTCCTCCTCTCTGTTCATCTTAATTTGTTTTCTCTTGGCTCACTCTGTCCTTCTTTCTGGCAAACTCTATTATTTTACTCTCTCTCTCTCTCTCTCTCTCTCTCGCTGTCCCTCTCTATTTGACTATTTCTTCCTCTATCTCCTAATTCTCTCTGACAACTCATTCCTTTTCTGTCTCTTCTCTCTCTCTCCCTCCCTCCCTCTTTCTCTCTGTCCATTTGTCTGTCTCTTTCCTCCTCCTCCCTTGGCTCACTCTGTAGTTCTTTCTGGAAAAGTATACTATTATTTTTTTTCTTTTAATTAATCTTGTATCCATCTCTCTTTACATATCTCTTATTCCAATTCAATCTCTCACTCTTCCCTCCATCTCTCTCTTTGTTCACTATTTATAACTTTTTAAACAATTGGTACTGAAATGGCATATTTTTATCAAAATGTCATTATAAGAGCAGATCCATATCAGCCTTTGGCCCGCTGACAGCTGATCTGTGTAAACAGGATCTGCACTATTTTCTGCAGTCTTTTAAAGTATGACTAGTTCAACTAGCAATTATCACTAATGCTAGCAAATTTCCAGGATTTTAGTATGGGCTGTAGGTA
Organism: Sinonovacula constricta; assembly: GCA_007844125.1. Taxonomy (NCBI): domain Eukaryota; kingdom Metazoa; phylum Mollusca; class Bivalvia; order Cardiida; family Solecurtidae; genus Sinonovacula; species Sinonovacula constricta. Next base: position 17,400,464 of record CM017563.1, read on the forward strand.
GATTTCACATCAGTGAAGATCCTTTATCTTGGCATCCATCTTTGATGGCAACTTCAAGTGATTACCAGATGAATTGTATAGAAGCGTAAACTTTATTTTCTTGTTATTTGTGATCCAAAAATTAAAAGCCATACACCATTTGAAAGCTCTTGAAATTCATATTTTAGAATGCAATATTTTTAAAATTGATAAATGCATAAAGAATTAATATACAAAAATAAATAAAATTATTGGCTCATCCTTAAACAAAATGAACAGTGTAAATTTTTTGGTTGTATTTTTTTGTTGTATTTTTTTTTACCTTTAAACTATCAAAATATAGTTTTGATAGTTAAAATACTTCATAAACACTGTTAAATTTGATATAAAATTCAGTAAAATAGACTGGAAAATAAAAACACAGTGGTTAGTTTAATACAACACAGATTTTCCAGATTTGGGCCTGCATTAGCTTCTGCCTTCAAAGATGGCTGCCTTAAACTGTCTTATCAGTGCCTATGACATCACATGGAAACTATCTATATGATGACCCTTTTTTTCTCCTAAGTCCACAGGATGCCCATTTTCTGAAATAATGGGTCCTGACAAAAACTAATGGGTTCCTATATATAAGGTACACCATTTATTATTGTAATATTACCTCATCTACCAAAAATATGTCCACCTTTAAAACAAAGCTACCAAAGAATAAGTTTTTAGACAGTGTTGTTGAAACGTACGTGATGTCATAGGGTGCAACAGTGAATAATCAGTATCATTATTATTTACATCAGGTTCCTTGTCACTAACTGCAAAAAAGTACTGTCAGCATTTGCTGGAAGGTGGAAAACCTTCTGACACTTAATCCTCAGCCCATACTGAGACTTGAACTCACAAGTGAGAGGCAACCAGTCTGAGTTAAACCAGCCACAGGCGCCCCTCTTACATCTTTATTTCTCATCAAACATCTATTGAACTGAAATCATCATATAGGCTGGAAACAGAGATAAAGAATCACTTGGACTGTTTACCTAGAGTACCAAGCTATTTAGGACCTTACTTAGATAGAACGGATCATACTGTTTCTTGCTATCAAACCTTAGCTTGCTAAGCTTAGTATTTATATTGCTAAATTTTGGCAAATAATGTAGATCCTCATTACGATGTTCCCCGCTGGGAGCTGTCTGATCAGGATCTGCACTATTTGCTAATGAGTCTCTAGCAACTTATGCCTTTGCATCATTGATTGTCAATTGAAAAGGATTAGAAGAATTAGTCAGGATTATTGACATTAGCTAAGGGTTAACTAAAAATAACACAGGCACCAAGGCTTATGAGAAAGGGATGATATTTCACTTAACATCTTTTATCAAGCCACCAAATAAAAATAGTACAAGGCCAATGTTTTTATCAGTAAAAATAACAAAACAGATTGTGAACATCATTCATTTCAGACTGACCTACATACTATCAGTACATACACCTTAGATATGAATCAACAGAGTTACTATCCAGAAAACTGTGACTCACAGAAAAAAAAAAATCTGTACCATTAAAGGTATTGTTGGTCCATATGAAAAAGAAAAAAAGAAGGACTTGTACCATTGTCCTGGCTGACCTAGGTTCATTAAAACTTGATACCTGATGCATTTTTTTCTTTCAAAATCTTGTTCTTAACAAAAGTGTTTGTTTCATTTTCACAATAAAAAAGATAGTTACACAGATTGTGTTAAGTAGTAATGTGTCAAGATAATTATGCTAAAATTACTGGAAGGGATTATTCCCAGGGGGAATTTGTCCCAGGAGTGTGGTAAGGTTATGGGGATCCAAGGCCTGCTTACCATTTTACCAATGGTAGTGCATTTAGCCTTAGCAGAATCAAGTGTGCCACCAAGTACACATACTAACTAGTAAATGACCCTTCTAGCTGTGTTCACCCTGACTTGTGTTATCCCTCTCTTATGGCTGAGCAAAATAGACTTTAAATTTGGTCATTGTCAATGCCTGTAACTGCTTAATTTATTAAGAAAACTATGTTGACTCATTGAAATAAATGTGACAACAATATAAATCTCTGATAAACTAAGGACAGTGTATTGCAATAAATGTAACATCATTTAGTTTTCTGAGTTTACCACAAGAACATCATTTTGTCAGTTTTATATCCTCCATGCTATACATACATGTGTAAGAACACCTGTGTTGAATGTATAAACGATGAATGTCAAAAACATTCAAGTTTGATAACATACTGCAGCTGTCGAAAAAAAATCCAGTTTGCAACATTTAGAGTTATTTTTGACATATAAGATGACTTTATCTAGTGAAAACCCAGGGATTGGCCAACCAAGCAATTCTGCAATATTCTCGCAATTAAATCTGCAAAACAGCACTGACTTCAATTAAATTGCACTGAAAAATTGCATACCGACCGGGATTGAAGAAATTGTTCAATAAAATGTTAAAATACGTTTTCATTGGTTCTCACAGATTCTGTCGTTCAACAGAAATCTCTGACACTAACTAGACTATATGTCAAAATGGCGGTCTACATATAACAAAGACATATATATGTATATGCGGATTTATTGACAACACATATTATTTTTTTCCATTGAATCTTTGCATGATGAAACATGAATTTACATCAACGCATATATAATATAATAAAACATTGTGTGCAAGCGTTGTTATTTTTTATTGACTCTTCCATGTATAAACTTATATGTTTTCATATCCTTTATAGAATTTGATCAATTTATACATATTATGACACATACAACCATTTTAAAGGTGGATTCTGGTAAATCATTGTGGATTTCGGTGGATTCCGGTATTTTTGGTGGATTCCTGTAAGTCGTGTTACCGCTTTGAAAGCTATGTTAAAAACAGTACCAGTAAGGTCCTACATAGAACACATTCTCCAATAAACAATACCGGCTGAAAACTCAGCCAAGGCAACAAATATAGAGCACAATGATAAGGATAAAAACGGTGAAATATGTAACAAAAATAACACTTATCAAAATCTCAATACATTAAACAAATAAAAAATTTCAAACCAATAAAGCTTATGATATTAGTACTTCCAGTTGGGCCAGTAATTGTAAGTTAGAAAACAAGAAACAGATGATTTATAGACTTGTTGCAAATTGACATTCACAAAAGGTCTGTTCATGCAAGTAGTTTGTGCCACAGTCTGAAGACTGGTTTTATTATTTTTACACAGTGATGTTCCATTCCATTTCATCTGATGCTTTGCAATGAAATTAAGGGATTGAACGATGAAGTGTACTGTTTTTTCTATATATATATACAGACAAATCATACTTAACAAATGTTATTTAATTACAGCTCATTTTAATATTTTTGGAATGTTCATTGCTGTTATTATAAAAAATAAATAGCTGGTTTTGTTAAATAATTATGTCAATGTTATCTGATTATGTAAAAATATAGATAAGTAATTATTTAACATCATTTTAATATTCTTATTCACTACAGTAAATAAATTATTAAAAATTTATGTCTGTTTTCTGTTTTTGCTGTTTGTTTTGTATGTTTTTTTTTGTGTATGTTTTTTTCTCACAGCCATTATTGTTAGTTAAACAGAAATATTAATAACTCAAATTAAATAACTTGACATCCACAAAGTAAAATTTGTCCTCCATTTTTTAATAAGTACATTTTTAGTATTTGATTACTTAACTACTTTTTACTGCTGAGAAGGTAAAATAATCCCCAACAATGTTAAAAAATACTACAGAAAAGCTCTTAAAATGCATAGCGGTTAAAGTATACAAATACTTTTATTACAAAAAATATATTATAAAAATTAAACATATCATGGTTTTACCTAACTTTTAATAATCTGTCTCCAGCATTTTGCAAATAAGCTTAAGTGTTATGATGATAAACTAGACACATAAGTTAACAAACTTTAACTCTCAACTCTAAAACAGAAAGCATCTCAACTTATGAAATACTGGGTTAGAGTTTCAATTATTCTAGAAAACATTTGACTTATAAATACTTGCTTGAATGAATGATTGCTTAATCTTGTTTAAAATAACAAACTTTAAGATGACTTAATAATACAGGTATAATACATGATGTATTTTGGAACTTAATGACTTTAAGACTTCTTTCTCAAGTTTAATTCCTGTATCAAACTGTACTGCTGACTTACTGTTGACACATTATTTTATTCTTTGTTAATTGCTAAATACATTATCAAAACACAATAAAAAATACATTCTTAATGCTCACAAACGGTGTGGACTGCAGCTTTTGGACTGGGAGTCCTAGGACTCCTGTTTTCAAACCCTGAACTAATTTTGATTATGTAGATTGCACACACACACACACACACACACATATATATATATATATATATATATATATATATATATATATATATATATATATATATATATATTCACTTGATATGAAAAACAATGCAAACAATAAAACATCAATAAATTTGGATTCCATTCTGCAACTAAAACAGACTATTTACATAAGACTACAATGGAATGAATTTTTATTAAGCTATTATATATATATTGTCAAGGATATAGATCTATGCCATTTACCACACTACTGAAAAAGTTAAAATGAAATCATTTTAGAAAAATAAGGTTTCATGTAAATGTAATGGTTTCTGAATAATAACACTACAATGTATTGATCAGAACAGTTACTGCATAGGTTATTTTAGAAATTATTTTTTATTGTGACTATGCATCAACAGTTCCTGATGAGCAGGAGTGGATGCTAAGGAACACTTATTCTAAAATTGCTAATGAGCTATCTCCTTGTTTATTTATTAAACAAGAAATAAGTAGAGTGATAAAATTAAGGTTGTTATAGCCACAGCTATTTGGTGGACCCCAGGTCAATGTCTGGGTAGAACCAGGATTTAGAATCAAAGAGTAATGGGCCAAGGCACCTACAAGATGGCAACCTGACCTATACTGCCTACTGGCACCCCTGTTTATTTTATTTTAATCTTAAAGATAAAGATCACCAAATGATATATAGAGGTCAAGCAACTCAATTTTATCGTTGTAGAAACATACTATTCTATTTTTAAGTGTATACTTATACATACGCCTATTGATAAAATTTTCAGACCCCCATGAAGGTAGTGTGGCCATGATTTTCAAACTCTAAAGCTTTGATGTTTCAATTATCACTTTCTGTAAAGTAGTAGTAACTGAACATATCTAAGCATTTCACCAACAGTATACATACCAGGATCCCAAAATCAAGTTTCAAATAAGTTTTTAAATCAAGTTTTGAGGCTCACTTTAGGGGGTTATTAAATAAATAAATACACAAATAAGGAACAAGAATTAACAGAAAACAAAGTGTGCCCAATTAGTACTGGCAGTGAAAGTTCAATATGAAAACACCATCAGTCATCACCATGTATCAAATAAAGTACAAAGTAGTAGTAGTGTGTGGGTTGTTTTTTTTTTTCAATGATTGTTTATGCAAACAATTATCAACTTTTTCTAAACTAAGGCATACTTGCCAGCCAGGAAGGTTCCATAAAAGGGACAAAATCTTACGGCTACGGATTCATCAGCATCTTCGATTGTTTACGGTTCAATGAACATCCAAAAGTTCTAAGAAAATGAAAACTTACCAAGTAGTCGATTTGTCTCCTTAGCATCCATATATAAGTTAAGGTTTTGTTCTGACTTATGAATAGTCCACATGAACACAAATAATCCAAAAATCGCCATTTGCGGCGTCATTTTGACGCGAATTCATTTGTTGAGCAAAGCACACAAATGTTGTACTCACTCTTGACAGAACCAATGTTTTTCACCAAGTTAGGTCATAACCTCTAACTCGGGTGAGAAATGTAAATCGGCATTTTGTAAATAAATACGACAAATTTATGCAGTTTAACGTTCATAAGTAAAAACGGTTTGAAGAAGTATGCACATTTAATTAGGTTATCTTACATTTAAGAAATAAATAAGTTTGGAGACTATAAAATTAGCATAGGGTTTTTCGTAGATTTTACACGCGCGTGAAACATAATTGTCGGTATTACTCTGATTAAATACGTAGCCAAAGTGAATTAGAATACTTTATGACGTCTCTTGGTTTTAATTTTTAATAGTTCAAAAATATGTTGTATCAGATTTTATGTCTATGAACATACCACTATATTTTTCTTGTTTAAGTCACAACATATTCAAATTTTCACGGGTGTGTATTTAGTACAAGACGCCGCCGAAAGTTCGGCGAGTCAACGTTTTGTGTTTTTGTAACAAAATTATAGAAAAAATGCCTGCAATCGAAGTTACAGCACCTATAAGGTCCGATAATCAGCAAAGTGAAGAAGAACATTTCAAAACTCCTGTCATCGGAATAATTTATCCACCTCCAGAAGTGAGAAGTATCCTTGAAAAACAAAAATCGAATTAAGAGTTACTTCCCCTTGTATGTTTTCTTTAGATTCTGAAGTTATATTGGCAGCATTGCTTTTATGTCAAGCAATGTGGATAAGATTAAAGAGGTTTAAAGGCACAAACAATTATTAAAGACTTGTGTACGCATTAATTAGAAACTTTGAAGTACGCAAAAGACTGCACATAAGTGCCAAAGAAAATAAAGACTAACTTTAGTGGTAGAAGTGGTAGCTGTTTTCTTAAAAGAAACCAAGGAAGTATAAAGTAATATGCACGGATGAGTGAGAATATAGAAAGAGGAAAATAAAATGGAGAAAAGGAACTAGCAAATAGAACCCTATATATGAGGGTGTATCTCCTGTTTAACTGTTCATACCTATGCCAAACCTTTAAATACATATCAGGATAGTCTTGAGCAGAATTTTTTTTAAGAATATAGGGTTTGCTTGAAAAGTGTCATAAAATATACATTAACACAAAATAATATTTACTACCCTTTATAAATCTGGAGCTCTTAATAATTACACAGTAGGCAGAAGTATAAAAAATGACTAAAAGAATTAATCAGCAAATTATTTTGAGAACAGGAAAAGTACACTTATTTTCACCAGTATATATATTGCCTGGTAAACGGTAAGACATGCACATGATCTACAATGATATTAATATGTTTAAAAGAAATATTTGTTTAAATGTTTATCATTTTATTGGTTGGTAATTATCAAAAGTTCAACAAATCAGGGCTTGCAATGATTTTTTGCTTAAAATTTTAGCCAAATATCAGCATTTTCCCCGTGAGAAATAGACGATTTTTTTCCCCCTAAAAAAATATATCATGCCCCAAATATTTCAATATCATATGCATTAAAACATATTTATTGTGAAAAGAAAACACTACAAGACAACCAAAAAAAACCTGGTATTGATGGCATTGTCTTTCGTTCCAATGAACGATGATGTTGACCGTATCCAGATACCGGGATTAAGTAAGGCAATCAGTGAGATCGGAGAGCTTGTGTACTGCAAATGTTTTGGTAACGAAGCAAAATGTCGCATAATTCGCGATACTACATGAAAAAAATGAGTAAAAAAGATGCTTTTTTCTGCTAAGGTGAAATTATTTTTATAAGCTATTCTTATTGATTATGACAGAAATGTTGCTATGCTGTGTAATACTGTAATAATATTTTCATAATAAAGCCGTTTTGAAAATTTTCCCAATTTTGAGACTTTACGCACTTTTTCCCCCTAATTTGAAAGCCACAGGACATTTTTAAAAAAGCAAAAGACATCACTGGCTTGACATTAACTTTTACTGTCACTAGTCCAGTCAGACTGGTAGGCAGAAAATCCACTTGGCCTGTCCTAAACCTGACTTGTCTGGACCAAACTAAATCTTGTGCAGACTTTAGCATTTATGATTAAACCTTTTATGTTACAGTCTAAATAAGACTTAAGCTTAATGATTTCAATAAAAAAATTTGTATTAAATGAAAAAAATCCTCAAACTTTTTTTAACAAACGGGATACAAAAGGAAAAATCTTAACTTTTCATGAGAAAATAAATGAGACTTCATTTAAGTTAAAGAAAGCTGGACGCGGTGACACGACCTACCGGAATCCACCAAATATACAGGAATCCACCGGAATCCACCTTTAAAATGGTTGTATGTGTCACAATCTGCATTTAAATTGATCAAATTCCATAAAGGCTATGAAAACATAAGTTTATACATTTTTGGTCAATTATTTTCACGGGAATGAAGTTTATCACGACAGGTTGTTTACTCATAGTAATTAACGGGAATATGTTTATTGCTCGGCGCAATACGTTCATTACTATGGGCCCTAATTGCATAAGCCTAACTGAACAGCGATGTATATATAGTTATAAATATTATCATTATATTATTTTTTCTTTCAGATTCGTGCAGAAATTTGTTTCTGTGGAAGAGTCATTAAGAAATAACAACACTTACACACAATTTTCTATTATATATGTGTTCATGTTTCAACATACAAAGGTTCAATAGAAAAAAATAATAGGTGTTGTCAGTAAATCCACATATACATATATATGTCTTTGTTTTCATGAAAAACAACCGTAAAAATAATCGACTTTTAATGTATAAACTTGAATGGTTTCATATAATTTATAGAATTTGATCACTACTAATGCAGATTATGACAAATAAAACCATTTTTAAGGTGGACTGTAGTAAATCAAAGTGGATTCTGGTAGATTCCGGTATCTTTTGTGGATTTCCGCTAAGTCGTGTCACCCCGTGAGCTGGACGTGGCTTAAATGACCACAGTTGTGTTGCTGCAGTCTATTTAAAACAATGATCTTATTAATGTTATGTTCCATCAAAATGTAATGTTATGCTTCAAACTGTGCCAGGCCAGCTTTATCAAATTTTAACGCATAATTGTAGGCTTTTTTAACTTTGAGTATAATCTTTTTGTTAATAGGTTCCAATAGATATTCCAAAAATTCCTTTTTATTTCCTTTATAAGTGAAAAGACATTGTTGACAAGACAGCCAGTTTTGTTGCAAGGAATGGACCGGAGTTTGAGTCCCGTATTCGTCAGAATGAGCAGAACAATCCAAAGTTTAACTTTCTCAACCCAGCTGATCCTTACCATGCCTACTACCAGCACAAGGTCAAAGAATTCAGAGAGGGCAAAGGTAGTTTGATTACTGTTTATCTTTCTATTCAAGAAACATTGTAATAAATTATTTTCCTTGCAAAATAAGCTTATTTAGTTTACATGTTTTATAAAAAGGAGAGAAGCCAAGTCTTAGAACTTTAAGAATCAACTCTGCCAATATTTATATTTTGCAAAGATCAGTTCTTTACTTTAAGGACTTAATGTGGAAAGGTCTTCAAGCTGACCTGCAGGTGAGTTGTGGTCCTACCTAATAAAATTCAATTGAACATTACTAGTTGTTGTTTTTGTGTGTTTGTAAAGTTTCCTTAATAAATCACCTAAACAACTTTAATCATTTTTACACTTTTTTTTTCATTTCAGGCCAAGAACCATCTGTTCCAAAGGTTTGTATATCTTCAATGTACACTTACACTCAAGAATTCCTTGCTCGTAATCTTGTCATTATTATAACCTTTGGCAAATTAGATGTTAGGCAACTAGGTTTGGTACCACGATGAAACACACAAAATTAATATTCATTGCATGAATGAAACTATTTTCATAAAGCAAGACAAGACAAAATCAAAACTTTTTTTAAATCATATAGAACATTAATTAATTTTCTGCTAGCATTGAATGTGTATATATCTATTGACAAAAACATTCCTTTTTTTTTTCATGGTGAAAAAAATATCAAATTCTACCAAAAGTGTAACAGTCATACAATAGCCAATGCCCCAAGATAAGATAATAAGAAAACCTTTCTCTACTAAAGGGCCAACAGCTGGGACTACCCACTAAAGCACAAGAAGTCCAAAAGATCATTCAGGAGCCTGTGATCCCAAAGGAGCCCCCACCAGAGTTTGAATTCATCGCAGATCCACCATCCATATCGGCCTTTGATCTGTAAGTAATAGTTACATAAGTGACTGATCTATGGCTACACCTCCAATAAATAATTCCCTAGGGACCCATCCAATCATTGAGCATCATTCTTTTGTATATGCTTACTTGTCTACATTTGGATATCTATGGTAAAATTGTAATAATTTATTTTTTATTAGTCTTTCCACATGATTTGAAGGTATTCATGCTTGGTATTTGTTTTACAGTTTATGAATCTTTTAAAGAATAATATTGTGTTTAGATCCTTAATTGGTTGTTCTGGGGATAAAAACAATGGTTCAATTATAAGTTTACCGAGGTGAAGAGACCATTATCCGAGTTTGCTGTATGATATTTAAGCATATGCAGTGTGTGGCCAGCCTTTCAGTTGCTTTATTCTCATAACGAAATAGTACAAGTGCATCGTCAACAAACTGCACTTAATAGTGTTTATATTCAATTTGTATACATACTGTTGACCCATGAACTGTATGAGGTGTGGCTAAACCGTACTTGATTAATAAATCAATTAATAAACCGAGCCTATTTTTTCTTTACTTTATTGAAATGAAATGTTTCTAAATAAGTTTGCATAAATGGTTAATAATATCTAGGGATTTTTGTAAATTGAGTCATGTAGGCATTCCACAACAATATATCTGACCCTCAAAACAACTTGTATGCGAGTATAAAACTTAGGAATCATTTTCTTTAATTGAACTATGCTTCTGTACATTTTATTTAACAAATACATATTGTAACTATGGTAATTGTCTTAACTTTGATAGTTGTGATAAAAATGCTAATTTTTATTAAACAAACTTTTACTTTATTTATAATTTTTGACAATGGTTGGTTATTCTTTCACAAATATGATGCAGCATAGCGAGATATAAAAAGCATAATTAACAATCTTCTTGGTTTTTTAGCGATGTTGTACGCCTGACAGCCCAGTTTGTTGCTCGCAATGGGAACCAGTTCCTTGCTAATCTGATGAATCGTGAGCAGCGAAACTACCAGTTTGACTTCCTGCGTCCCCAGCACAGTCTCTTTAACTACTTCACAAAACTTGTTGAGCAATATACAAAGGTAAGCATTGTGGAGGAGGGCTTTTTTCCCAATAAAATTGCAAACATGACCTATAGAAACCTTGGGAATTTGTCCTTTATAATTGTTAATTTCTTGATATTTCCTTACCCTAAAATAACTAAGCAACTATTTATATTGAGCACGTTACGTACAACATGTTTGTATTTGCAATTTGAAATGAAGCACATGAATGTTGTTATTGCCTTGATTTGAAAAAAGTATATTTTTCCTATACCACCTTGCAGATCGGGAGGTTGTGGTTTCAAACCCCGGCCTGGTCAAACCAAAGACTTTAAAGTTGGTAGTAGTGGCTTCCCTCCTAACACTCGGCGCTAAGGGGACAGCATTATGCCTGACTCGTCGGTGTCGGTATAATGGACTGGCTGGGTTCAGTCCCTGGGCACCTCATAAGTGCCCCTGTGCTATAATGATAAAAATGTTGCTGCACAGTATCGGCAAAAATGCCGGCTGGATCCCATCCTATACCGGATCTGATAGCGCATTTTGTAGAGCGTTGGCTCCATGTGTGGGAGTCCACGGGTTCAATCCCAGGCCGCAGCATACCAAAGTCGTAAAAAATGGTAGTTGTATAGCTCCCTTCCTAACGTTCAAGCAAATATAAGGATAGTTCCACAACTGGTTGGCCTGGTGACAGGATAATGTGTGTGGTATCATGCCAGTTGAAGGCAGCACTACATCTGCTTCAAGTGGACACCGTCTCCAGAAAACTGAAATACTGCTGGTGGGACAATAAGCATGAAATTTTTAGTATTTTATAATGGCCCAATAATTGGTGTGTCTCCAGTTACAATAATATAGTTAATGTCTTTATGTATAGGTACTGATCCCACCAAAGGATCTTTTTGGAAAGCTGTCAAAGGAGGCAGAGTTATCACAGGCCGTGCTTGACCAGGTGAAGTATCGCGTAGACTGGCTTAAGTTCCAGGAAATGCAGCGCAGGAAGGAGGAGGAGGCTGCGGAGAGAGAGAGGGGTAGGTTGACGGTTTTATCTGTCTCGCTGCAATTTTTTCTTTTACAGGCTGTCAGAGATTGAGCTGTATTGATGATTTGTCAATATTATTTATCAATCATTTATTAATATTCATTTTAAAAAACTGATAAAAATTGTGAGGGGTGATTGGGAGCTCAATAACAAAATACTACAAACTGTAACAATTGTGTTGAACTCGTATCTCAAAAGAGATTTTATCAATAATTATAATAGTATCATAACTTAAGTATGTAAAGTTGTAAAAGCAAATAATATTCAAATAAAGGGATAATGTTTTCAGTAATAAAAAATAATATTTTTCCAGTTGCCTACACAGCAAATTGACTGGCATGACTTTGTGGTGGTAGAGACAGTGGACTTCCAGCCCAATGAGCAAGGTAGGTTGTCAGCACAGTTGCTTTATGTTTCATGTTTTCAATCCTTTAAAAATGTTGATATGTTGATTAGTTTTGTTCTGCAATCATTCTGCCAAGTTATCAAAAGACAGTGGTCACTTTGAAAAATCTGATATAGTGCTTCTTTCACTGTGATAGCATGCCACTGAAGCAGCTTGTATGATACTGCACCCAGTCATTTTGATCCTGACCCCTAAGTTGACCTGACATTGAACTACTCTTATAACTGCCTGGGGACGCCAGTGGCCGAGCTCTTAGAGTCACAGACGTGTAACTGTCACTGCATGCGTTCAAGTCCTGGTTGGGGCAAGAACTTCCATGTGGGGAGGTTTTCCAGCTAACCTGTGGTGTGCTGGTGGTTTTACCCAGGCATAAGTCTGGGTTTTCTTTCCAATAAATAATTAACAAGACGTCTCCAATAATTGTGTCGGTGCTATTTAACAAAAAACAAATTTTAACTGCTTGAGTGTAAGCAAGTGAGCTTTTTGAGTCTTTCACTACATTTTTTTTCTAACTTTAGTATGTTTAGTCTTGTGTTTGAACCCTAGGCCGTCTGTGTAAAAAGCCACACAAGATATGTTGAAAATTTATTTTCTTACATGGGTTACACAAAAAATTAATTGTTGTGCAGCCTTAAACCAAGTTTATATTATTGTAACAAAAAAAGTTCTTACCTCAGGTCATGAAAATATGTTAAAGGGTGGCTTTTGTCAGTCAAAGTGGATTTCATTCAGAATGAAGAATGGCAAGGCCAATAAATCGTGAACAGTATATTTAGTATATGAAATAAGCATTTGTAATTGTGTCATTTCCTCTGATGCCTTTTCTAGCTGACCTGCCATACTTAGGTGGTTCTTCGCTGACATTTTTTTTTTCTAGTGTTTTTCTTCACCAAATATGATTGAACATGACCAGTAATGACAAAATAGTGTTTTGTAAATAAGATCAAAATATGTTTTTCCAGGCAATCTTCCACCACCAACCACCCCTGAAGAAGTTGGAGCCCGCGTTTTGGCCCAGGAGAGACATGGCAAGAAAATGGTCAGTTATTGAAGATCTGGAGATATTTGCCTGTTAATATTAGAAAATTTAAATGTAAAAAAGACAGTATCTTAGTATTTGATAGATGTTTTATTAAAACATAAGTGTACTTGTTCCAAGCAGTATACAGTTGTGCTATAACATTTGATTTTCATGACTTGGCTTTCCCATTGTTACACTTAATTTATTTTAAAAATGCTTGTGTTTTTCTCATGCCAGTTTTTACCTCTGCAGTCTTGAAAAAAATATGGCTTATAAGGAGACGGTACTTTGTGTACATTAAATCATTAGAGAAATGAATGTTAAAATGCTCCAATCATTGCGAATGTTATAAATTTAAAATGATTTAACATTGCGCTCACTTTATTGCTGAAATAAAACTGTATTGATGTAAAAATAAAAAGATATATTTAAAAAAAATACTGACAACAGTCCAGTTGGTTTGGATTTTCTGAGTGGAGGTGGGGCTGGTCTGAAAGGCTTTTTCTGCTGCAGGGAGTTTAATATTTTATAAATTCACTTATATAAGACAGCTTTTCGTTACTGTGTTCAATTATTTTCACCAATAAAATAGTGTTATTTAATATTTTTTTCATTTACTAGGTTGGAGATGATGAAATGGAGGTAGAATCTGGCGATTCTGAATCAGAGGATGATAGTGATGAGGATGAGGATGATGAGGCAGAGGAGGAGGTGTCAAGGATGGCCCCACAGATACAGCACCAGGTACAGAAGTTTGCACATCATCATCAGGAGGCATGACTTTGTTAGCAAAGTGGGAGACAAATGCAAAATATCATCATAATCTCTTAAATGCATGTTGATAAATTCATAATATTGATAGGAAACTTAATTAAAACTTCAATTTGAACTCATTCACTATTATAAGAAAGTTAATCTGAGTGGTAAATTACCAAGCATTTCATACAAATAAATAAATTTGATGGTTAATTTTTTTTAGGAAATGTTCATGTCTTAATTTTACATGACTGAATATTTCTTCTTTTATTCTATATTGATTCTTATTTTTTTTATTTTTTTGTTGGTGTTTGTTGTTTGTTTTTTATAATATTTATTTTAATATTTTGAACAAGAAAAGTATATTTTACCTTTAAGTAATTCACTTAGCAATTTTGTTTTATTTCTTTTATGTTTGACCACTTTGTTGTTTTTATGATGTTTCTGTAATAAATATTTTGTAAAGCACTTTGAAAATATTTTTGAATATATAAGTGCTACATAGACATGGCATTATTATAAAAATAATAGCTTAGCCTCCCATCGCATGGGTAAGAGACCCGTTCGGGGCGAAGGACTTAATGTGGGAAGGTGTTCCAGCTGACCTGTGGTGAGCCAGTGGTTCTACCAAGACATTTGTCTGAAGTCTTAATCCACCAAAACAGCTGGATGTCGCTATAATAATCATAATTTGATGCTGCGATATATCTAAAAAACAAAACGAATTAACATAATAATAATGTATATATATTTTTTCTCTAGGACATGATGGAGGAGTCAGAGTCGTCCAGTGAGGATGAGGATGAAGAGGATCAGGACAAGGATCGACAGGAGATCCGACCACCTCAACATCCACCACCCATGCCTGCGCCACCACCACCGCCACCACCACCCTCTGAGATACCACCCCCAATACCACCCATACCAGAGCAGGTGGTCATCAAGAAAGGATATGATCCTAAAGGTGGTGTTACAAATCATTCCCATTCCCAGGTCAACTAAAACAGCAAAATGCATATTATATCCAATCAACAACTATTTGCCATTATTGTCCCAATATTTTACAGTACGTAATTGTATTTCCTGCCTTATGAATGTTTAATAACTCTTCATGCATGCATAGGTAGTAGGGGATAGATTTATTCACTTAAACTTGGGTCACCATTGTCATACCAACAAAATTAAGTTCTCTTTGTTGGTAACTTATTTCTTTGCCTCATTGAAACTCAGATAAAGTTTCATACAATATATTGGAAGTGTTTCTATCAATGCTTCAGAATAGTGATGTCCTGGACTCTATGAGCTATTCTTACCAAAGTATGATTGTGGAATGTGGAGCCCATTTCTGTTGTAGTTTTTTTATTCTAATCTAAGACTTATGTAGAGAGAAAACATAATAACATGTTTTGCACCTGGTCATTAGGTATATTCAGGAGATTTATCCAGATTTATTCTATCTGTCGTTTCTCTCCGTTCTCCCTGTGTAGATCTGATATGATATAGTGGCTAAAATTTTGCCCAGAAAAAACAAAATGAAGGGTAGTTATTAGAGAATATATGATTCCAAAGTTAAGACAGATAAACAAAAATAAATCAGGAGAACAAATATCTTCAAAGGTGATGTTTGCTAAAATTGTGCCCAGACAAAAAATATAAATAAACAGGTTAATCATAAGTAAAAGATGATTCTGAAGATGAGGGTTGCTCAAATTGTGGCCTGCAACAAGGATAAATTTGTTACTAGAAGCCCGTATTTTTTAATTTTTAAAAAATTATTGAGGTTCACTTTTGCATACCAAGAAATGTATAAAATTAATTTATATGGCATTATTCTCCCTTCAGCTCGGACCATTCATCCAGAGGGCGGGTCAGAGAACTTCCTTATTTCACCCATTACTGGAGAGAAAATTCCCGTCGACAAGGTGCCGCAGCATATGAAGATCGGTAAGTGCAACAGCATCAGCATCATTCTGGTCACATGACTTACAAAGATTGGTCTTACTATAGGAACTGGCAAAATAACTGCATTGGTCCTGCATATACAGTAAACTGATGCTTCCTCCAAATGCTTTCTGTTTTTCTGTATTATGCCAAATGCAAGGTCAAAACCGGACCTGGTAGCGCAATCAGTAGAGCATCGGCTCCAGGTACAGGAGGCCCCAGGTTCAATCCCAGGCCGGTACAAACTTAAGTCTTTAAAAATGGTAGTCGTATAGCTCCCTTCTAACGCTCAAGCAAATATAAGGGTAGTTCCACGACTGGTTGGCCTGGTGTCAGGATAATGTGACTGGGTGTGGTATCATGCCAGGTGTTCAATGGCATGCTATACACAGTGAAAGCAGCACTATATCTGCTTCAAGTGGACACCGTCTTCAGATAACTGAAATACTGTTAGTGGGATGATAAACCCAATAAACAAACAAACAAGGTCAAATGTTTTCAAACAGTATCCAGGACAATATCAATTTGTTCTTTTGCGTAAGATTAGTTAACTGTTTTCAATATGCTTTACACTTGCTCTGCTTAGATCTGGATTGAAGTTTATAAAAACAGACTTTGCTAACAGTTAGGAATGGTCCATTTACTGTTGAGTAAGTGAAAATTGTTATTCTTAGTACAAATTCACCAAGAAAAAATAAAAATACATCGATCATTAAATAGAAAAGGATGCTATCCTTAAAATGTAGACTCTTCCAAGTATAAAAGAAATATCCATCATATCATTTAGGCAGCAAAAATGTAACAAGGTGATAAGGGGTATAGGATCGATTAAATCTTACATGGGAGCAGTCTTCAATAAACCGATGGACTGAGTCCACTAAAATTTCTGTCGGTCCATTAAATAAGTTAAATGAACCCATCCACTCGTAACACCTGGGTAATTTACCAACCTTTTATGTCAAAATGGCGAAATCACACTGGGTCTGTAAAATTTGATCCTTTCTAGTAAATATTGCCAGCTTTGTGGGGTGGGCTAAAGGTCCATTTATTTCATGAAGACTTGGATTATTTGTAGTTTAATCTTCTATTTCCTTAAAAACCTATGTTGCTAGTACTGAATAGTATGCACCTCTCACTGTCATTAAAACTCTCATATCCATGCAAATTCACTTCTTTTTATTGTATGAAGAAAAAAAGTTAATTTTTGTTGTTGATATTAGGTCTGTTGAACCCGAAGTGGATCGAGGAAAGGAATCGCCAGATGCAGGAGAAGACTGAGCAGGAGGAAGTGTATGCTGCTGGCTCCTCCATTGAGAGCAGTCTCAAGAATCTAGCCGAGAGACGTACCGATATCTTCGGTGCTGGTACAGAGGAGGCTGGCATTGGTAAAAAGGTGTGTTGATTATCCGGTCTTAGTATATTACAGTTTAGACTTAAAGATATCAGTACCTGTTGAAGGTAAAGGCGTTAAAGCCATTAGTTTGGGTTTTATTGTATAAAACTTAAAATCCACACAATTTTTGCTTTCACACAGGTCAGGCCTACAGGAGTATAACTTTTTTTTTCAGTTTAAACACCTCACAGTCTTTACTTCTGATAGCTTCATATACCATGTATGCAAATTTGTTTAAATTTGAAGACATATTGGTTTATATTTAGTGCACCATTATGTACTTAACAATCAAACCTTATAATGTCTTATTTCTTGCAATGTTGGTTTTTGTCTTGGTCTTCAAGCTGACATATGGTGCATTTGTGACATTTTTATGTGGTCTTCCTCCATTATCCTTTGACCAAAAACCTTGACAGAGCTGTCATAAATGTAAGTATTTAAAAAAAAAAAAACCTCACACTACGTTGAGAATGTGACTAATAAAATTAATATAGATTTACCATATACATATAAAATTAATTGTGATGATTTTTAGATTGGAGAAGAGGAAGATGATGGAAAGAAAGACAAGAAGGTTGTGTGGGATGGACACTCTGCCTCGATGGAGAAAGTGACACAAAAGGCTAGAGAGAATTTCACCATCGATGAACAGATTGCCAACATCCACAAAGTTAAAGGGCTTGTGTAAGTAGTGTCTATAGAACTTTAGATTTGACATTACTATATCTGTTATCTGTATATTTTCTTTACATTAATTTCATGTCAGCAAAACCAAGACTTTTCAAGTAGTTTTGATGTGATTTCCACTTTAAAGACACACAATTTAAGGGGAAATAACAGACATTTATTTTAAATACTTAAATGAGACATAATGTACCAAAATTCACGACTTGAAGAGCTAAACTTTTGACTAAGACAGCTATTTCATCCTTTCTTCACACCTTTATCTTTCTTGAGAATGGATTGTGAATATAGGCATAAATATCTGCTTCTTTAGACATGATGCTGAGAAGGAAAAGATAGGACCATCTGTTGTGCCTAAGGTGATGGGGCAGATGCCACTACCACCTCCCCCACCCAAACCTGCACCACCAAAGGTCATGCCTCAGCCTCCACAGCCACCGAAACAACCACCACTTCCACCAGTGATGTCACAGCCTATGGCCCAAAAACGCCCGATGGTGTCAGTATCACAGCCACCAATGCCACAACCAGTCATGATGA
The DNA here is from genome assembly GCA_007844125.1 of Sinonovacula constricta. NCBI lineage: Eukaryota > Metazoa > Mollusca > Bivalvia > Cardiida > Solecurtidae > Sinonovacula > Sinonovacula constricta. The sequence goes on from CM017563.1 coordinate 17,419,244, forward strand.
TGCCTCCACGACCACCCATGCAGGTGATAGGTAAGTGTACACCAAAACTTTAAACTCAAATAGTGTCATCATCTTTTTCATATCAATGTGTCCTTTCATGTATTCTGGGATACAGGTTCATTTAGTAAATATTTTCTGCCTGTCTTCTGCGGTACCCAGGGTCATTTCTGAAACTTTAAACCTCACCTTTATTCTAAGGTTTTTCTGTTTCAGGACATGGGGCCATTTTAAGCAACCTAATGTTTGTTGTGTTTTTCATGCATTTACTACTGTTTATGCTTCTAAAGAGTGCCATATGGCAGTCTCACTGATCGTCATTTCTGTGATATATATACTATATATAGTTTTTTTTTATTTAAGCTTCACTTTCTTAAAAACACTTGAATGGGGTCACTTACTACACTTGCAAGTGTTAACCCTCAATGTCAAGGTCATTATGAAGGTCATACCTAAGGTCATTTCTTATAAATTGCTACACATTCTATATATTAGTGTATCAACCCTAAGATTGGCATTTTGTACAGGAATTAAATCAAACTTCGCCATCTTACTGACCATTACTTGAAGGTTTTTTACCCATGTTATGTTATGATTTTCATGTTCAACTCCCAAGGTCAAGGTCATATGTAAGATCATTGCATCATATGTTAGTTCTAGGGACATTTCTTCTTTATTCTTACTTCCACATCTTTAGGAGACCTGTTGGCCTCTCGCCCTTAGCTTGTTACATGATTCTGCACATTAATTTAATCTATGTCAGGTATGTCTGGCATGCCCGGTCCTCCAGGCATGATGCCAGTCCAACCTATGCGGCCCCCTGGGTTCCCATCCATGGTTCGAGCCCCTGCTCCTCCTCCACCTGGCCCACCGTCACTTGGTGATGATGAACCACCCAACAAGAAACAGAAGACTGAAGAACAGCTCATCCCTGAGGAAGATTGGCTGCGTAACCACAAGGTTTGCTATTTTACGTGACAAGGTTTTTTTTGCCCATAAATGGCAGCACATGACAGTTGTACAATCCGCTGATATATTGTGTTAGTTGGTCTGTTCTTTTTTACTTTTGGGGCAACCGTGCTGTAGTGGTAGTGTTGCTGATTTGTAACTCCTCATGGGTTAGAGTCCCGTTCGTGGCAAGGACTTAATGTGGGAAGGTTGTCGAGCTGACGTGCGGAGTGCCGATGGTTCTACCCAGACATTTGTCTGAGGTCTTCCTCCACCAAAAAGCTGGACATCCTATAATGATCATAATTGGTCGCTGCGATGTATTTCAAAAACAAAACAAACTTCTTTACTGTCCCAGCCATAACTTCCATATTATTAAAAGAACTTCAATCCTATTTCAGCAGCATACAGATATACATCTATTCAACTTGTTAGGTAAAGGTCATATTTAAGATTATTGTAATTCCAGTGACAGGTCTTATTAATTCAGTCATTAAAACATCCTTAAGCCTGGATTCAGTCCCTTGCCGTACTGTAAGAGCCACATAGGCATCTAGTGTAACTTGTTTGAAATGCTTTTGTCTAATTAGTCCTTAAATGTCAGATAGTAAAGATAATCTTCATGAATTAATGGGATAATCATAAATATGTATGATAGCTAATTGATCACCTGTCAAAAATCTCTTGTTGATAATTGGGAAAAGAAGACCAGTTTCCAGCACAATTAACAAGGTCTTTCTGTTGTCTTGGTTGTCTCCTCCTTTCAAATTATTAGTTATTAATCATTGTAATATGATCCACAAGGACAGTTATATACTCATAAAGAATTGTACCCTGCATTATTTTTCAATAAATGCACAGTATAGCTGATAACCAATTCCTTACTCATGTGGGGAGGTATTCCAGCTAACATGCGGTGCGCCAGTGGTTCTACCTGACAGAAGTCTGGGATCTTCTTCCACCAGTTATGGACATCGCCAATATGAGCATAATTGTGTCGGTGCGATGAAACAAAAAAAAACAACAATCTCTTTTGTCTTTTAATTAATCAAACTGAAACTGTTTTATTTGATTAAACGCCTAATTTTACACATAATATTCACTGGCATTGTACATTAGATAAATATCAAGAAATGAATAATATACTCATATAATAAAATAATCAAACACCATTCATGTATGCATAAAAGATCTGCCAAATGTATATCCTGCTGACACTTTAAAAAAAAACTTATTTCTTAGTACCTTTGTCTTACTACATATACAGTTGTAAATGTAGTAAGGTATTTAAATAATTTGAATAAAAAAACAAATACTGCCATATATTGTTTGACGTCATGGATGCAAGGGAGGAAAAAAAATGTGAAGCATAATAAAATAAACTGACATGTTTGTGTCCTTTTGAAAGTTGTATAGTCTAGTAAACTTGCTAGAATGGAGATCAGTTTGGTTTAGCATGATATGTCCCATTATAATGCACAGTGAATTGTTTAGATGTTTTGTCATTAATTACTCAGAATTATTGCCTTTATGATTAGATGACTGCTAATCTGAACAAAACACTGAGCATTGTTCTGTGATTTATCAGGCATGAACAAAGTATACTTCCTTATTTTAATACCTTATGCCAGTGTTTAGGCTAGAACTTCAAAGCAGTGAGCCAATTTGATGGTACACTTTTCACACAGGAGTAGGACATCAATAAACAACATTTTCAAGACTTTTTCAGACAACAATAGTTTATGAAGATGTTAAATGAAAATATTTTTGGTCCAAACTGTCAGATACCAACTTTATTGGACAGGCCTAAAAAGAAGTTAACATTACTGACATATAGCTTTAAACTAAAATTAAGTAAGAGGAGACATAAGCAGTCTGTGCCATAAATCCAATTGGCATTATAAGCACTTATTAAGTAACATTTTCAGTGTGTAGGCTAGAACTTCAAAGCAGTGGGCCAATTTGACCCATCACTTCTGAAAACAGTGGCCCAATTTCATAATCAGTGGGTCATTTGAAAAGATGGAAAAAAAATCACCAAAATGGGTTTTTTAATAGCAGACATCGTGAAAAAAATGTCACGAGGTTTAAGATCACCTTAGCGCTTTACTTATATACCGCATCATTAAATGTGAAGCATCTATTAATTATGATCAACAGAGTTGTCGTTCATACCGTTAGTTGCTAGTGCTTATAAAGTCAATCAAATACAGCCATTTTTAGGTCAACAGGTTATGGTGCTTGGATCTATTTTTAGCAGAAACCAGTTGTGTACAAGCTAGGCTTACAATTACGATTAACTGATAAAAAATAGAAGTATTTCTTTCCGTTTTATTTATTCTTTACTTTTATTAGCGTGCATTAAAATTACCCATCCCGTTAAAAAATGTACGCCAACTCTAAGAATTCTGCGCCAATCCCGCAATGGCGCGCTCTAACCTAAGCACTGTTATGTAGAGAGGTTATAATGAAGATAAAACAGATGCATAACACGTCTAACAGTTGCCAACTCAGCCCTTTTCTGTGTGGGTTTAAGTCCCAATCTAGGACCAATCAAAAATTGCATGGCGAGTTCTTCTAGCAGGGGCCTTTCTCCAGTTGTAAAATCTACACTTTACTAGAATGATCACAATTCTGAAGCAGAGATGTCCAGATAACTGAAATATTGTTGATGGAATGATTAACCCAATAAACAAACAATAAAATGGTTTGTCATTAATGTTCAATTTTATGTGTGTTACCTTGTTGTTCCAGGGAAGTGTTCGTTTCCGTGTGATGGTGCCTAACATGCCAGAGAAGGTGGAAATGAACCTGAAGGGACAATCACTCACTTTCTCCCTCCCATACACTGATAATGTAAGTGCTATAAATCTCCCATGTACTGTTTATGTATGACATTTCACACTATACTAATAAGGTAAGTATTTGTCACAACTTTCCCTTGCACTGATGCTGCAAGCACTAAATACTGCTGTATATATTGTTATTATTTATCTTTTCTGCATGGGTTCAATCCCTAATTGTTGCAAAATTCTTTTGTATGCAGGTCCTGAAACTTGTAGTTTACCAGCAGTGTGCAGATTTCTCTATATTGATAATTAAATAAATACTTTCTCTACTGTAAATAGCTGTAAGATGACAAAGTGACATAAATAGAGGAATTTATATATCGGTAACTAAAACTGAACATCTTTTTGGCAGGTCTCTGTCTTGAAGGCCAAGATCAATGAGCAAGTTGGGCTGCCAGGAGGCAAACAGAAGCTCCAGTATGATGTAAGTATAACTATGGTTATATAATTTTAAGCTAGAATTTGAGCTGCTCGACCATACCACTTTTATTACCAAATTGTTTTTATGCCCCAAATTTACCAAACTTAATTAGAATTTCTGTCCGATGAATTTGTACCTGTTTCACATGGGATAAAAAAAAGTCACTAGATCAAGTCATTTAACATCCATATTTTGCCTCATCTTCACAGAACTTCATCAGAATGTTTGTCTGCATTGAAATCTTGACCTGACCATGAGTGTACAAATTTACTTAGTAAATATCTTGTGATCTCTAAACAAAATTTAATGATAATGTTCTAAGTATCATGCAATGACCTATCCTATAACAATTTGTCTACTTTTAGTAAATTTTAATTCCAGTTGATTACTATTTAAATGCAATATTCATTTTTCTTTAATCCAGAAATGAAATTGTCAAATCAAAAGCCAAAATGTAGTTTAAAACTCTTATTGAAAGGAATACCACAAAGGCATTTCTCGAGCGATTTAGAATAAACACTCCTACCATGTATTTGGCATCAGACTGCATTTTCATCAGTTAACAGTGATCGCTTTTCAATAATACGAGCATTGACTTTGGATGCACAAAATGGTGGCAGCAAACAAAGTTTACTAAGTATCGCAAAATATTGACTCAACAAAGTAACACAATATACCGATAAACCAGTAAACAGCCCTAGTTAATTTATAGACACTTTACCATGCTGCTTTGTTAAAATTGACAAGAAAAGGGTCAGGGTATTGAAAAGACTTTGAAATGTGATATTTATAAATATATTCACTGCATGTTTCCTAGCACATAATGTTTGCTGAAAGAGTAATTGGCCTGGTGTTATGATAACGTGATAGACTGGTGCAACATGTCAGGTGTTCACCGCATACTATCACAGCAAGGCAGCTCTCTATGTGCTGTAAATGAACGCCATCATGAAATACATACAGAAAATTAATAGTTTCAGGAATGCTAGATTTAGTTTATACTATTCCACCCCACCATGTAAATTTTGTTTGTTTTCAGGGTTTGTTCCTGAAAGATGCCAACACTCTGGCTTTCTACAACTTTAACAACGGGGGGACTGTTCACTTACAATTGAAGGAGAGAGGAGGCAGGAAGAAATAGATATGTTGAAAGAAAAGATGTTGAGGAAAAAATAGATGAGAACTGGAAAGAATTAGATGGGCAGGAAGATAAAAGATGTGTGGGAAGAAATCAATATGTCATAATTGTCAAATGTTTGTCTCTTACAGTCACATAGTTGTTGTTTAATGTTTATTTTCTTTTTTATCTCTATTCATTTTATCATTGAGTTTCTTGTATTATACATTTATAAATATATATGTGCACACACACACATCATTAATTTTCTTTTGACTGCAATGTTCCAGAGCCACATATAAGTTATGTACTAGAATTAAGTTTTAGAATTTAAGAGCTTTTGGTTATAGTAACTTGATCACAGATGTGCATAGATATTCTAAATACTTAAATCATTGTGACACAAGCCAGTCCGCTTATTGTTAACAAGTGACAATGACACCTGAAGGATGTTACCACATGCCGTTTGTTGATGAACTTCACATTGCAATTTAGCAATATGTAAATAAGGAAAGGTCCTATCAAAATAACCACAGATATTTAAATCTAAACTACGTCTAGCCCAAGGCATATAAATTTGACATAAAACATAGAGGTGAGACATAACATACAAACAGAAAAACCAGTAATTACCGCCTTGGTCCAACGTCGAACTTTCTGAAGGTTTTTCTACCAAACAAATAGTGTAAATAAAAATATCCTGTCAAAGTGACACAACTAACAGTAAGCACCTGCATCAGGTAACTGATAAAATGGACTAATATAGACAAAATAATTAGTAATAAAACAAACTATCAACAGTAGTAGGTGCAGAAGGTTAAAGCCTCGGCAACCTAAAAGTTCCAAATGAGTGAGTAGTTGGAAATAAAACAGCACAAGCGATGATGTATAGTAAGAACTATTTAATGATGTTATACAATGACATGACATCATATGCCAAAAGTGAAAATTAAAAAGAAATGGAATTTTAGAAAACAAAACAAAATGTAGTATTTTGAGGATTTAATACTATTTCATTATCATTTTTGTGCACAAACATCAGGTTGTAATGTTTCAGGGCACTATTGTTGTTTTATTTTAAATGTATTTATGCCACATGAAAGGACCATGTTTAAAACAAGTATCCAATTTCTTACAGATTTGAACCTGGGTTGACATGTTCTCTTACAATCTATTGATGAGAGAACATACTATTCCATTATTCATTGCTGTTCATCTAAATGAGTGGGGTTGTTTCTTTTTTTTTTAACCTTTAACTTTAAAAAGTGAAAGTGTGACAAAGTTGCTTTAAGATTTTGTTTCATACCAGTACTTCTACTCTCTGTGTGTAAATTTGAATGTCAAATACCATATTGTTCATTTTTACATTTGTTTTCTTATCATTATAAAGTAATGTATATATTTTTGTTGTGATTGATATGTTTCATTCTGGAAACGTAGAACCACAAATCAGTTATTTATCCTTATGTAAGCCATGTCGGTTGAACCTACAAGTTGTTATTCTATTTTTGATGGACAATCTTTGTTTTGACTTGAGACTTTTAGTATCAGCTCACAATTTACACTCACACATACCTGGGGAATGTTAATGCAAATTAAATAAAGAACCAAAAAATCACCTTGAACACTTGTATTAATTGTGCGTATTACAGATTTTGTTTACCATCGAGAGTGTGTGTATCATGTACATTGAAAGTATGTATTAATTGGCCAATATGATGTACTCTTTATCCGATGTATTATACTGATGTTATTTTATCTGTAGCATATCTTGTTTGATTCTTCTTTTATATGATTTTGTGGCATATGATAGGGATTGAGTTATGTTTGTTGTTTTTTTTCAGACAAAAGAGTAATCCACTTTTTCAATCATTACTTTATAGCTATGTGTGTTAGTTTATGTTCTGCTTTGAATGGAATTCATGCAAATTTTCTTTAAAGAATAAATAATTGAAATTTATTTTGCAATCTGGCTTTCATAAGATGACCCAGAAGTGACTTTTGTCATAAAAAACATAATGTGACACTAATGTATACAAACATCAATATTACCTTTTAAGATATATTGATGGACGATATATTTTGAGTCAGCAAGACTCCAACAAATTAACATAAAATCTAAATGAGCTTTTACATTCGTCTTGTAGATGGCTCTTTTTTAGATAAGGGGGGAAAAACGGCCATTACATTTTCATGCTTAGTTTCAAATCAACTGCATAGATGTAATTGAAAGAAGTTCATTGCTTTGTGATGCGTGTCATGGATTGGTCATTACGATTTTTTTGTTAAAAATATATGTATATAAATATCACGGAGCAAATATTGTCAAGAGACCGTTCTCCCTTGTTCCCAGCTAATTTCGAATATACTGTACAGAAAAAAATATATCGGTCAATTTGGTAAGATTACTTATGCAGGTGCCCGAATGCAGTAGCCAGGCAACCGCACATATTACGCCATTTGATTGGCTGAAACGCTAAGTGTGCTTTCTCCATCTTGGATGAGTTGTAAACATGGAAAATTGCGTCCAATTCGCCGAAAAAAATTAAAGAACTATTCTGAGTTTCTTTGCGCAACAGAGCAGTGTAATTGAAATCGAATCAAACAAAAAATGATAAACGTCATTTAGCGAGTCCGAGCCGGTTCTTAGCGACAAAGGCGAAATAGATGCAAAGAACAACGCCTCAAGTTAGAAAACCAAAACGCCTACCAAAACAAATTCCAAGAAAGTAACTTAATAATTTGCGGTTGACATGTCGTATTTGCACAACAAACAGAAGCAATGAAATGTGAAAACTAAGTTTCGACGAACCAAGTTGGATCGTCAGGCGGAAAGTTACGATCACAAATAGTGTGTTGAGACAGAACATTTTAAGAACCACTATAAATATCAGTTGAGAGAGTAGTAAGTGCTCAAGTGGCAGCCATTATTTTGGCTCATAAATCGGCGTTTTGGATTGCCCTAAGAAGGTGTGGCCAAGTTTGATCGACTCTTTTGGGGAGTTAGAAAACCCAAATGTAGAGCACTTATAATGTACCAAAACAGTGACTTACGAATCTGATAAAACAGCGTCGTATGTGATCACTTCGATTTACTCTGTAACGGCTATGATTTGTTATTTTTATGCAAATATTGTACCCTTTGATTTTGGAAATGTCCCCTATTTTTGAAGGTTAGCGAGACAATTGTCCCCTTTTATTCAATACTCGGCAGAAAATGGCAAAGTTGTTGAGGTCTAACAGTTCTAAGAAGTTTAAAAAATGTGTACCATTGGCTCTGATAAAAGCCACAGATTAAACTTCCAACAGCTAAGGAGAAGTCGAACTAAGTTTTATATTCTTTAGGTTCTCAAAGAATGATGAAGCTGGTGGCGATATCATAAAGGAAACATCTTTTATCACATAACTTACTGCGCGAGCGTAAGTAACACTCATGCGTTATTTTTGGGAACACACTAGATAGTTATCGTAGTACGACGTCATTTAGTATGTCTATCATTTCCTGATCACCTTGTTGTCGCCGTTTTGTGCATTTTGTTGGACATTTTTATTTTAATAAATAAATTAAAATAATATTTTAGTCATGTTATAAACGAATCTTTTCCTTTTTTGGGAAAATGGTCGAGTAAAGAGTGGAACTATTTTTTGTGCGGATTCTCCCAAACCGAATTACACATGTCAAGGACGACTGTTCATACTATAAAAAGACAATGCATTGTAAACAAAAACAGCTGATGTTTTGGCTATGTGATAAATATAATCTAATGATCGTGTTTATTAGATACTAAAATATTTAGTATTCGAAGTTATTCGAAACTCGACAGGGCCTTGTTTCGTAGGCTATTATTTCGTCCAACTCGTTTAATATTTTCAGCATCTAATGAACAGTCATATTAGATCAAACATTTCTTGTTAAATTCCACTTTAATAACTATATTTACTGAGAGTATTCTAGATCCTTTCTTTTTTGGGATGCAATATCAGAGCGGACTAGCACTGCACCTCCACCAACACTGCACCACCACCATCATGACTGTTTTGATCTTCTTTGTGAAAACTGTAATCTGAAACTTTAAATAATATTTCCCGACATATGACATCAAGTTTAGTCGCAGAAAGAAACATGAGATCAACTATGTTGTCATGTAGTAGTTCGTGCATGTCTGAAATTTTTTACTTTATATTTATATGAGCTACAATAAATTATCTTGATTGTTTTTTATCAATGTTTATTAAAATATAGATGTCTTCATGTCAGATATGTGTTATTACACAGAAGCATCAAAGAAGGAGTCTGAAAAAAGAAAGTTCGAACACTGTGAACAGTTCCTTGCCTGACTGTTATTTTTATAAGATGAGGTAGTCTTTTGGCTGTTCTTGGGCGCATTTACTGAGCCATTTCATTGTACAGGTTTTACAAGTTAGTGCTCGATAGGTCCTGGCAGATAGATGGTCGAGAACACTCACTAAATGGGTTCTTCACAGGCACAGGATTTAGTGGTACATCCCCACTGGCAAAAAGCATATTCAAGTGATGATGACGATGTAACAGGTATTTATTATGGAGTATTTCTAGAATGAATTATGTGAAACAAAAATGCACTGTAAGCATTAGTGAAAAAACATTGGCTTTAAGATGATATATAAAGGTAAAATTTATTAACTAAAACTATATTTCAAAAGATATATATATGTATATATACATACATACACACACACATACAGACATACACACAGACTGTTAAAGGGTCATTTGCAAGCAATGCAGTACAACGAAAGATTCCTGGGTTGTAACCGTCACCAATAAATTTTAGTATTAGATTAGATCAATCTGTATTCGTTTGATGAATTGTTAATTATCTCAGAAACAAAAGAATAACATTTATAACGTTTGCAATAGAGCTTATGGTGCAGTTTTAATCCAAAGCCCGACTGGCAAACGCGAAGACTAATCTAATTCATGTCCAGAAATTTTTCAAGAGCTAAATTAAAACAACCAACACCGATTAAAGAAGCAATAACTTTAGACCAAGCCGTTCAGGAGTTCCGTTGTTTTCTATATGGATCAAAATTTACAGTTAGAACAGATCATAAGCCGCTTACCTAATTGCTGTCAAAAACATCCACGAACAGAATAATTCAGCGAATTGCTTTACGATTAACCGAATACGACCTGCCAATAGTCCATATCCCAGGAACACAAAACGTAGTTGCAGATAGCTTATCACGCATGCCGACAAAAGACGAAATACACAAAAATGAACCGGACACCGACATATTATTTGTGACATATCACAATTAGCACTCGCCCGAACCGCGTTAATGAAGATCGCGGATACAATGAGACAGAAAAACCAGATGCGATTATGCAATAATCATGCAATAATTGCTTGAAAAGCGAGCAGTTAGCTGAGCCTTTGATTAACAAATTGCTGGCACGCGTACGTCAAAAGAGACTTACACGAAAATGTATCATAAAAGACGACATCTTATATTATTTGTCCAACCCAGACAATGATCACAGGTTACGTATTGACGTTTCATCACAAATAAGAGACTCATTAATCAACGCTTATCATGAGACTTTTCACGCAGGAGTACAAAGAACATATGATGCTATAGCTAAAATATTACTGGCCCAAATCATTTATAGATCATTGCATTAAATGCCAATAAGTTAATTTAATGCAAATTACAGCGCCTATGGAAGAAATGACAAAACCAAACATTCCAGAAACAAATTTATGGGTAGAACCACCGGCGCAACGGCTACTAGATGCAACTATACGTACACTTATATTGTAATAATGTAAAAAATAATATAATAATATTATATAGTAATATACAGTAAAACCCATTGAAGCGGCACCTCTAAGCAGCGGCTACCACTAAGCAGCGGCAGATAAATCCCCCCCCAATAGTTTTCAGCACATTTTAACCTCTAAGCAGCAACTCCTCCGCGAAGCGGTAAGCGGTCGTGTAAATCTATTCCCTGAGGCTAGTATACTTCTGCGTAGCAACACTAGTGCAGATATTTTTAGAACAATCTGTCGCGTACACCAGTAGAAGCAGTGCCAGCATAGACACAAAGACTACAAAGAAAAGTATCACTTCCACCACTGCTATTATTATCGCTGGACGGCAACAGGTGATCTTATTTGACGGAGTCCGTTGTGGTCGTGGGATGTACTCTTACCAGGGGAGTCTGTTGAGGAAGAGGTTTTGTGGTCGTGGGATGTACTCTTACCAGGGGAGTCTGTTAAGGAAGAGGTTTTGTGGTCGTGGGATGTACTCTTAACTAGGAAGAACGTTGATGAAGGGTTTTTTGGTCGTGTGATGTACTCTTACCAGGGTAGTCCGTTGAGGAAGAGGTTTTGGGGTCGTGGGATGTACTCTTACCACGGTAGCCCGTAGAGGAAGAGCTTTTGGTATCGGGGAATGTACTCTTACCAGGGGAGTCCGTTGAGGAAGAGGTTTTGGGGTCGTGGGATGTACTCTTACCAGGGGAGTCCTTTGAGGAAGAGGTTTTGGGGTCGTGGGATGTACTCTTACCAGGGTAGCCCGTAGAGGAAGAGGTTTTGGTGTCGGGGAATGTACTCTTACCAGGGGAGTCCGTTGAGGAAGAGGTTTTGGTGTCGGGGAATGTACTCTTACCAGGGTAGCCCGTAGAGGAAGAGGTTTTGGTGTCGGGGAATGTACTCTTACCAGGAGAGCCCGTTGAGGAAGAGGTTTAGGGTCGTGGGATGCACTCTTACAAGGGGAGTCCGTTGAGGAAGAGGTTTTGGGGTCGGGGATGTACTCTTACCACGGGAGTCCGTTAAGGAAGAGGTTTTGGGGTCGTGGGATGTACTCTTACCAGGGTAGCTGGTTTGTCATTGGGTTTTTTAAATATGTTAACCAACCTACTATCAGTGTGTGTAAAGTAAATGAATATTTTACATTTCACGATGTATTAAACGTTAAAGTTAAGGCATGAAAAATGTATCCTCTGCTTTCTCGATAACCACGTAACCAGAAACAAGCTAGTGTTCAGTTGGTTTCCCTGTGAAAACTCATTATCATCATCATCATGACTACTTTGTATAATGATCAGCACACACTTTCGTAATTTATCGTGACCCCGACATGTTAGCTAGGCATGACTTAAAGATTTAAAAGTTCCGAAAGTTGGCTCCTATCAAGTACCTAATTTCGCGTACCCGCTTACAACCGCATAAGAGCTAGCAATGCGATTTTTTGTGCTAAAATAAGGTGAATGTAAATGTTTGTGAACTTCACTGCCTATCATTAACCCTAAATGTACCCTTTTTGTTTTAAACAGTGGACCCCTATTTAACCCCTCAAATGGGTAGCTTAACGAAGTGTGTTTTTTCAGGGCTTATATCTTAAGCCGACCCCTTCCATTGGAATAAACGAAAGCTTGATTGGAATGGGTCTGCCATGAACATTTTCTTTTGAAGGAAAAATTAAGGTTTCCCATGCCTACTTTCCTTGCATGTCTAGATGTCCGAGGCACGTACGTCACTAAAATACTCCCAATGCTTAAACATATCTTTCTACTGCTTCGGAATTTTTATTTAGATTGTTCTTGTATCCTATTCCATCAACAAAATCCTAAATCCACTGTCATTAAATGAACTGTTTAAAAGATAATTTTAAAAAGCTAATTTGGAAAAAAAACTTTTTACAAACCAGATTGAACATCTTATACCAGTGCCTCATCTCTTCCTCATCGACGGCTCGGCTGACCGTCTGTCTGCCATCAGGCCCTATACCATCAACTATTCTAATATGCACATATCTGTCTTCTGCAACTCCGAAACGAGCTTTATGACGCATGGGTTTGCTTGGTTGTCTTCCGTTGCCCTGCCAACATCCGACATTGTAAAGTCTTCAAGATTACCCGAAGCGCTCTCAACAACTTCCGACATTGTATAATCTTTAAGATTACCCGAAGCACTGTCAACTACTTTCGACATTGTAAAATCTTTAAGATTACCCGAAGCGCTCTCAACAACTTCCGACATTGTATAATCTCAAGATTACCTGAAGCGCTGTCAACTACTTTCGACATTGTATAATCTTTAAGATTACCCGAAGCGCTCTCAACAACTTCCGACATTGTATAATCTTTAAGATTACCCGAAGCGCTCTCAACAACTTCCGACAGTGTATAGTCTTCAGGACTACTCGCATCCCAAGTACAACTTTGTGCTTATATAGCTGCGCCTACATCCTCCATCCAATCCTATCCAATATTTTAATGTTCACTAGTTTGTTTGGTTTGGCCACCTCCCTCAAGTGATCCGCATGACCTAACCCTTCATGTGTAGTATAGCGTAAACACCTGTCTACGTTCACGTTATATTCGCTTCTAGAAGACCTGTTGAGACAGTTCTTTCAAGTCCAACATATTCCAGTTTCTTATCCAACATATTGAAAGTAGTTGTAATAAAATATATCGACAAGATCTAAGAAACATTTCTAACAACGAGTTTTCTAATAAAGGCCTATAGACCAAGAAAGACATCAAATAGGTTTTTCCTTGTACATGTATAAATATAATATCTTTTAGAATACTGGTGGGGGTGCTATTGATTTAATTTGCAACCAAACAAATTGTCTGAAATTTGCTCATTTAAATGAAACTCTACTTTATTGATGTGATAAGTTCTTAAAATGGCTACAAAACATACTTTAGAAATCGAAGGGAAGTATATATATATATATATATATATATATATATATATATATATATATATATATATATATATATATATATATGTGTGTGTGTGTGTGTGTGTGTGTGTGTGTGTGTGTGTGTGTGTGTGTGTGTGTGTGTGTGTGTGTGTGTGTGTGTGTGTGTAATTCAGATAGAACGTATATTATGCATGCAAATAGAATAAACATATAAATAATACTCAAGATCAGGCCGGTTAGTACAAGAATCAAGCAATATTTATATTTCAGTGTAGAAGGAATTCTAAATAAATGTCTCGGTAAAACCATCGGCGTATCGCATGCTAGCTGGAAAAGCTTTCCACATTAAGTCCTTAGTCTCTACCAAGACTCGATCCCACACGTTAAAAAGCTGATATTGAGTATACTATAAATAATATATTCTTAACTTACAAATATTATTGAATAATATTACTTATTTATATTCTATTTGCACTCATGATATTCAATTTATCATTATATATAAGTCCCCACACCTTTATTATATATAACTCCCCACACCTTTATATTTTTACTAAGTATTATCTAGATCCATACAAAAAATCCAAGGCTAAATGATCTTCGCACGTGCTGGTCACACTAACGGCCAACCCCCCCCCCCCCCCCCCCCCCAAAACCACCAAGACACACTAAATTGTTCAGGCGAAAACCGGATTCTGCCTTCGTGAGACATCAGATAATCTTATCAACTGTTTTATTTATCAACTACAGTTTTTGCAGTAATAAAACTTTAGGTTACGCAATACCTTTATAAAGCTAACAAATTATGTTGCTTTTTGTATTGGTAGAACAAATTTTGTGTGCCGACAGGATCTATTTTTATGCCTCAAACATATTCTGTAAAAGCTTTGAACAGAATGCCATGTTGGACCTGAAATCACTTTTTTGCCTTTATTAGAGATGATGTTCTTAATTGCCAAAGAGCAAAGCTCATACTGTTATTGTTGTTGTTGTTTTGGTCGTCGTCGTTTTTGATGTTTCTCTTCATTGTGCAATGCTCATAATGCATACGTCATTTTGTGACCCTGCTGCGACCCTGGCCATTAAGAAACAGTATTTGTTTATTATAAGGGATGGCAAAATTCACTCAATGCGTCGAATGTTCGGATCTTTTTTTATCCGAACGTTTGAACGTTTTAGATCCTACAAAGCAAAGTTGGGCTGATATGGTTGACGTAAATTTTTGAAGAATTGATAAGAATTAGTGCAAACAGTGTTCCAATTTATGGAAAGTTTAGTTTTCGATATTCGGTATTAATTTATCGGTAGTTACTTAGTCAGATTTACAACCAAACCAGGCAGGGAAAAATATAAGTTTGTAATATGCCTGTGCTTATCTTTATCTTACATAAATAAATGTAAACCTTTATTCTGGCAAACATTTTTTAAATGGTTTAAGCAATAAGAACCGAGGGTTCAAATTCATCTATTATAGAATAATTAAATTAGGACAAAAAGACGTGCCAATATATGCCCAATAATTATTTTTAGTAATACCTTACTGACACTATGTGTATATATATGGTTTCATCCCATGGCACTATGTCTCCGCTACAGGGTAGCTGGTCAGAGCTGCTAGGAGTAGAGGACATCTTTGTCAAGGAAACCAAAATAAGATGTCGCTGCCTGCCCCCACCTCCACCCCCACCCTCCCCCATCCATCGGCCCATGATCTACTTGCCAGCCATATGTGTGAAAGTAAAATATTCCACTTCTCTCTTCCCTACCAGCCTCTGTTCCCACTTTGATCCTAACTTGGCATTTATAACTTTCAATACTAATTAAAAAGCATAATACCATTACATGTGTATCATACTTCATTTATTTCAGTATTAATTTTCTTTTGATTGAAAACACCAATAAGCAGTACATATACAATTAATTGCATATTTTGAGATTTTCTTATGTCTTTCAAAATATTATCAGCAACATTTAGTAATGAGCAAAGCTATTTAGATAATTGTTTTAAACTTGAACTTATTGCTGGAAAATCAGGAGCGGATAGTGTAAATCTACGCTGAGACGAGAGATTATCTAAATAGAGCAATACCAATTGCATAGCAAAATGTGTCTGAATGAGATTTTAGTAGAAAGAGAATAAAGTAATAACTGATAAAGACCGCAAGGTTCAAACATTACATTGGCATATCAATAAAGTTAAACAGGAGCTCAAATGTTTGAAAATCATTATCAGATTCACAGAAAAACACAAACTTTGCACTGGATTATATAGGTTTTACAACAACCTCGTAAACTTGATGGAAACACGATCATATGACTACATTAATTTGGTGAAAGAAAACTGTTAACCAATTTGTTTTACTTCTAAGTAATACTATCAACAATATTTTTACAAGATTGATTAAAATATGTTATCACGCGAAAGAGTCGAACATAGAATTATATTTTGTATTTACACTACAAGTATATGTATTTATTTCCATTGTGTCTTTCTCAGTACAAACGCCAACACAATTAGAATCATGACATTGGGGATTGGTAGTGCTGAAACCTTGAATAAGTGGGCAACCATTTGCTGCGCATGTTAGAATGGCAAACTAGGTTGTTACATAACAAATAACTGTGGCAGTAAAACGGATACAGAAAGTCAACGCTCTCCAGGTTGTGAGTGTTAAGGTCAGCACACGTTACTGAAAGAAAAATCAACGATAAAATGATAAATATGCTTTACCTCGACTAGATTTTTCTTTACAATTATAAGAGTTCCGTGTTTTGCAAGCACATAAACAAAAACTTTTGGACAAACAGCGGCGTCGACTCATCGCTATAGATAACACATTGTATTAAGATAAGTGTTTTCACATCTTAACTTTCGACTCTGGTATCTGACCGATTAAAACTTAAAACCTGATGTGTGCTTATTCTCTTTATATGAGAAACGTGTTGCGCTGGCAAAACAAGCAAACTTTAAACACACACTAGCGCACACACACGCACACACACAATGACACACACACACAAACACACATGGAATTTTTAAATTGTATACTAATCCATAGTCCCAATTTGCACAAGCGAAAAAAAATCCATTTTTGATTGGTTGCTACCTGATTTTAGAACAGCGCCTTGTAATTTAGATATAAAGCCGATACAAAAATACAAGTGACTAAAATGTGGAGATGTTTTACATATAAGCTGCAGTACACAAGATGTTAAACCAAGAAATGTGTATTTGGTCTTTATCTGCAGCGAAAACTTGATGTCAGCATTTTGACCCTATTTTAACAGTTGCAATGTATTTAAAACAGATGACTTAATAAAAATACACAACTTACCTCCTAATAATTGAATTTAATTTCCAGATGTAGCTGTCAAAGGTGTGGTGTGTCTTTTATCATATCAATCAAAATATTATAAAACCATTGCATTAATTAGGTAATAATATTACTAGAAAGCGGCTTTTAAAACAGCCCTAATTTCTGTAAGTAGGTACATATGTGTAACTGAATTATGTCCACTTGATAGAATCGGTGTCGATGATCCATATACACTACAATAATAGCTTCTATCATCATCACATTCTGCAGCCAATTTCGAATAATTTAGAGTCGACTCCTGAAACGTTGTCTGTACACCATCATTTGCTCTTAGACTACCATCAAGATAAACTGCGATTACGGACGAATCAGTCGCCCACTCTTTGTTAAGTAATACTGATGTAAAATTGGAATTCGAATCTAAAGAGCAGGTAGTCACCAAAGGGTTTCCTAGAGGGACTT
Organism: Sinonovacula constricta; assembly: GCA_007844125.1. Classification (NCBI taxonomy): domain Eukaryota; kingdom Metazoa; phylum Mollusca; class Bivalvia; order Cardiida; family Solecurtidae; genus Sinonovacula; species Sinonovacula constricta. The sequence continues at coordinate 17,437,055 of CM017563.1, forward strand.
GATCTGGTATTCCAATTGAAATAACTGAAAACAGGCAGAAATAAAATATTTTTTACTCCAATAGTAGGATAGAAAATTTCATCGTATTATAGATATCTAACCAAAAACGAATGTGTCTGAAGTAAAAATGTTCACCCGGTGGAATGTTAACTGTAACTAAACGCAGCAAAAAAAGGAGTTACAGTATTTCTCTCAATAATGCTACTTGTGAATATGCAGCAACTAGCAGAATGAACCTTTACGTTCAAGTGATTCACTTTTATGATAGGTCTTCGAATTGTTTGGGGTGAATTGTTTCTTTTTTCATCCCCAAATGTTCAAATCAATCTTAAGCTTATCCGTAACTCATCTACAAACCAAATGCTTACCCTAACCCAACTCCAACTCCCTTAACCTAAATACATGTACGAACTAAACGCACTTCACTAACCCTGGCCTTAAACCATGAATTGAATGACGATTTAATTGCAGACCATTTGATACAGATAGCAGAAAATAAGGAAATTAGTATAAGGTACTGTTAACATTTCAACATGTATAGTATCTTTACCTGGACCACGGAGTTCAGTTGTTACTATATCAGAGACGGATACCTTGGTTCCTAAAGACTCTACATCACACCTGTATTCTGTGTTGTTTACCTCCGCCGACACTGTAAAACTGTATGACAGACTAGCTGTCCAGGAACAAGTCGTCTCATTAAACAGATTAGAGGCAGCCACTGATGAGAAAGCGGTGAATATGTCGGTTGACGATCTTCGAGAGACGATGACAAGAGTTTTGTCTTCCTTGGGATTTCCTAATTCAGCCTCGCACGTTAGGGTCACTTCAGAGTTTAGTATAAACACATTGGCAGTGAGGACAGGAACCATGGCTTCAGCTGAAGAGGATGAATGGAATTTATTCGAATACTTATGCACAATCTCTATCCTCAATGTCCTTGGTTTAATTATTTGTGGAAATCACAGGTATCATTTTTGCATAGACATAATTTTTAGTATACTTATTATTTTTAATCACCGGACTTTTTGAAATATAATATTTCTTCCTTGTATAATTATGGTTTGGCATGTATTAATTGATTAAGTTCTGTATTCGTAAAATTGTCACAATATTCTGAAAAGATATTAAATTGCTGCTGTTCATATAATGACTGTCGGCGTTTTGTTTGTAGATTCTGGTATGACCCTTTTGATGACGTCCAGATTTTTTTGGTGAGGTTGAAGACCACAGATAGATGTCTATGTCAATCCAACGGTGTTTTGCAGGTCAGACGAAAGATGTTCTAACCCTAAAAAGGCACGACCTGTGAGATGAGGAATTAAAGAATTATTTTTTTAAAAAACAACTCTTATAAACAAATAAAAATATAAAAACAATATTGATGTACAGCAACATGATGTTCTGTTGAGACTTCATCCAGCAAGTAAATGTCTTATGTGAAATTTGAAGTTTGGTTTAAGCCATGCCAGAACACGTAAAACTTTGCAACCTAAAGTTTGAACGTGATGCTATTAGTAACTGTTACCAAGATATCTTATCCAAATTTAATGTGAACTCTTGCAAGATATTGAAACGGTTGATAAGAGTCAAACATTTCAAATGTCACAAAAAGGTTTGATAAAAATGTGCATGAATGATTGTCCAAAGCATGCAAAATAAAAGCCAAACTTGGAAGTTAATTGCCTGAAAACTTCAATAAAGTATACTTACTTATGACAGTTAGAGGGGTACTGCTGTAAACTTCTTCGCCATCGCCATTGGATGCAGCAACAGTCCAGGTTGTCTGATGCATACATATGACCATGTTGAAGGTAACAATGAGATCAGTTGCTGTCACATTCAGCTGCATGGAGTAACCTTGGTCCGATATATATCTCTCTGTCACAGCTCCGATCCTTCCGCTGGGGCCACAAGGACCAGTACACCAGTGCCTTCTTCATTACTGATGGATACAGCGGCAGCAAGGAAATAAAATTTTTGTCACAGTGCAGGAGAAACTAAATGCGGTGCTTCCAAATGGAGTAGATGCTTCAGATGTGTTGCAGGTAAACACTGCCATATTGCAAGTATATTCATAATTTAAACTTTTCATTGCTGTCTAAATTCCTTCATCGTTAGTTTACTTTTTTACTTTAACAATCATCAAATCTTTCTTAGACGTTCAGCAATTCCATATTTATAAATACTAAATGTCATTGTAAAATATGAAAATGTGGTCTTTTGACATTTGCACCAATTATATTAAAATGCGAACACGCATTAGACAATGGCACACATACGCAAATAAAGTAAAGTTATATCAGACGAGACATTATACAAATCAAGAAATAAACAATAGCTACCGCTTTGGCAAAAAGGATCGTCTGGGGTGATTAAACCAGTTTACGTGCTACAAGCTTGCACCTCCTGAAGGTTTTTCGAACAGATCCGTCATGCCTACCTCCTACCTGCTTTAGGTAATTATATTTATCACCGACCCCTGACTAGTACAGCATTAACCACGCTCTAAGGAGCTGCAAGCCCAATACAAGTTATGACTCAGAGTTTATTATATTGCATAATAACAAACATCTTATTCAGATGAGTGAACTGAACTTAAGGTACTCTGGACTGCCACTTTTAAACATGCCACTGGGTATTTTAAGTGTTTTGCATAAAAGTGTATATATGATTATATTTATTATTTAGTAATTAAATGTAAAATATTATCTCTTAAGGATGTCATGCCTTTTCTTCAGAAATTGATGATCTGATCAAACTGGACATGTTACGCTCACTGAAAACAATTGAATACATACCTGGTGTTCCTGGAGCTGAAACACAAAATAGCACGAGTTTTATAAGATTATATCATGAGAAGATAAGCAAAAACATAATGCACACAAGTATTAAGTAGTCACATTTGTCTTATCAGATATCCATTATTCATACTTTAATACATTACTAAGATACATTTTTATAATTAAAACAAGTTTTAAAATTTTATAATCAATTGATTTTAAACGTTTTAAGTTAAATTACTTACGTGCTGGAGTAGTTGAATTGAAGAATAAAAGTTTATTTAATATAAGAACACGAGTTGGGAAAATAGGAAGATGACTTGTTATTAGCACGTCAATGCACATTATATACGTATGTTTATACTTTGGATTACTTTATTTAATAATGGATCTTATATTAAAACAGACATGTCAAACTTTGTTTAAGACAAAAATAAGAAACTAAATATAATTTGGTAAAAAACTAAAAATAACATACAAAGGATAAAGTCTCCATATGAAACCCCAAAGTATGATCTGCTTTTAATTCACGATTCCAACCGTACCTAATGCACAATTCTATACATGGCCTCTGTGGCATCTAAGCTATAACAAACATACGGGATCTAAGTTATAGCCTGCTTATGGAGCACGTAGTTTCACTAAGGTATTAGTCCAGCTTATGGGTTATTTAGTTATGTAATCGGCATATGTTTCACTAAGGTATAACCTACTTATGAAGCACTGCGTTATTTAACCTACTTATGGAGCAATTCGTTTAGAACCTGATATGGAGCATAAATCTTACACTTTCATGTGTAACTTTACATTATGACCAGCTTAAAGTGCAAATGTTGTAATAAACAGCCCATGGGACCACTAAGTAATAACCTAGTTATGTTCCACTTCGTAAAAACTCATTTATGTTTCAGTTGGTAATAACCTATTTATGTTCCGATTAGTGATAACCTATTTATTGTATACGAAATAATAACCCATTTATGATCCACTAAGTAATCACCCATTTTGATCCACTATTTAAAACCCATTTATGGTCAATTTAGTAAAACACTATTTTGGGTTCACCCATTTATGGCTCTCTATGTAAACCCCCCTTATGGTTCGCTAAGTAATCACCCGTTTATGGTCCACTATGTAAAACCCCTTTATGTTTCATTAAGTAATCACCCATTTATAGTCCACTTTGTAAAACATTATTTTTGGTTCACTTAGTAATCACCCATTATGGTCCACTTAGTAAAACACTATTTTTGGTTCACTAAGTAATACCCATTTATGGTCGACTTAGTAAAACATGTTTAAGGTCCTTTAGATATTAACCCATTTATGGTCAAATACGTAACAAAATATTCACTGTCCACTAAGTAATAACATATTTATGGTCCACTAAGTAACAACCTATTAATGGTCCACTCAGTTATAACTCGCTTATGGACCACTAATAATAACCACTTTAAGGACTGCTGAAGAAAATACCTGCTTATGGATCTTTTATGTAAATAACCCTTCTTCAAGACTAAGTTATCACCTACAAACGGCACAGAAAAACTTAATAACCTGCATTAGTAGCACTGTTATGAGATATCATTACTTGCAAGACTATAACCTACATAAGAACATTCATTCTCAACTATTTTATGAAGCCGTTAGTTAAGAAATGCATATAAAGGTCATAATCATATCCCAATTTTATGACATACACAGAAATGTATTGTTGAGCCATTGTTATGTGACACTTAGTTAATAACTTACCATTGTCTCTTTTAATGGGCATCACGTACATGTAACAATCATTTTTGGGAGAACTTACTGGAAGTACTTACTTATGGAACATCCAGCAGAATCACAAAACTCACAGTTTCTAGTACCAGCATTGAAACAAAGACCAGCACATGTACCCACTCTACTTGTTGTCATGTCTTCCCCACAGTCTACATATGTATTACAAGTATATGGATGAGCAATAAACCCAGATTCATTGTGGTCTGAGTTTCGTAAGTTGGCAAATGGTTAGACAAAATTCCCACAATTATTATTATTGTATTGCGCCTTAAAGACTCAATCTCAAAGCTAGATAACCCACTTTTTAATAACTTAATTTCGTTTGTTTCGTTTGACGTTTGTTTGGTAGATTTGTGGAATGATTTCATCCAAGAAAGCGACTGAACTATTCAAAGGTAAAACTCAATGACATTTATTCCATCTGAAGAACAAATAGACTTATATACATTTAGATGTAACGATTTCAAGTCTTCTTTAATATGCGAGTGAAAATAATTATGCATACCTCCATACTCAAACAAACTTCAATGTCATTTGAGAGCAAACAAACAAATGCCCCTGTTATCGGTACGTTTTAAGAGATTGGGCCAAAATTATTATATGAGTTTCCTATTAGTCTGGCTTTGAAATACAATGCACAGTAGATCAGTATACGCACACTGCCTCTGGAATCGAACGCATGGTGATACTCTGGTAATAGGAATATCCGGTATCATCTAATGATGCATCACGACGTCACATATACGTGAACGAACATATACCAACATTTGAAAAGGCACAAGACAATGGTATTAACATGCAAGCCAAATATAAAAGTGAGAACAAATCTGCGATGAGTCATTTAACAAAAAGAGCAAACCCGACAGTTACCCGTCTTGGAACGGTCAGTCGGAAATATGGACCGACTGGGGTGCTTAAACCGGTTTTACAGATCTCTAACCTCGCACTTCCTGGTGAGTTTCTCAAATGAAAGCAATGAAAGAAAACCGACCCATTTGAATAAATGTCAAAGTGCTGACGTTTTGTTTAATATGTTATGACGAAAGTAGTGACGTCACTGCAAAATAATGTCCACATAGTGTTAAGAAGAGAGATAGGTGTTATTTCGATTAGAAGACCTACAAAAAATTGTTGATAGTAAATGAAATGAACTTTTTGAATCAATAAAGAAAGTGACCAGAGAAGAGTAAATGGTTGTAGCATCCTGTTCGTATGAAGATAGAATTGAGGAACCAAAGTCCAATGTCCATCAAAGGAAGTACACGAAACAATCCTTATAGGATGAATTAAATGGCAACATAGATTACATGCACGGGGAGATGTTTTACGACTGCCACACTGCACAAGTAACATTGTTGTGATTATGGATAAATATATATATGACAAAGTCCTATGAGCATTGCAACATATTATCTTTAAAATTGGCGTAAAAATAATTATGCATACCTAAATACTCAAATAAACTTCAATTTGAGAGCAAACGAGCAAACGCGCCTGTTATCGGTGCGTTTTTAGAGATAAGGCAAAATTGTGAGATTGATTTCCAATTTGCTTTGCCTCTGCAATCGGACGCAACGTGATACTCTAGTAGTAGGAATATGTTCATAAACAGTTTGGCTCATACCAACATCACACACACTGACCGCCATAATATTTGTATAGCAATGTGATTCTGTTGCAATCTTATAGTTTTTAGTTTGTTTTAATATCTCCACAAATCTTAATTATTGTGTGTAATGAAGACGTCACAAATACGGGTACACCAATGGACAGACACCGTAACGCATACATGAAAATATTGAAGCGAAATGACGTTAATGTATAATTCCGTCATATGCCTCATTACGCCTTGTTTAAGCACTGGTTAACGCTAAATAAATCACAGGGATAATAGACTATAAACAAAACTTATGTTACCATGACTACGGATTCTTAAAAATCAAGCTATTGTGGCATGTAGAAAAAAGTGAAATATGAAAACTAAGTGTCAGTACAGTTCTCTATAATTTGTAGATTTATGAATTTGAATAAAAAAATTAAAACTATTTTTGAAAAATCTATCAAACAGCGCATGTACATTGATCGACATTTTTTTCTAAACTATTATTCATGAATGCGTTTATTCTCATTTGGGTAGGCCTATATAATAAACTTACATAAAACTACATAATTATCTGGCAGAAAATAGTGTTAAAACGTTTAATACTCCGTCCAAACAGTCATCTGTCGTCTGATTATCACAGAGTTACATAACAGTAATAAGCGGTTGTAATGTAATCTTATATCAATTTAAGATCACCGAAGTTGAAGAAAATAAAACGTACACTTAACAAACAATGTACGAAACGAATCAATTTTAGACTATACCTGGAACAGCCTGGATATATTCCCCATCGGTGTAAACTGTCTCGAACTCCCCATTGACTGATTTGACAATACACCTAAGCACGGACCCGTGCATGCTCATTGTGATGTTCTTTAGACCAAACTCCAGTCGAGCTGGACTGCTACAATTTCATATTGTGTAAAAAAAGAAATAAATGTATAAGCTAAATGCACTGTTTAAATGAGTATTTTCATAATAACACTAATGTTATAACACGTGTCTTGTATTATTTAACAAAACATGGAACAGTGTGCATCTTGAATCTTGGAAGGATCTCTATATTTAATAGAAACAGGGAACAATAATTATGACCGAAGGTCATGCTATTTAAGGTCATAAAGTATACTTGAAATTCCGCTGAGGAAATAAGGCAGGAGTTATCTGCATAAACGTTTCCACTGCAAAAATTAAAAAGGACAACATAAATGTGCAATCGCAGTTTTCTCCCTTGTACTCGCAACAAACACCAACTATCAACAAATCAAACAATGGAAGAGAATGTTCAGAAAAAACAACAACAACAGAGATGTTAATACTATATCAAATGTATATATATATATATTTCGTGAACAATACAATCGAAATATTTCACTTGTACGCACATGCTTACATCAACATTTATCAATTAATATAGCAGATAGCAATTGGCAATAACTTCAAAGAAACATTGCAATCTTTATCCTCGAACGATAACTTTAAACGGACGTGTGGACGCAGGAAGCGCACGACACCGTAATATCTCCCTCCGGATATTCAAAGCACATGTTATTTAAGTTTATAGAACCTACTTTAATTGTTTGTTGTTGTTGTGTTGTTGTTTTCAATCTGGGGATTTGTTTTAAATATGCTGGAAATTTGTACTTTTTAACTGGACCGTTATATTATGGAATTTTTCTTAAAGGTATAAATCAAGAAGGTGTGTCTGTTTCGGCATAGACAAAGCATAATAATAAATACTCCGCATTTAATGAAGTCTATACAACCAATGTTTTCCTATAATAGTGTGAGATGGCAACATTAAATTTTCATTTATTACGTTGGATTTAGTTGGGTCAATGGCTTTTCAAAATTGTGGTCGCTGATTTGCATGAGGACTTTAATCGATTTGATGGAATTCATAATTTCACAACGACTGATAAGGCTAATATTCACTTTTCAAGTGCATATTATATTATACTTTGTATGTTAAAAACTTTTTGTTTTTTTTACAAATTCTGCTTTAAAGTTTGTTGTTGGTTTTCTGTCTGCTGCTTATTATTAAAATTCAAAATGTGTAATATTGATAAAGTTGTTGCGTTTTATTAAGTATTATCCAAAAAGGGAGATAACACACAATAATTTGCCCAGTTAGACAAGTTAGAGTAATGTCTATACTGAAACAAACTGAGAAGTACCTGTGACATTCTTTGTAACTATAGATTTCGCCGAATCCTCAAACGCAGACATAAATTCGCCGCCAGTGTTAATCTCTGCATCGAGAATACCACCCGAAAGACCAACGATTCTTCACAAGAGAACACCCGATCTGCGAGTGTATCTTTGTTTTCTATGATATCGTGGGATAAAGTAAGAACAGGTTTCTCGAGTTTACCTTGAGAAAAATAGAAAAAAACACTCATGAACTCATGAACATTCTATGAAATATTCCATTATTATCCAACATGTAAACAAAAATAGACGCCTGGTTTTTGGCTAATGGGTCGGAAATAATGTCAGTCAATATCACGTGATGTTCAGACTGAAATACGGGCAATTTCATGCAACGGCACGGTATTTGTTAATCAATAATTGTATAAATTCTGTGCCGAGTTTATAGTGAGCTAAAGGTCTGTTCCTTTTTGTGAGATAGTGAAACGAGAACAATGTAAAAGGACTGGATAAATTATGATGTTTTATGTAGTCAGTTATAGTGAGGTAATAGTGAGATAGATTCGTTTCTGTTTTGGCTGGCACGTGCTGTGTGCTGTATCATGAAATATATTAGTTTAAAGCTTATATTATGTAACAGTTATCGCCTCGGTCATTTGCGATTTTTAGTGCATATCGCATCATGTATACTAGCGGAACAGTCCAGAATTGTATTACAATACCGCCACATGCGAACAAGTTTCGAAAATTACAACTAGACCAAACGTGTTCAGACAACTTTTAATCGTTTTTAACCGTTAGATAAAAACATAACCTTAGAAGTGCTTAAGTATTTAATAAAACAGGTTAAATCTTATCATGTTTAATAAAATACAAATACAGTTGTTGATAGTAAAAGCTAAGAAATCTTAAGATATGAACATTATTTAAATGTTTTCTCAGAAAATATAACAGCAATTCAGTACAATATATAATTGTGTTATATATATCAAATACATATAACCGGACCTCGTATCGCCATGTACAAGAGGCACCGGGTTCGTTCCCGGACCGCGATATACCAAAGTCGTTTAAAATGTTGTAGTATAGCTCCCTTGCTAACGTTAGAGCAAATATAAGGATAGTTCCACGACTGGCTGGCCCGGTGTTAGGATAATGTGACTGAGTTTGTTATCATGTCAGGTGTTCACGGCATGCTATACACAGTGAAGGCTTCACTATATCTGCCTACAGTGGACATCATCTCCAGATAACCGAAATACTGTTGGTAGGACGATAAACCCAATAAACAAGCATATCAAAATATATAATCTTAATTGAAAGTAATTGAGATATTGGATATATTCTTTTAATATAGCGTTCTGACGACAACCGTAAATATTTATTTGGGTGACTCAGATTATACAGGTATACAAGTATGCGCGAAATGGACACGAAAACGGAATGCAAGTCAGATTGCTGCTCCACGTGCCATTTGATTGGCAGGTACCTGTATCTGGACCAAATGGTATAAAGCCCTGATTACAGGTCACAGTGACGTTATCGTTTTTTAACTTTATTTCATTTCTTTTAACACATATGCACAAGAAAAAACATGTATAATTTGACATACAGACATGATAAGGTTCATGCACATACATTATGATTGGAGCAAGAAAAAGTACCAGAACATATACATTTTTTTATATACTTACTATTTATGTGGCAATTTTCCCATAACTTACATTTTATATAAACTGTCATAATTATCAGATTATATTTTTAAATGTAATTTACTTTCTTTGTTTGAAGCTATTGTTTAAGCCTGAATTTGAAACTTTATGACTCATTAGGTATCATAGATATTTACATTTGAGCGTGTGTGATCATCTTCCAACATCTTCAAAGTTATAGTGTAGTTTCAGACATATGCATAAAGTTTTCACAAATTTTGTTACATTATTATGTTTGAATGTATGTTATGGTTATGCTTATAATATGACAAGAGAATAAAAATAAACAGACAGGAAGGCAAAGCAAAAATTCATGAGGAACAATATGCTATGTTAATAATTGTAAGCTTAATAATATATACAGGCAATGGGAAGGTATATATCCTTGGAAAGTTCAACATTAAAAAAAACAGAATGGTGGTAATATTGGGTAACAATGATTGTTTTGCTTAATGTTGTATGTGTGTGCATGTCTTTTCTAAGACTATATTTGTGTCTAAAATGCCTTCTAACCATTGTTACTCTTGAAATGATATATGTACCTATATGTTGAAAACTGTGCAACATATACAAAAGACTAAAAAATGTTTAAAATAGAGTCAATTTATTATAAAATCAAGATCAATGTCGGTGTAATCGGTATAAAAATTAACAACTAATTTTCAATACCACTTTAAGTTATTAAATTATTTATTAAGTTTGTTAATGGTTTCCAGTATTCATTATTTGTTTTTGGGACATATTTGCATTTGCATTGTGCTGGTCACTTCTGTAATGATCAATTATTTGTTTTATTAATATTTCCGCATTGAGTGTTTTAGTTGTTTCTTTTGCTCTAAATATGTAATGTTTTGCTTGCAGAAGAATACAGTTTAAAACATTTTGGTAGTAATTGTTTCCAAATATAATGTCTTTCTTTGACAATTGGATCTTTAAAGTAGGACAGTGTGTATTAATTAGTGAAATTAATTCATTCCAAACTTTTTACAGTGTCACAATTATCAAAAAAGATGAAGGATAGTTTCCTCTTCTTGATGGCACAGAGAGCACTTATTGTTGTCCTTGATATTAATCTTTTCAAGGAGAGTATAGTTTCCTAAAATTCAGTGATTTATCCTAATTTGAAACCATTGTAGAAAGTTGTTTTTATGGCATTTAATGGTGCATTAAACAGTTTTAAAATGTCACTTTTATTTCCACCCATTTCATTTACCCATTTATCTACAGATGATGGCTGTTATTTTTCAACATAGTATCATACATAAGTCTGCATTCTGATTTATTTTTTATTAACATTGAAACTGAAAAAGTTATTAAAGGATCTAATAATTTCCCCCAAGGTATTGAATTCCAATATTTTTTAGGTAATCTTTTAAAGGCGCTATTTTGCTCGCATAATCCAGATAATTTGTTATGCTACTATATTTATTAGTAAATTCTCAGAAGTTTAAGAAAGAGCCATCCTCATTTAAAAGATAATTTATAGTATAAACATGTTTGTCTAGAAAGTTTTGTCTATAGATGAAGTCTCCTCCGATTTTGATTTGTTCACACTTTACCTCTTTACTATTACTTGGTGTTATAGATTTTTAAAAGGTGTAAAAGGAGTTGTAAACATCTTTCCAAAAAGGGTTACTTATTAAATGTATTTTTTAATTATGTACTCTTCACCGAGCAACTGAATGTTTTTCAAGTGAATGTTTTGGCAACCTTCTATTTGCATACATTTCCTATTATTAAATATCATTTTCCTTATCCAAGAGATTTTAGTGCCTTTATAAAGATTTCCACATTGATCTCTCCTCCCCTCCCTCCGCATAATCTTTATAAACCACGTCTCTTTTAATTTTATCTGGTTTTCCATTCCATAGAAAGTCAAAGAATATTTTTTAATGATTATGTTTAATTATTTAATTTGGAGGGTTTGGTAAAGATAGGATTAAGTGATTGATTTATGAAAGTGCTAAAGTTTTAATAACTGTTATCTTACCTAATGAAGTGAGTATTCTCTTACACCATGTATTAAGTAGCTGTCTAATTTCCTCTATGTTTTATAATAGTTCAAGGTTGTTATCTTACTAAGGTCTGTTGAGACGTTAATACCACCGTAACACAAATTCTTTGTCCCATGTCAAATTTGAATCCGGGAGTGGTTTGGCTACACTATCTTTATTACTACCTATCCATACCGCTTTGTTTTTATCCATATTAATATGAAGGCCAGAGAAAGTTGCACTGAATTTTAAAACGTTTAATGCAGAAAAGAGAGATACTTTTGTGCCATCAAGAATGAGGGATGCGTCATCAGCATACTGTGAAATTTTATATTCATAGTTATTTATTTTTATTCCTGATGTATCCTTAGTTTGTCGAATCAAAAAAGCTAACACCTCTGCACATGGATGAACATATATGGGGATATAGGATCACCTTGGTGGCACCCTCTTTCCAGATAGAACCACTCCGAGCAGTGGCCATTGATGAGACAGCAAGATTCACTATTTTTATAAAAGGTGTTTATCCATTTCTTAAAAATCGCACCAAAGTTAAAGAAATCTAGTGTTTTGTTGATAAAAGACCAAGATATAGATTCGAAGGCCTTTTCAAAGTCTATCAAAAGTAAAAGTCCGGGTATTTTAAACTTTTCAGCATAGAACATAATATCATAGATCATTCTTGTATTTTTCCCAATATATCTATTTGATATAAAACCAGTTTGATCTTCATTTATAATAAGATGCATTTTTTAATCTATTAGCTATAGTAAAAGATGCTATTTTATAAGAAACGTTTAAAAGGGATATAGGTCTCCAGTTTAAAGAACATTTTATCTTTATTGCTTTAGGGATGCATGTTATTGCACCTTGTTTTGGGGAAATTGACAGTTCACCTTTCAGTAAGCCATAAGTTAAAGATCTAACAAGAAAGGACAAATATCCACCCACAACATTTTATAAAATTCTACCGTAAAACCAGAAAAGCCAGGACTTTTATTATTTATCATATTTTTTAAACTATCCAGGCATTCTTTTTCACTAAGAGATTCTCCTAAGCTGAATTGTTCTTGGTCTGATAAAACTCTAACTTGTGTCTTATTTATTATTTTATCAAGGTTACTGTCACTTGTTTCTTTAGAGCTATATAGGTTTTTGTAGAAGGATTTATATTCTTCAATTATTTCTTCCTGATTGTCAATTACTGCACCATCATTTTAACAAGTTTGGATATTGATTTTGAACAAAGTTACCATTTTCCAAATTGCAAAAAAGTTACTACTTTTTTTCGCCATTTTCTATCCATTTTGCACGTGATCTAATTTTCACTCTTCCATTTTTTTCTCGCAATTTTTCCAATTCTGCACGTTTTTCATTTAAGAGTGTATTATTAGTGATGAGCTGCCTTTCCAAAAAAGCTTATATCTTTAATTAAATGCTTCTCTTTTTTGTCATCATCTTTCTTTAATCTTTAGCTATATTCTATTGTTTTCCCTCTTATTTCCAAAAGCAAGGTTTTAAAAAACAGCTGATCATCTATAGTAAACTTAATGTCTTGATTTGTAATTTCACTATTTCTGCCTTGAAGTATTTTTTCTTGACAGTATTGTGTTTTAATCGCATTGATTTTTCGTTTAATTTTTGTTACATATGTAATGTCTTTTAAAAGAGAATTATTCATTTTCCACTAGGAACATCCCATTTTAAAGGTTCCAAATTCTAAATGTAGTTTGATCAATGAGTGATCCGTTTTATAGCCGGGTAGTATTTGACAATTTTTTACTTAAATCATAAGAGTGTTAGATATTAAGAAAAAAATCTAGTCTAACTTTTTTATTAGAATTTTTTTCGAACCATGTAAATTCCAGTTTTTCCATAAACATATCCCTCCAACAGTCTACTAAATCTAATTCCATAATAGTTTTAATCAATGTTTCTCTTGCTTTTGGGTTATTTACATGTAGGTAATCAAAGAAATCTATATCTGGATTAAGAACTAAGTAAAAATCACCAGCAATTATACATTGAATACCTATTTTTTAACTTTTCTTGTAACATTATTATAAAACTCTGGTTTATCTTTGTTAGATCCGTAAATATTGACCAATGCCAATTCTTTCTGATATATTTGACTTACATATTAACATATTTCCTTCGTCGTCACAGTTTTGTGATGTTAATTGAAAATCTAATTGTTTGTCAATAAAAGTTGCAACTCCTCTTGAACAACTACTACCATTATTAAAATAAGCATTAAAACCAAACTCTCTATATATTTGCCTGGTGTCTTCATTTGTAAAGTGAGTATCTTGTAAAAAGTAAATGTGTTCTTTTTTGCTTTTCAAATAATTAAATACATCAATCATTTTATTTTTGTCTCTAAGACCCTGGGCATTCATGGAGAAGATAACAAGTTTATCTGTCATTTAACAATATGTGGTACTATACTACTGTGCAGAGGTACTGACTTAAGATAATTAAGAGCAAGAGAAGCTGAAGTACAAACAGATTTTGAACTGACTCAGTTAATGCTGCTAAGAATGAGGTATCTAGACAAGTTTTATAAGTTTTAGTGTTATGTATTCTATACACCATACTCAAGATAATCAAGTCTCACTACCATTGTGGAGGTTGGACCCCTACTTAATTCCTGACAAAACAACCAAAAACGCACAAAAATCAAATACAAGGACCAATTACAGGATGAAAAACCAACAGGTAAAGACTTAAATATGAGAAGATAATGTACTCTAACTTCACTGTTTAATTTGTATTTGATTTAAAAAAAACAACAATATTTCTCTAACTCATATTTTATTTATATACATGCAATGTATTTTTGTAAAGAATTAAAGCACTTTTACTCTTTGTCACTTAGGAATTTTTTTCTCTGATGGATTTTCAATACAGAAACTAGCAATAAAACCCTACCCAATTCTTTAGAAGATAAACAACAAGATACAACATACATAACAAAGATCAAGTATCCTGGTGTAACCCAAAATCGTGCCACAGAACAGTTATCAGGGGCATTTTACATTTTAAACTTACCATATTCAAATAAAATTAAACATGTTTTAAGTATGTAACAGTTATTTAAAAATAACTAATAGCTTGCATGTTATGAAATAAACTTAAATCTTTTAGCAATCGCTAAATACAAACAACATATGGCAGATGTGAACTCTAACCTTGATTAAAAAAAATAATAATAAGACGTGACCTAAGTCAGGCCATTTTGATTTATTGCAATAAATCCAGTAGAAATTAATGAACTATTGTGTCTAAAAAAAAGAATATATGACAAAGTCCTATGAGTATTGCAACATATACCAAACTCCGAAAAGGCACAGAACAAAGGTATTTCACATGCAAGCCAAGCGAAAAGTAAGAACAAATTTGTGATGAGTCATTTAAGGAAAAGAGCAAACCCGACAGTTACCGCCTTGGAACGGTCAGTCGGCAATATGGACCGACTGGGGTGCTTAAACCGGTTTTACAGAGCTCTAACCTCGCACTTCCTGACGAGTTTCTCAAATGCAAGCAACGAAAAGAAATAAGGTGTGTAAAAATGTCTACAATACACACGCGCACAAAAACAACAACAACAAAAAAAAAAGAAAAAAAATAAGTGTGGATTGTTATGATCAAGTATCCTGGTGTAACCCAAAATGTGCCACAGAACAGTTATCAGGGGCATTTTACATTTTAAACTTACCATATTCAAATAAAATTAAACATGTTTTAAGTATGTAACAGTTATTTAAAAATAACTAATAGCTTGCATGTTATGAAATAAACTTAAATCTTTTAGCAATCGCTAAATACAAACAACATATGGCAGATGTGAACTCTAACCTTGATTAAAAAAAATAATAATAAGACGTGACCTAAGTCAGGCCATTTTGATTTATTGCAATAAATCCAGTAGAAATTAATGAACTATTGTGTCTAAAAAAAAGAATATATGACAAAGTCCTATGAGTATTGCAACATATACCAAACTCCGAAAAGGCACAGAACAAAGGTATTTCACATGCAAGCCAAGCGAAAAGTAAGAACAAATTTGTGATGAGTCATTTAAGGAAAAGAGCAAACCCGACAGTTACCGCCTTGGAACGGTCAGTCGGCAATATGGACCGACTGGGGTGCTTAAACCGGTTTTACAGAGCTCTAACCTCGCACATCCTGACGAGTTTCTCAAATGCAAGCAACGAAAAGAAATAAGGTGTGTAAAAATGTCTACAATACACACGCGCACAAAAACAACAACAACAAAAAGAAAGAAAAAAAATAAGTGTGGATTGTTATGGTTAATGTATGTACATGGTCTATTGTTTATTCTTTAGACTGTTACAGGTGGGACAGGAAAATGTTTTCACGCCTCAGAACTTTCCCTGGGGAACATTGAATCTATCGAGCTGCGAAAAATAGACCGTTGAAGGTATACATGACTGATCTTCACCTTTAAAATTGTGCTAGATTTCATGCAAGTAATAAAAGATTTTTAAAATAATAATAAAAAATAAAGAGAAGACCGATTTTAGGTTACTGCAGGATATAATACAAAAGAAAAACATCAAGATGGACATAGGTAGTGGGAAATATAAATGTTCATTATTTTAAGTTGAAAATAAAACAACAATAGACAGCAATTCCAAGAAGAAAAATATTTATAGTTCTGGATCGTCTTTTTTAATTTATTAAGATTTGCCTTGATGAAAAAGGTTTAGATTCTGATCAGACAGATCCCAGTGCGGGCTAACCTTCATTGAACTTATGATTGTTGTTTAATAAAGATTAGACAACTGTTTTGTATCCTGATTAAACAACCATTGTATATCAATGAATGAAAGTTTATTACCGGGTACTTACATAGGTAATAAAAAATAGGTAATAAAAATTAACAACGCGTGCTCATATTAATAAGCTACAAGTTACAAACTGTAAACTAAAAAGGCGACGCTATATTTATTTATTTATTGGTTTAGATTTTCTTAAGAATTGGTACCGATTTATATAATAATATGTGTGCGATAAATATGACTACTAAATGGGATACCCTATTAAATAATCCAGTAATGACTTTCCGTGATCGTGTAAAATAAAAATGCCACTTTTCATGTTTCATACCTTACATGTTTGCATAGCAAGAAAGATGTAATTTGAGCCGGTAGGATTTAGTGATCAGAGGTTCGTTGTTATTCCGGATGTAATCAGATATCCTGCTGGTTTCCCGTTTAAATACCAGTTCAATTGTACAGTCTGATAGCGTGTTTTACTTGACCGGGCTGGGTACAAGTAGATCCGTAAACGCGATTGGCTGGTCAAAGGGTAGTAGGTTGTTCTGTTTTTAGATGTATACGCTAACTGTTTTTTTTCCGTATAAACAAAGCAGGTCACTGTACGCTGATGTAAAGAAAAAGAAAGATATTACATGTATCAAGGGTTATATAACCTTCTTGTAGTTCAGATGGCGACCTTGAAACAACGCGCATAGCGACATTGATGTCTGTTTGGTGGGTTATCGGGATGATCTTGCCGTTTCTTAGTGAAGCAAAGATCCTCCCCTCATTAGACCATGCGGTGACAACATTTGCAGAACTCGATACAGACTCCAGCAATTTTGCGTTCTTAAAGGTGAGATCTTTTTTAATTATAATAGATTTTCCCTTCAATTTCCGCCGTTGACTAACTGTTTGAAGTTTGTGTGTTTTGGCGACAAATTTGCAGATGACAGGTCTATTACCTTCGGGCGAAAACTTCCCCATTCTGTGGGCTATATCGATATCGCTTTCCTGTATCCGCATCCCAAGATCACCGTTTAGCACTTTGAGGACTTTTTCTATGGTGGTCTACCTACGACTCCTTCCTGTCTGGGTCGTAAATTCCATATATTCGTATAGAATTTCTTAGGGTGTATTGCTCCAGATCGTTTATTTCCAAAGATTGAACATGTGATGCGTGATCGAGCTCCCTCATTTTGTCTTTAAGTTTTTTTATTTTCTTCCTCCAGACTCAATTTGCTTTGATTTAAATTTTCTACCGCCATTTCAAGGAGTTTTCCCTCCAATTCTGTTGTCCTTGTTTCAATACTGTTCATAGTTCCTTGTACTTTTTCTAACACTGTGTATACAGTTTTTTATTTCTTCTTGTATTTTTGCATTAATGTCTGCTTTTATTTCCTCGAGTTTCTTTGTAAATATTTCTTCTGTAATTAGTTTGCCTATTGTTTTCTCTATGTAGTCCTGCGATGCAACTTTATCCAATCTATTTTGTAAATTCTGCAGTATGTCAGTAAGGGATTGGGATAAGCCGGCATTTTTGCCGATACTGCGCAGCGACATTTCTATAAGTATAGAAATGATTTATCATAATGTCAGTAGGGTCAGGGACTCCTGTTTCTGTTGGTTTAAACATAGTGTCTATCTGTGTCTGTGTTGGATTGCAGCTTGTGGCACTTGTGGTTTCTTTTGATGCAGTTTTCTTTTTGTTTGGAGTGTCTGAGACTTGCTCAGGGCCACTTGATTAAAGTACCTGTTCATTTTCTAACTCACTATCGTTTCTTGCCTTTCCTTGTCGTTTAGACTTTGTTTCCCGTGACAGGACATATCTATAATTATTTTTATTAGAATTAATCGAGTATGTTCTTGGTAGCAGAAACAATATTTATAAATATTTATATTTATAAATAGCTTACTGATCGACTATATCATCAGCAGTCTATTACACACACGATGGGTCAACGTCGAGTATATTGTACACCTGTACACCTGTGCACCTGAGCACTCCAGCTATGAATATAAGTGGCTGTTCGGGTTCAATAAAAGAGAAAAAACACCGATTGCGAGTAGTAAAGTAGAAATAATACGTCCTATACACAATACACTATACATAATACACAAAGCGCATAACAAAGCTTTCGGTTTATCGCGTTGTGTCTACATATAACGAAGCGTAAAAAAACGAGATTTGTCTTAAACATCTGTTATCACTCACAAACTCTCCACAATGGTAGATGTGTTGTTTAGCTTCCTTGAAAAAATACACATTTTCGTCTAGAGAATGTTATTTTTTTATCTCCACTATTTAACGACACGTTTACCCGTCAGTCGTGACATTGACAGATACACACGCTAAAGTACCACTCCAGGTCCCATTTGATTGGCAGGTACTTGTATCTGGACCAAATGGTTTAAAGCCCTGATTACAGGTTACAGTGACGTTATCTTGATAAAATTGTGTCATACCTGGATCTATGTCAATCGATCCGTTTCCTGGGACCTCGAAACTTGGACACTCAACCTTTTCACATGTGATGTTCTTGCTCCATGTTCCATTTGCCTGACAGACTGTCATTGGATCACCTCGAATTTCATAACCTTCGGAGCAGTTGGCTGTAAGTGAGATGTTGAAGGTAAACACATTTGTGTTACTGGTATATTCACCATTTGTAATCTCTGCCGGATCTGGACACGTTATAGATGCACACGCTAAAGTACCACTCCAGTTCCCATTACCAAGGCATGTTATTGTTTCTGGACCGTCAACAAAAAAGCCCTCGTCACAGGAAAGTGTGACGTTATCCATGTACAGAAGATTTGATGTAGAATTGACATCTAACTGACCATTTTCCGGCAAAGTCAGTTCCGGACAAACAACGCTTTCACAAGTCGGGACATCAGTCCAACTGCCGTTCTCTTGGCATGCAACAAGATCGGCACCATTTAGTACATATCCATTATCACAGATAGCCTCCATAGTTTCATTGGTTGATGCAGGCATGTATTGGCCATTCTGCAAAGGTTCCAGATCTGGACACGAAAACGGAATGCAAGTCAGATTGCTGCTCCAGGTGCCATTTGATTGGCAGGTACTTGTATCTGGACCAAATGGTTTAAAGCCCTGATTACAGGTTACAGTGACGTTATCTTGATAAAATTGTGTCATACTTGGATCTATGTCAATCGATCCGTTTCCTGGGACCTCGAAACTTGGACACTCAACCTTTTCACATGTGATGTTCTTGCTCCATGTTCCATTTGCCTGACAGACTGTCATTGGATCACCTCGAATTTCATAACCTTCGGAGCAGTTGGCTGTAAGTGAGATGTTGAAGGTAAACACATTTGTGTTACTGGTATATTCACCATTTGTAATCTCTGCCGGATCTGGACACGTTATAGATGCACACGCTAAAGTACCACTCCAGTTCCCATTACCAAGGCATGTTATTGTTTCTGGACCGTCAACAAAAAAGCCCTCGTCACAGGAAAGTGTGACGTTATCCATGTACAGAAGATTTGATGTAGAATTGACATCTAACTGACCATTTTCCGGCAAAGTCAGTTCCGGACAAACAACGCTTTCACAAGTCGGGACATCAGTCCAACTGCCGTTCTCTTGGCATGCAACAAGATCGGCACCATTTAGTACATATCCATTATCACAGATAGCCTCCATAGTTTCATTGGTTGATGCAGGCATGTATTGGCCATTCTGCAAAGGTTCCAGATCTGGACACGAAAACGGAATGCAAGTCAGATTGCTGCTCCAGGTGCCATTTGATTGGCAGGTACTTGTATCTGGACCAAATGGTTTAAAGCCCTGATTACAGGTTACAGTGACGTTATCTTGATAAAATTGTGTCATACTTGGATCTATGTCAATCGATCCGTTTCCTGGGACCTCGAAACTTGGACACTCAACCTTTTCACATGTGATGTTCTTGCTCCATGTTCCATTTGCCTGACAGACTGTCATTGGATCACCTCGAATTTCATAACCTTCGGAGCAGTTGGCTGTAAGTGAGATGTTGAAGGTAAACACATTTGTGTTACTGGTATATTCACCATTTGTAATCTCTGCCGGATCTGGACACGTTATAGATGCACACGCTAAAGTACCACTCCAGTTCCCATTACCAAGGCATGTTATTGTTTCTGGACCGTCAACAAAAAAGCCCTCGTCACAGGAAAGTGTGACGTTATCCATGTACAGAAGATTTGATGTAGAATTGACATCTAACTGACCATTTTCCGGCAAAGTCAGTTCCGGACAAACAACGCTTTCACAAGTCGGGACATCAGTCCAACTGCCGTTCTCTTGGCATGCAACAAGATCGGCACCATTTAGTACATATCCATTATCACAGATAGCCTCCATAGTTTCATTGGTTGATGCAGGCATGTATTGGCCATTCTGCAAAGGTTCCAGATCTGGACACGAAAACGGAATGCAAGTCAGATTGCTGCTCCAGGTGCCATTTGATTGGCAGGTACTTGTATCTGGACCAAATGGTTTAAAGCCCTGATTACAGGTTACAGTGACGTTATCTTGATAAAATTGTGTCATACTTGGATCTATGTCAATCGATCCGTTTCCTGGGACCTCGAAACTTGGACACTCAACCTTTTCACATGTGATGTTCTTGCTCCATGTTCCATTTGCCTGACAGACTGTCATTGGATCACCTCGAATTTCATAACCTTCGGAGCAGTTGGCTGTAAGTGAGATGTTGAAGGTAAACACATTTGTGTTACTGGTATATTCACCATTTGTAATCTCTGCCGGATCTGGACACGTTATAGATGCACACGCTAAAGTACCACTCCAGTTCCCATTACCAAGGCATGTTATTGTTTCTGGACCGTCAACAAAAAAGCCCTCGTCACAGGAAAGTGTGACGTTATCCATGTACAGAAGATTTGATGTAGAATTGACATCTAACTGACCATTTTCCGGCAAAGTCAGTTCCGGACAAACAACGCTTTCACAAGTCGGGACATCAGTCCAACTGCCGTTCTCTTGGCATGCAACAAGATCGGCACCATTTAGTACATATCCATTATCACAGATAGCCTCCATAGTTTCATTGGTTGATGCAGGCATGTATTGGCCATTCTGCAAAGGTTCCAGATCTGGACACGAAAACGGAATGCAAGTCAGATTGCTGCTCCAGGTGCCATTTGATTGGCAGGTACTTGTATCTGGACCAAATGGTTTAAAGCCCTGATTACAGGTTACAGTGACGTTATCTTGATAAAATTGTGTCATACTTGGATCTATGTCAATCGATCCGTTTCCTGGGACCTCGAAACTTGGACACTCAACCTTTTCACATGTGATGTTCTTGCTCCATGTTCCATTTGCCTGACAGACTGTCATTGGATCACCTCGAATTTCATAACCTTCGGAGCAGTTGGCTGTAAGTGAGATGTTGAAGGTAAACACATTTGTGTTACTGGTATATTCACCATTTGTAATCTCTGCCGGATCTGGACACGTTATAGATGCACACGCTAAAGTACCACTCCAGTTCCCATTACCAAGGCATGTTATTGTTTCTGGACCGTCAACAAAAAAGCCCTCGTCACAGGAAAGTGTGACGTTATCCATGTACAGAAGATTTGATGTAGAATTGACATCTAACTGACCATTTTCCGGCAAAGTCAGTTCCGGACAAACAACGCTTTCACAAGTCGGGACATCAGTCCAACTGCCGTTCTCTTGGCATGCAACAAGATCGGCACCATTTAGTACATATCCATTATCACAGATAGCCTCCATAGTTTCATTGGTTGATGCAGGCATGTATTGGCCATTCTGCAAAGGTTCCAGATCTGGACACGAAAACGGAATGCAAGTCAGATTGCTGCTCCAGGTGCCATTTGATTGGCAGGTACTTGTATCTGGACCAAATGGTTTAAAGCCCTGATTACAGGTTACAGTGACGTTATCTTGATAAAATTGTGTCATACTTGGATCTATGTCAATCGATCCGTTTCCTGGGACCTCGAAACTTGGACACTCAACCTTTTCACATGTGATGTTCTTGCTCCATGTTCCATTTGCCTGACAGACTGTCATTGGATCACCTCGAATTTCATAACCTTCGGAGCAGTTGGCTGTAAGTGAGATGTTGAAGGTAAACACATTTGTGTTACTGGTATATTCACCATTTGTAATCTCTGCCGGATCTGGACACGTTATAGATGCACACGCTAAAGTACCACTCCAGTTCCCATTACCAAGGCATGTTATTGTTTCTGGACCGTCAACAAAAAAGCCCTCGTCACAGGAAAGTGTGACGTTATCCATGTACAGAAGATTTGATGTAGAATTGACATCTAACTGACCATTTTCCGGCAAAGTCAGTTCCGGACAAACAACGCTTTCACAAGTCGGGACATCAGTCCAACTGCCGTTCTCTTGGCATGCAACAAGATCGGCACCATTTAGTACATATCCATTATCACAGATAGCCTCCATAGTTTCATTGGTTGATGCAGGCATGTATTGGCCATTCTGCAAAGGTTCCAGATCTGGACACGAAAACGGAATGCAAGTCAGATTGCTGCTCCAGGTGCCATTTGATTGGCAGGTACTTGTATCTGGACCAAATGGTTTAAAGCCCTGATTACAGGTTACAGTGACGTTATCTTGATAAAATTGTGTCATACTTGGATCTATGTCAATCGATCCGTTTCCTGGGACCTCGAAACTTGGACACTCAACCTTTTCACATGTGATGTTCTTGCTCCATGTTCCATTTGCCTGACAGACTGTCATTGGATCACCTCGAATTTCATAACCTTCGGAGCAGTTGGCTGTAAGTGAGATGTTGAAGGTAAACACATTTGTGTTACTGGTATATTCACCATTTGTAATCTCTGCCGGATCTGGACACGTTATAGATGCACACGCTAAAGTACCACTCCAGTTCCCATTACCAAGGCATGTTATTGTTTCTGGACCGTCAACAAAAAAGCCCTCGTCACAGGAAAGTGTGACGTTATCCATGTACAGAAGATTTGATGTAGAATTGACATCTAACTGACCATTTTCCGGCAAAGTCAGTTCCGGACAAACAATCCTTTCACAAGTCGGGACATCAGTCCAACTGCCGTTCTCTTGGCATGCAACAAGATCGGCACCATTTAGTACATATCCATTATCACAGATAGCCTCCATAGTTTCATTGGTTGATGCAGGCATGTATTGGCCATTCTGCAAAGGTTCCAGATCTGGACACGAAAACGGAATGCAAGTCAGATTGCTGCTCCAGGTGCCATTTGATTGGCAGGTACTTGTATCTGGACCAAATGGTTTAAAGCCCTGATTACAGGTTACAGTGACGTTATCTTGATAAAATTGTGTCATACTTGGATCTATGTCAATCGATCCGTTTCCTGGGACCTCGAAACTTGGACACTCAACCTTTTCACATGTGATGTTCTTGCTCCATGTTCCATTTGCCTGACAGACTGTCATTGGATCACCTCGAATTTCATAACCTTCGGAGCAGTTGGCTGTAAGTGAGATGTTGAAGGTAAACACATTTGTGTTACTGGTATATTCACCATTTGTAATCTCTGCCGGATCTGAACACGTTATAGATGCACACGCTAAAGTACCACTCCAGTTCCCATTACCAAGGCATGTTATTGTTTCTGGACCGTCAACAAAAAAGCCCTCGTCACAGGAAAGTGTGACGTTATCCATGTACAGAAGATTTGATGTAGAATTGACATCTAACTGACCATATTCCGGCAAAGTCAGTTCCGGACAAACAATCCTTTTACAAGTCGGCACATCAGTCCAAGTGTCGTTCTCCTGGCATGCAACAAGATCGGCTCCATTCAGTATATATCCATTATCACAGATTGCCTCCATAGTTCCATTGGTTGATGCAGGCATATATTGGCCATTCTGCAAAGGTTCCAGAACTGGGCACGAGAACGGAATGCAAGTCAGATTGCTGCTCCAGGTGCCATTTGATTGGCAGGTACTTGTATCCGGACCAAATGACTTAAAGCCCTGATTACAGGTCACAGTGACGTTATCTTGATAAAATTGTGTCATACTTGGATCTATGTCAATCGATCCGTTTCCTGGGACCTCGAAACTTGGACACTCAACCTTTTCACATGTGATGTTCTTGCTCCATGTTCCATTTGCCTGACAGACTGTCATTGGATCACCTCGAATTTCATAACCTTCGGAGCAGTTGGCTGTAAGTGAGATGTTGAAGGTAAACACATTTGTGTTACTGGTATATTCACCATTTGTAATCTCTGCCGGATCTGGACACGTTATAGATGCACACGCTAAAGTACCACTCCAGTTCCCATTACCAAGGCATGTTATTGTTTCTGGACCGTCAACAAAAAAGCCCTCGTCACAGGAAAGTGTGACGTTATCCATGTACAGAAGATTTGATGTAGAATTGACATCTAACTGACCATATTCCGGCAAAGTCAGTTCCGGACAAACAATCGCTTTCACAAGTCGGGACATCAGTCCAACTGCCGTTCTCTTGGCATGCAACAAGATCGGCACCATTTAGTACATATCCATTATCACAGATAGCCTCCATAGTTTCATTGGTTGATGCAGGCATGTATTGGCCATTCTGCAAAGGTTCCAGATCTGGACACGAAAACGGAATGCAAGTCAGATTGCTGCTCCAGGTGCCATTTGATTGGCAGGTACTTGTATCTGGACCAAATGGTTTAAAGCCCTGATTACAGGTTACAGTGACGTTATCTTGATAAAATTGTGTCATACTTGGATCTATGTCAATCGATCCGTTTCCTGGGACCTCGAAACTTGGACACTCAACCTTTTCACATGTGATGTTCTTGCTCCATGTTCCATTTGCCTGACAGACTGTCATTGGATCACCTCGAATTTCATAACCTTCGGAGCAGTTGGCTGTAAGTGAGATGTTGAAGGTAAACACATTTGTGTTACTGGTATATTCACCATTTGTAATCTCTGCCGGATCTGGACACGTTATAGATGCACACGCTAAAGTACCACTCCAGTTCCCATTACCAAGGCATGTTATTGTTTCTGGACCGTCAACAAAAAAGCCCTCGTCACAGAAAAGTGTGACGTTATCCATGTACAGAAGATTTGATGTAGAATTGACATCTAACTGACCATATTCCGGCAAAGTCAGTTCCGGACAAACAATCCTTTCACAAGTCGGCACATCAGTCCAAGTGTCGTTCTCCTGGCATGCAACAAGATCGGCTCCATTCAGTATGTATCCATTATCACAGATGGCTTCCAAAGTTCCATTGGTTGATACAGGATATGTATTGGCCATTCTGCAAAGGTTCCAGAACTGGGCACGAGAACGGAATGCAAGTCAGATTGCTGCTCCAGGTGCCATTTGATTGGCAGGTACTTGTATCCGGACCAAATGACTTAAAGCCCTGATTACAGGTCACAGTGACATTATCTTGATAAAATTGTGTCATACTTGGATCTATGTCAATCGATCCGTTTCCTGGGACTTCGAAACTTGGACACTCAACCTTTTCACATGTGATGTTCTTGCTCCATGTTCCAGTTTGCCTGACAGACTGTCGTCGGGTCGCCTCGAACTTCATAACCTTCGGAGCAGTTGGCTGTAAGTGAGACATTGAAGGTATACACATTTGGGTTACTGGTATATTCACCATTTGTAATCTCTGCCGGATCTGGACACGTTATAGATGCACACGCTAATGTACCACTCCAGTTCCCATTACCAAGGCATGTTATTGTTTCTGGACCGTCAACAAAAAAGCCCTCGTCACAGGAAAGTGTGACGTTATCCATGTACAGAAGATTTGATGTAGAATTGACATCTAACTGACCATATTCCGGCAAAGTCAGTTCCGGACAAACAATCCTTTCACAAGTCGGAACATCAGTCCAAGTGTCGTTCTCCTGGCATGCAACAAGATCGGCTCCATTCAGTATATATCCATTATCACAGATTGCCTCCATAGTTCCGTTGGTTGATGCAGGCATATATTGGCCATTCTGCAAAGGTTCCAGAACTGGGCACGAGAACGGAATGCAAGTCAGATTGCTGCTCCAGGTGCCATTTGATTGGCAGGTACTTGTATCCGGACCAAATGGCTTAAATCCCTGATAACAAGTCACAGTGACGTTATCTTGATAAAACTGATACATACCTGGATATATGTCAAGTGATCCGTTTCCTGGGGTTTCGAAAATTGGACACATAACCTTTTCACATGTGATGTTCTTGCTCCATGTTCCATTTGCCTGACAGACTGTCATTGGGTCACCTCGAATTTCATAACCTTCGGAGCAGTTGGCTGTAAGTGAGATATTGTAGGTATACACATTTGGGTTACTGAAATATTCACCATTTGTTATCTCTGCCGGATCTGGACACGTTATAGATGCACACGCTAAAGTACCACTCCAGTTCCCATTACCAAGGCATGTTATTGTTTCTGGACCGTCAACAAAAAAGCCCTCGTCACAGGAAAGTGTGACGTTATCCATGTACAGAAGATTTGATGTAGAATTGACATCTAACTGACCATATTCCGGCAAAGTCAGTTCCGGACAAACAATCCTTTCACAAGTCGGCACATCAGTCCAAGTGTCATTCTCCTGGCATGCAACAAGATCGGCTCCATTCAGTATATAACCATTATCACAGATTGCCTCCATAGTTCCATTGGTTGATGCAGGCATATATTGGCCATTCTGCAAAGGTTCCAGAACTGGGCACGAGAACGGAATGCAAGTCAGATTGCTGCTCCAGGTGCCATTTGATTGGCAGGTACTTGTATCCGGACCAAATGGCTTAAATCCCTGATAACAAGTCACAGTGACGTTATCTTGATAAAACTGATACATACCTGGATATATGTCAAGTGATCCGTTTCCTGGGGTTTCGAAAATTGGACACATAACCTTTTCACATGTGATGTTCTTGCTCCATGTTCCATTTGCCTGACAGACTGTCATTGGATCACCTCGAATTTCATAACCTTCGGAGCAGTTGGCTGTAAGTGAGATGTTGTAGGTATACACATTTGGGTTACTGGTATATTCACCATTTGTAATCTCTGCCGGATCTGGACACGTTATAGATGCACACGCTAAAGTACCACTCCAGTTCCCATTACCAAGGCATGTTATTGTTTCTGGACCGTCAACAAAAAAGCCCTCGTCACAGGAAAGTGTGACGTTATCCATGTACAGAAGATTTGATGTAGAATTGACATCTAACTGACCATATTCCGGCAAAGTCAGTTCCGGACAAACAATCCTTTCACAAGTCGGCACATCAGTCCAAGTGTCGTTCTCCTGGCATGCAACAAGATCGGCTCCATTCAGTATGTATCCATTATCACAGATTGCCTCCATAGTTCCATTGGTTGATGCAGGCATGTATTGGCCATTCTGCAATGGTTCCAGAACTGGGCACGAGAACGGAATGCAAGTCAGATTGCTGCTCCAGGTACCATTTGATTGGCAGGTACTTGTATCCGGACCAAATGACTTAAAGCCCTGATTACAGGTCACAGTGACGTTATCTTGATAAAATTGTGTAATACTTGGATCTATGTCAATCGATCCGTTTCCTGGGACTTCGAAACTTGGACACTCAACCTTTTCACATGTGATGTTCTTGCTCCATGTTCCCTTTGCCTGACAGACTGTCATTGGATCACCTCGAATTTCATAACCTTCGGAGCAGTTGGCTGTAAGTGAGATATTGTAGGTATACACATTTGGGTTACTGGTATATTCACCATTTGTAATCTCTGCCGGATCTGGACACGTTATAGATGCACACGCTAAAGTACCACTCCAGGTGCCATTACCAAGGCAAGTTATTGTTTCTGGACCGTCAACAGAAAAGCCCTCGTCACAGGAAAGTGTGACGTTATCCATGTACAGAAGATTTGATGTAGAATTGACATCTAACTGACCATATTCCGGCAAAGTCAGTTCCGGACAAACAATCCTTTCACAAGTCGGGACATCAGTCCAAGTGTCGTTCTCCTGGCATGCAACAAGATCGGCTCCATTCAGTATATATCCATTATCACAGATTGCCTCCATAGTTCCATTGGTTGATGCAGGCATGTATTGGCCATTCTGCAATGGTTCCAGAACTGGGCACGAGAACGGAATGCAAGTCAGATTGCTGCTCCAGGTGCCATTTGATTGGCAGGTACTTGTATCCGGACCAAATGACTTAAAGCCCTGATTACAGGTCACAGTGACGTTATCTTGATAAAATTGTGTCATACTTGGATCTATGTCAATCGATCCGTTTCCTGGGACTTCGAAACTTGGACACTCAACCTTTTCACATGTGATGTTCTTGCTCCATGTTCCATTTGCCTGACAGACTGTCATTGGATCACCTCGAATTTCATAACCTTCGGAGCAGTTGGCTGTAAGTGAGATATTGTAGGTATACACATTTGGGTTACTGAAATATTCACCATTTGTTATCTCTGCCGGATCTGGACACGTTATAGATGCACACGCTAAAGTACCACTCCAGTTCCCATTACCAAGGCATGTTATTGTTTCTGGACCGTCAACAAAAAAGCCCTCGTCACAGGAAAGTGTGACGTTATCCATGTACAGAAGATTTGATGTAGAATTGACATCTAACTGACCATATTCCGGCAAAGTCAGTTC
Organism: Sinonovacula constricta; assembly: GCA_007844125.1. Classification (NCBI taxonomy): domain Eukaryota; kingdom Metazoa; phylum Mollusca; class Bivalvia; order Cardiida; family Solecurtidae; genus Sinonovacula; species Sinonovacula constricta. The sequence continues at coordinate 17,466,561 of CM017563.1, forward strand.
CGGACAAACAATCCTTTCACAAGTCGGCACATCAGTCCAAGTGTCGTTCTCCTGGCATGCAACAAGATCGGCTCCATTCAGTATGTATCCATTATCACAGATTGCCTCCATAGTTCCATTGGTTGATGCAGGCATGTATTGGCCATTCTGCAATGGTTCCAGAACTGGGCACGAGAACGGAATGCAAGTCAGATTGCTGCTCCAGGTACCATTTGATTGGCAGGTACTTGTATCCGGACCAAATGACTTAAAGCCCTGATTACAGGTCACAGTGACGTTATCTTGATAAAATTGTGTAATACTTGGATCTATGTCAATCGATCCGTTTCCTGGGACTTCGAAACTTGGACACTCAACCTTTTCACATGTGATGTTCTTGCTCCATGTTCCATTTGCCTGACAGACTGGCGTCGGGTCGCCTCGAACTTCATAACCTTCGGAGCAGTTGGCTGTAAGTGAGACATTGAAGGTAAACACATTTGTGTTACTGGTATATTCACCATTTGTAATCTCTGCCGGATCTGGACAACTTACAGATACACACGCTAAAGTACCACTCCAGGTCCCATTAACAAGGCATGTTATTGTTTCTGGACCGTCAACAATAAAGCCCTCGTCACAGGAAAGTGTGACGTTATCCATGTACAGAAGATTTGATGTAGAATTGACATCTAACTGACCATATTCCGGCAAAGTCAGTTCCGGACAAACAATCCTTTCACAAGTCGGGACATCAGTCCAAGTGTCGTTCTCCTGGCATGCAACAAGATCGGCTCCATTCAGTATGTATCCGTTATCACAGATGGCTTCCAAAATTACATTGGTTAATGCAGATATGTATTGGCCATTCTGCAAGGGTTCCAGAACTGGGCACGAGAACGGAATGCAAGTCAGATTGCTGCTCCAGGTGCCATTTGATTGGCAGGTACTTGTATCCGGACCAAATGGCTTAAAGCCCTGATTACAGGTCACAGTGACGTTATCTTGATAAAACTGATCCATACCTGGATCTATGTCAAGTGATCCGTTTCCTGGGGTTTCGAAAATTGGACACATAACCTTTTCACATGTGATGTTCTTGCTCCATGTTCCATTTGCCTGACAGACTGTCATTGGATCACCTCGAATTTCATAACCTTCGGAGCAGTTGGCTGTAAGTGAGATATTGTAGATATACACATTTGTGTTACTGGTATATTCACCATTTGTAATCTCTGCCGGATCTGGACACGTTATAGATGCACACGCTAATGTACCACTCCAGTTCCCATTACCAAGGCATGTTATTGTTTCTGGACCGTCAACAAAAAAGCCCTCGTCACAGGAAAGTGTGACGTTATCCATGTACAGAAGATTTGATGTAGAATTGACATCTAACTGACCATATTCCGGCAAAGTCAGTTCCGGACAAACAATCCTTTCACAAGTCGGGACATCAGTCCAAGTGTCGTTCTCCTGGCATGCAACAAGATCGGCTCCATTCAGTATGTATCCGTTATCACAGATGGCTTCCAAATTACATTGGTTAATGCAGATATGTATTGGCCATTCTGCAAGGGTTCCAGAACTGGGCACGAGAACGGAATGCAAGTCAGATTGCTGCTCCAGGTGCCATTTGATTGGCAGGTACTTGTATCCGGACCAAATGGCTTAAAGCCCTGATTACAGGTCACAGTGACGTTATCTTGATAAAACTGATCCATACCTTGGATCTATGTCAAGTCGATCCGTTTCCTGGGACTTTCGAAACTTGGACACATAACCTTTTCACATGTGATGTTCTTGCTCCATGTTCCATTTGCCTGACAGACTGTCATTGGATCACCTCGAATTTCATAACCTTCGGAGCAGTTGGCTGTAAGTGAGATATTGTAGGTATACACATTTGGGTTACTGGTATATTCACCATTTGTAATCTCTGCCGGATCTGGACAACTTACAGATACACACGCTAAAGTACCACTCCAGGTCCCATTAACAAGGCATGTTATTGTTTCTGGACCGTCAACAATAAAGCCCTCGTCACAGGAAAGTGTGACGTTATCCATGTACAGAAGATTTGATGTAGAATTGACATCTAACTGACCATATTCCGGCAAAGTCAGTTCCGGACAAACAATCCTTTCACAAGTCGGGCACATCAGTCCAAGTGTCGTTCTCCTGGCATGCAACAAGATCGGCTCCATTCAGTATATATCCATTATCACAGATTGCCTCCATAGTTCCATTGGTTGATGCAGGCATGTATTGGCCATTCTGCAAAGGTTCCAGATCTGGGCACGAGAACGGAATGCAAGTCAGATTGCTGCTCCAGGTGCCATTTGATTGACAGGTACTTGTATCCGGACCAAATGACTTAAAGCCCTGATTACAGGTCACAGTGACAGTTATCTTGATAAAATTGTGTCATACTTGGATCTATGTCAATCGATCCGTTTCCTGGGACTTCGAAACTTGGACACTCAACCTTTTCACATGTGATGTTCTTGCTCCATGTTCCGTTTGCCTGACAGACTGTTGTCGGATCGTCTCGAACTTCATAACCTTCGGAGCAGTTGGCTGTAAGTGAGACATTGTAGGTAAACACATTTGTGTTACTGGTATATTCACCATTTGTAATCACTGCCGGATCTTGACAAGTTACAGATACACACGCTAAAGTAGCACTCCAGTTCCCATTACCAAGGCATGTTATTGTTTTTGGACCGTTGACCACATAGCCTTCCATGCAGGAAATACTAATATTGTCTCCAAAATTAAAGGTTTCTGATAGGCCGGTCGAGACTTCTCCATTTTCAGGCATTGGCGGATCCGGACAGATTACCTTTTCACATGTCACATTCTTACTCCATGTTTTGTTTGCCTGGCATATGACAACGCTGTCATTTCCTAATAACGTATAACCATAGTTACATTTAGCTGTGAGTGTGTCCTTGAATGTGTACTTGTTGGACAAGCCAACGTACTCGCCTTGACTTATCGGCGCAGGATTGCTGCACGTTACTGGTGTGCATCCTGCAACTTCACTCCAAGATCCGTTCGCTAGACAGCCCACTCTGTTTGTCCCTTGGCAGCTCATAACCATTGTTGCATTGTATTTCAATTGTTTCGTTAAACTTTGTTCTGTTTGCATGTGTAGGCAGCGCCATTGCAAAGTCTGAGGGAACATATGTCGCACACGTGATAGCAGTGCACGACGGTACATTTTCCCACTTATTTGAAGTGGAGCATGTTATGTTATTAGTTCCTATCAGTTTGAATCCCTTATTGCATGTAACAATGACATGTTCGTTAGAGCCGTATGTGTCTTTAGAGGCCTGTCCGTTTGCAATGTCTGGTATCTCTGTACAATTGTCTGAAATATTAAAATAAGTGAAGCTGAACGTCACAAATATTCAATAGTTTTTTTCTTTGGAACGTCATACAATTGATATTATATTATTATAATTGATAAAATCAAATTGTATCATCATCATTATCATCATCATCATCATCCTCATCATCATTATCGCCATCATCATCATGATCATGATCATCACCACCACCATCATCATCATCAGTAAGAACAACATCAACATCCCCTTCTTCTTCCTCCACTTCCTCCTTATCATCATCGTTGTAACATTGTCACCATCAGTACCATCATAATCATCATTATAAGGATGTGGCTTACATTTAACGCACGAATCGTTAGGTTTGTTGAATCGCCGGGTGCTGTCGCATGCACAACGACCGTTGTAACAAATCGACATTGAAGTAATACACTTCTCGCGCCCATTCGTAATGCATGTCTCGTTGAAGTTGACACCTGCAAATGTGTTATTCGTTTGCAGTTACATTGCGGAAATACATTTATAGCCACACCTAACAATTATTGGTGAAATATGACACCAGACAAAGTAATGAATAGAACTGTCACCGCCGGTAAGTTAGAAAAAACTTCTTGTGAAGGAGTTCTTCCTGTCTAAAACTCGAACCCATACAGTTAGAACTTGGGGTGCTGAAATGGTTAAAAGTCGGCAACTTTAGTATAAACAGAGACATTTTCGAACAAATCTTGGTAACTAGAGATGCATAGTATGTAACTTTCTATAATAAGTTAGACATAAAAGCGTTGCTTCTATCTCAATAAAACATCATGGTAATAATGTTTCGTCAAATAGAAATGTATAACTCGACGACTACAATAAATGAATAATACGACGCTTGCAAGAAGTCAATTTTAGACATAAAAAATGAATACCTACTGTGCTGGAACAGCGCATTTTCTGAATATCCAGTCTTTACAGCGCTTTGATATTTTTAATGCTGACTAAACGGTTGTCTCCCTTAATCGTTGCCGAGCATGCCGTTTTGCTGAAGAGAATGTTATTTCTTCGAAAATCTAAAATCGGAGTCAATCACCCCGTAAGTTTAACAAAACTAAGAATGAATATGGTAATAATGTTCCAAATAATTGATCCATTTGATGTGCCAGGTGATTATATCATGTCATAATAGTTTACAGCCATTTTTGCCCGTTAAATTTGTTTAATGTGTTTTCGCGATAAAAACCGCACCAGCTGAATTTTCTAGATAGTCGGTAAAAAAACAAATTCTGACTCATTTTTGTGTACTTTTGTAAGACATTTGCCTTTTGCCGTGTTTATAGTCATATAGTTGCTTTATTGGATTTACACATTTAAAACATATGAGCCGAAACAAAATTTCTTTGTAATTTTATTGTCAAGTTGAATTATTAGTTTTTTAGAAAGTTAAATGTGCATAGTTTGACTAATCCTTAATGTTTTTGGAACTTTATCTTCAGGGTGTTATATAAATATGGACCCAAGCATTATAAATTGTGATGAGTTATGAGTACATTATTTAATGTATACAACCGGCTCTTAGTACAAAACTAGCTTTTTACATCTTTTAACAGAATCGGTACGTCTGATCTTCAAAGTACTATTGCATAATACGCAGTTGAAATCCCATTATAATGTGGGGGAACATAGTATGCTCGCATCATGACTCAAATAATATTATTCTAAATGGACATTAAAAAGATGTGTTGAATATTAGCTACGGACGTACTAACTGCTGTTTTTGTGGTTTTGTGGGTATGGTGGTGGTTGTGATGATAATTATTATAATGAGGATAAGGAGGAGGATTATGATATTGGTGATGATGATGCTGCTGTCGATGATGATGATTATGATGATGATGATGATGATGATGATGATGATGATGATTATGATGACGATGATGATGATAATGATGAAAGGGATGGTGGGGATGTTAATGATGACGATTATGATGGAGATGAGGTGAGGATGTAGTAGGAGTAGGAGGAGTTGAGGACGAAGAGGATGAGATGGAATCATTGCATCGCATCAACCTACTTTTCCTGATGGGAGTTTGGATTTCTGTAACTGTGGTTGATACGGTGACTTTCACACTAGATGTCAACAGAACTAGCACCCCTAAGGTGACGCTGCCGCTCTGAGGATCTTCAGCACCACTGACAATGATGTTTCTGACGGTTTCTTTATCATGTGCCGTCCGGCCTTTATGGGATATCACCAGGATGAAATTAACGATTATACTGCCGTTACTGAAATACATTTATTAATCTTGTTATGTCAAGAGATTTAGTGAGGTACATATGTTTTATTTGTTATCTACTTTCTAAGAATGTAATTGCTTTGAAATCGCTTTAAGAGCCAATAAACATGATGGATTCTGAGAAGACGGTCACCGCCATAACAAAAACATCGGCAATTTCAACATATGGGATAAAGTAGACCCGAACTCAGTTACAGAAACATTTCTCTGTTGAGAGTCTGCTCAAAGTCAAATTTTGACACCAAGAATATCTCTTACTGGGTTATAATTCTTCAATTCCAATTTGTTATACACCATGAACCTTGCAAGGTTAAAGTATTGCTATATTACAGTGATGTATTATGTGGTGTATAACATATTATATAAGTGAATATTGGTAAATCAAATTTTGAGCTTGCTTAAAATCTCAACTGAGAACGGATTTTGCAAGAGGGACCTGGCAAGATGGCATCTAAATCCACAGACATCGATACACAGTGTGTTGACACATCAAATTGATATATGGCAGACATAGTAATATAAATTTTAAAGAAACCATGAAAAAGGGTGGGTGGGTAATAAAAAGAAAAAATGAGAGAACATAATGAAAAAAAAGATGATGAGAGAGAGAAAATGGGATAGACGGAGAGACAGAGACAGAAAATCCCAACATATTCATTCTATTACTTTCGAAGTTATTTTCCGGGCCAGTCGGATAACCTAAATCATTTCTAACAAAAGATGTTTAGGTAAGACGGCACTTAATAAGTTTGTTCTTTTTTATAGTAGCTGTCAATACTTTTGAAGTAAATTGCACCATGGCCAAAGTTGTTAGAACCCAATAGTCATTTATAGGTTAAAACATCCTTAATTATATAAGCAATATAATAGGTCTGCATCGCAGTTATAAAATAAATAATGTTTACATAATTTATAAAATATTTCTTCTATTTTTTTATCGACACGCTATTTTTTATTTTTTCAAAAATCATTTTTAATATGTCCAAGGACAAAAGTGACTATACCTCAATGACTTCACGCTGCATCCCTGGTAGTCACTACCGATGTCTTTATTTGCTACCATCTTTGCGTTAACCTGCGACGAGCAAAAGTATTAACGTTTTTAACATTTTTGTACATTTGTTTTACGGTTTTAAGATAAAATAAGTTGGGTTAATGAGCATGTGCAGATTAAAACAGAAAAGCAAAATGATATCAAAATAAAAGTGAGTAAGCTCATTATATTTATACAGAAACCTTATACGTTTACCTACTCAAAAGGGAGATCACACAAGACAATTAAAACTGTTTGAGTTATGGCCCTTTTAACAAACTATTAACTACAGTTGCCATTTCATCTTTTTGTACCGCCCTCTTACGAATACGAGTACGTTACTTTCACATATCCGTGTAACAGGACTTCGGTCCTGGATGTCTAGATACTTGACGAGACAAAGATATAGAGAACACTAGATTAGTGTCAAAGTAAACAAAAGTTATCACACGTGGCTGCGTCAAATCTTCCTCGTGGTCTGCTACATCCGTTTTTACAAGCTGCATTGTTAACTTCGGCGTACTCGGTTACTTTTCTTAAACAAGGTCTCGCCAAACTGCTGAGAATTCCTATTAATGCCTAATACCTTTTTAGAATTTCATTCTACAGTTAACTGCTGCAAGCTACACAGTTAAAAATGGAAATACTCAGTTCTTTTCTCTGAAAAAGGTCTCACATAACAATTACGATTTCCTGTTATTGCCTGCTACACTATCTTACCAATAAAAAAGATGCAATCCATAAGAGGCACTGCTCTCCAGAGTGGCGCTAATAAACAACGGTGTTGTTTATGTTTAGATCTATTTTGTTTTCCGATAATGGAATTCGCGTTCTATTGTGGGCATTATGTTTTCATAGGCGCTTATTAAAAATGGTAAAATTACTTATCCTTTATGAAATACTATCCGACAGAAAAGTGAATACTTACTTATATAGTCGATTCCACTTAAACTTCACAGGAGTAGCATCAACTTATCACATTTAACTAAACCTTGGATGGGTGGGGTACAGAGTCAACAGATTGAAGTTTCGCAGGATTATTGATTTGAGTCACATTTCGCACTGTTCTCCGCGACGAAAAGCTACTGCAATTTTACATCCTATCCCCCACCCCGAGCGCACACACACGCGCTCGCACGCCGACACACAATCACACTCTCACACACACTATCTCAAAACATAATTGTACTAATTTGCCGTTTCATAAGAACAACACCAAGATTCGTAACTCTAGTTAACAAACTAACACAAATAAATTATATAAAAGTTTTCGAAGAAATTTACGTCACCACAAGTACAAGATAAAAAACAGTGATTTAAATATTTCTAAACTATTGCATCGTTTTGGAGGTTGTTGTATCAATTAAATTATTATAAAATAATACGAATAGACTGCATTTGGAACGCCAAGTGCAGAATGGAATTCATGCATTTTGAGGTAGTCTATCCGTATGCGCTTAACAGATTTATCACATTGTCGTTTAATAAAAGCAAATGTTATCACGCAGGAATTTATCTGTCCATTGTCCATTGTCCGAGTAGGATTAGACAAAGCGATTAAAATGAAAAAAAAATCAAATAAGCAGAAACTTAAAAAAGTTATTCGCTTATTGAAATGGCACTTTTATAGTGATTTTCGGGTTATCTCATATCATTATGTTATTATGGTTATTTGCAAAAGCTGTGTATGGGACATGATGAATGAGGCAAGTAAGGTGAATCATCCCTATATTATATTTTTGATGTTCATAACTATTGAACAATTGGTATTAAATCAAAGATATTGTGTTTGAGTCTGAATACTTCGTATTTCTTTGATAAATTCAGCCATAACTTTTGCGTTAGGCATTTAAATACTTAATAATATTTATCTTGTACTTATCTTGAGTCACATGACTTAAAATACACAGAGCCTGTGACAGAGGTAAATGTATTAAACCGACAGTTTAAGAGAAATTACCTGACCGACTAAGTATCTCACCTCCACCTGGATTGGACAAAAGCCAAACGCTGTCAGTGTGAATTGTCACGTTACAAAAATGCTTACCATGTGACACGACATGTAACATATTATTTGTTATGAGTTCTTTTTCCTTTGATCTACAAATATCCTACGGCACAGTAAGGGTCAGATCGTCATGCCATTATTTAAACACGCGGTGATTTGTCGAGCATTTTTCTGAATATATTCATCAAAAACTAAGAATCAAAGTACTTAATACAGTTGATGCAATAAGCTTACGTTTGTTGCGATGTAATTTGTTTTTGCTATGGAGATTTAAATAACTTCAATTTCATTTGATGCATTTCCAGTGTCCGCCCTGATAGCGCAGATGATAAACGAAAGGATGGGTGTACCTATCACAACTTCCTTACTGGATATATGAAAATAGTATCTCGTTCAATTTCATGGAACTAGCGTGTCAAGTGACATTTGACACCAGTAACGAGATTTCTATTCTCTAATGTTATTGTTGCTGTAGTTTTTGTTCTTGATTTTGTTGTCGATTTTTCGTCTTTTGAAAACTAACTTTTGCATCATATTTGTAAGGTAGAAGTTCAAACGAATTTAAAATATACTTAACACTAATGTATGCTTATGCAAGCATTCATCACAAGCTCCGCAATTTCCATAAATATATTGAAGAAATAGTTGTTTTTATTATATTCTTTCTTTAAGGGTGGTACATTTATCTTCAAATAACCAAATAAGGCATAAGTACCTGAAAGGGTTTGCAAAATGATGTTCATTGATGCCAAAGAAACACATGTGTATGAAGCGTATATTCTATACTGTGGAACAGGGCTTGGAATAGACATAATAGAGATATAAAGAGAATAAACCAAACTTCTTTGCTCGGTTGCCAAATGTATGTTTACACCTTTAGGCACAGCACAAATGTGTACATCTAATTGCGTTATTATGCAGCCATGCATTAAATAGCGCTTTTATAAAACGTCAGCGGGAACATCTTGATAACGTTTATTTAATTTGCATATTTAATTAATTGAAATGCATGGTTTGCAAATATTTTGTTTACGTATTAAATTGATTTAAATGCACGTTTTGAAGTGAATCCTAATTTGGAAAGGTCTCAGCAGACGCGGTGGTTTTTCCATCCTAAAGGTGATATCAGGCGGTTTGCCTATAGATATATAATATATGTAAACTTATATTACCTCTCTTTTGGAAATTTAAGGCAACATCTCTGTTAGAACTGATATTCTTCCTCAATTTAAGGGCCGTACAAATCCTAAAATAAATCGCTTTCAATTTTCATTCTTAACGTAATTAGGAGAATTCTCCTTAAAATAGATATCGACATCAGCGCAGATGTGGATGATGACATAACGTGATCTCAAAAGTAAGTGGTCACCTGGATTTCTTAGTTTTGAAATATCTTACTGTGCTGCTTGGCTCAGATAGGAAATACTTGTTGTAATGACGAGCAAGCACCAATAAGCACCTTTACTGTGGGGATTTGAATTTGAAGATTAAAAAATGTATTATCTTATAAGACTCTCTAGGTCATCAAAACAACGAAGATAAATGTTTCGTTATCTCTACTGAAAATGCAGAAACAAATGTAGATTTAACGCGATGTGAACAAATAAATTGATGAATGAAAGTTGAAAGGACGAAATAATCATATACACCTATTGCTTTTTAAGAACTTTTTCTGGCGAATTCTTCTTCTGCAAACAAAAACGATAGCGATTCTGTACGTATCATTGCACAAGATACATCTGAGGGATCATTCAACCGAGGACGGAATTTCGCGAGGAGTTCCGATTGTTTCTTACTGAGCGGTCTTGTGTCGATGCGCCTGCAAGAACACGCATAACGTCAAACAACCAACATTTTTCTGCAAATACATATGCACTTAGACTGCGTAGATATGATATAATTTTTATTTGGCAATTTATACCTTCTATATTCACCCTATTCTACAAATTCCTCACTCCGGTGACGTTACTCTATGCTACCGTGACCCCCGCCGTCTCGAGAACAACATGTCTTAAGCTAATTCCTTGGCACTAACGTAAGTTTGAACATGACGTACCGCGAATGTATGAACCTTTACCTTCAAGATTTAGAAATAATAATTATACAAAGAAATAAACCCAAATCCCTCGTTTTCTGCCAATTTTTTCGTAAAAGTTAGAGACACACAAAAAATGAATGTAAAAAAATATGTCAATAAATATAGAATGTCGTTTACCGCATTAGAAATCGTATTTTATCAGAGTTATGAAGGGCCGCAAAACAAACTTTCCCAATTTGTCTATATCAGTAAACGTTCCATATATAGTCGTCTCGCTCTAGGGTAAATGTGTGTGTACGTGCGTGCTTGCGCGCTTGGTACTTTGGCATGCAATAACCTTATGTTTTGTTAGTGGTTGTTTTCATAATGTTCTTTCTTTCAAGGTTGAAATATTAAACTATTTATACAGTATTCACCCTTATAGCGCGGATGATATAGGATAGAATGGGCTCACTTATAACGACTTCGTAATTGATAATTTGAAAATAGCATATATTTTTTAGACGCTAGATATTATCAAATGACAGTAATGTCTTGTTTGTAAGTTGTTTGTTAGGTTTCGAATTAGAAGTCCTGAATTAATGTTAAATAAGAGAGAAATAGACCATCTGCAACCGTCAATAAAACACTTTGTCATGGACAAGAACATTCATGTCAGCGGCTATCATACCATAGATATAATTGTTTTCGAACCAAATGTTTTTTTTCTTTCAATGTGATTTAAAATAAGCAAATAAACAATGGCACAAACAACAATACGATTTTATGCTAATATTCAATTATCATTTTAACAACAAAAACACGGTTAAACCATAAAATTGTAAAAACACATGTGTATTTGACCGTAACATGACACCTGTCTTATGTGACATATAGGTCTGCTCAATTCGTCAAAACATAAGCGTATAGGTCATGTTTGTTCCAAAATATAAAAAGTAAAACTGCAAATTATAACATAATCAGTAACATCATCAATCACATCATCAGGATAATCATCATCATCATAATCATCATCGTCATCATCATCAAGCTACATGAATACATAACATTGTATGTACCATATTCGTTTGATGTTATGTTCGACCGAATTTATCACAAGTTTAATAGATTTGATCGAATTCTTCACTCTGGTTACATGTATTCGTCCTGTGGAATATAAGGCTTAATTCACGGTTACCGTCGATGGGAGAGAGCGGGCTCAAAAAATTGAGATGCAATCTGAAGGGAAGACATTAATTTCGTTTCTAATTGTCTATTTGTATATTAGGCTGTAAGTCACACCTACGGATTAGTTCACTTTGGGTCTCCTCCATGATAGTTGCAATAACGCATTTAAATGTTTTGTTGGAAGAACCAGTGACGCCTCTCAACTAGCTAAAAAAAATCGCGTGATTGGCCAGTAGTAAACATGATTGTAGTTATACTTGATCGCCATCACCACCATCATAATATAATTTAAGAAGTAGTAGAAATAACTGTCGCCATAGCAGAAGAGGCAGTTATTGTACAAGTTTTAAGGCGGCGCCCGTGGCGTAGTGGTAGAGTCGCCAAATTTGACTGCTTAGCCTCTCATCGTGTGGGTTGGAGTACAGTTCGGGGAAAAGGATTGTGGGGATGTCTTCCTGCTGCCCCGCGGTGCACCGTATTACCTAGACATTTGCTTTCCTCCACCGGTATAGCTGTACGTCGCTACAGTGATCATAATTGGTCGTTGCAATGTATTTCAAAAACAGTAACAATAACAACCAGAAATTTGTATCTTACTTCCCACATTAAGCATTATCAAAAAAGCGGCATTTTGTTTCTTTTATTACCATGGACACTAGGATGCCAAAATGTATGCGAAAAGGACTAATATGGTCATTTATTCATGCAATTTCAAGCTATGATTAAACAAGACTGAGTACAGCTATAAACATATATTTGAAATAGACTTGACTTTATAAGTATTGAAAAGTTCTTAATTTTTACATCAATAAGTAAAATTTTGTGAGAACAAAAAAAAGGGATTTTTGAAATCTGGCATGCCAATTACTGTAAAATTTCTTCTTAATAACATTATGTCGAAAGTGCTAACTTTGTACCTTTGCTAATTAGTAACCTTGGGCGGGATTTGGTATTCTGGTAAAATAATTTGATTTCCACTTTTCATACTTTATAGACATCTTCCTTTAAGACATTGAACTGTTTGCAGCTGTGTTATTCGAGAGGAAAGAAGGAACAGTGCAGTAAATAACCTACCTCCCAACAGAACTGTTCGGCAAAGTCCAGGAACTCTGTAGATGTGTTGTCCGCCATTGCGGTGCTGTAGTTCCGGTTTAGTACACTGGCCTCGATTTCGTAACTTTCCAGAGCAGGAGCAGCGTCTGTACATTGAAAAGGACAAACAGAACTTAAATTAAATACAGATCGTTCATTGAAATAAAAGTGGTTATCTTCATTAATTATCGTTATTCTTCTCAAAACGAGAGAAAGCAACTATCGAATGACAACATATTCGCATATAAGCAAATGCTTATTTTGATCGCTCATATTGCATGTGGATATTACTAACAAATGTAATATGCGCAAAGAAAATATATTTTAAATATATAAATTATATAATACTTAACATATAAATATATGAGAAATCAGACAAAATTTAACTCCACCTGCAGGTTCATAGCATATATTTATTTTCCAATTATGAATATTATTCTCCTCCAAAAGTACTGATCAGACACCTGAAGTTAAAACAAGAATACGGCAAGCAAGAGCCATAATTCTGGCTAAAAACGGATAATGATGGAAAATCGAACTTGGCATGCATTTTAAAGGTGATATCCGACAGTGTGGACCATATTTTCTTCTGTCATGCAACCTAATAAATTATAGTTGCCTGAAAAGATCCGTGGACTGTTGTTTATTGGTGTCCTTCATCATTGTGATATTATTATCATTTAACCCCATTTGTCATTAGTCAAACATATTTCTTATCCTAATCACGATGGACAATTATTAATTAATTAAGAAAAACACGTGACCAATTACCTACTTTTGTGAGCATTTTAAATGATCATCCGGATACTCAGCTCTGATGTCACTATCTTTTTTTTGCAGAAATACCCATCGTGCTTATTATATAGATTTGAAAAAAGAATGAGCATTTCGAGCGAAGTTTTCACGGTTTGTACTTCTAACAATTGAGGTAGTGTTCAAACTCGTTTAGTTTAAGACAAACAAAAGTTTATACAGAAGGTATGTTCGAATTCCCCAAAACAAGTGTAATGTTTGTTTATCGTTTTTATACAACGCTCCCTCTACAAACGTCACCTCTCTTAGACGAATACCTCTCTTAGACGTCATTGCTCTTTACCCCAATCGAATAACAGAAGAAAATAACATTAAATGGATTTAAAACATTGAATTCTACTGATACTAAAATGCATAAGTACATGTATATACACATGTCTAATGGTTATCTCTCTAGAGCAACTACCTCTCTTAAGCAACCAAATTCTCTCCTTCCACTTTATTTTGCTTAAGAGAGGGAGCACTGTATAGGCAAACTGTCGTATACCACCTTGAATATTATGCACATATACCCCAAGGATGGATGAAACACTTGGAGTACTTCGGAAGTTAAAAGTCAATTGACAGACAAACGGGCGGACAGGGGTAACGGTATATGCCCGACACCATTCTGCAAACAGTTGCGAAACATATCACTCCACAAAATGATTGGGGCATAAAACAAACCGCCAAAAAAGGTTGGAGCATAAAAACACACCGCCATTTGGATTTGGGGAATACAATACACCGCAAATTGCTTTGGACATAAAAGCACTTGGACATTTGTTTGGGACAAATAAAAACACAACTGCACCGGCATAAAAACATACTTTTAATCGGTTGGGACATAAAAAATGTAAATTGGTTGGGAAATAAAACACACCGCAAATTTGTTGGGGCGTAAATATTCACCGCAAATGGTTGGGAAATAACAACACGCTGCAAATTAGTTGGGGCAATCAACACACCGTAAATTTGTTGGGTCATAAAAAAACACACCACAAATTGGATGGGGCCTGAAAACACACTGCCAGTTGGTTAAAGCCTAACACACACACCGTAAATTGGTTTGGAAATAAAAACACACCGCATACTGGCTGGGGCATAAGAACACACAGCTAATTGGTTGGGACATTAAATCACACCACAAATGTGTTGGGGCATAAAACACACCGCCTATTGGTTGGGGCATGAAAGCAAACCGCGAAGTGGTTGTGGCATTAAACACACACCTTAAATAAGTTTGGGAATAAAAACACGGCAAAATAATTTGGGCATAATACGTGCCAAAATGTGGTAAGGGAATAAAAAACAACACCACAAGCAATCGGCCTGTGTAACAAACAAAAATGAGAAACTTCAAAAGTACAGGTTTTAGTTTGATGAGTGAAGCTCCTTTACGTTTTAAAGTCATGTTGGCATTTATTGGTGTAGGATAATCCATGTAAAAATCCGCATCGCGTGCAAATCGTCGATGGTTGCTAGGACCTGAAGCCATTTCCGAGGTCGAGAGTTACAATCACCTGGGTGTCTAATGCCACACCGACTCCGCTCGTTCGCGCAGAGCTGGTGATATTAGCTTAAGGCTGAGACGTGTATTTTTCAGCATTGCAGACACAGCTTACGGCTTGAATCCGATTACATGTAAACATGTGTATGACCACATTGTTCTGCCTAAAGCACTCTTCAGAACCGAATGTTTATATAATCTGAGCAATAGGGAAATACTATGTATTGAGCGCGCGCATACACTTTGTATCAAGTCAATTCCAAATGTAGGGATACGCACTCGCACTCAAATAGCGCTGAGCATGTTAAACGCTTTTCCAATTAGCGCCGAGATTGAGAAAAGAAAGTTGACACTTCTCGGACAACTATGTCGCTTAAAAAGAGATTGCGCGGCGAAGCGATTGTTCTTGATAAGACTGGCGTCGTTTAGTATTCACTCGCAATGTCACTAGTTTTTCAACGACATAAATACGGTACTTCAAAAATTTAGCCTGGCTTTATATCTTGATTCTATGCTAGCCACGGACTTTTTCCAGATAAGATTAAGTAGAAAAATATAATAACTCACAATATCAGACATTATTACATAACCGCATGGGAACAAGATGTGTCCTCAAACGAGTTTTCACCGCTTTTGTAACATATGGTACTATGCAGCAGCATTTCCAAGACAAGCAACACATTGTAAATATGTAGCTAAACTATTCGCGTACTCATCTCGCTTCAATGAAACTTGTAACAAATGTTCAGTTTTGTTACTAAACACCTGTCTTGCAGATCATCTTATCCTAGACTGTAGTCACATGGCAACGCACAGGTATAAGCTCAAGGCAAAACTAACAGAGGTGTTTGGATCTCGCTTAATAAACATATTTTCTAACCTGGACAATGAAACAGTAGTCAATACCCTTTTAGGCGTACAATGTCAAGCGTTAGTATGCATTTATTCTACAACTTTTCACTTTTGCCACGCTGTTTGGCTTGAGAACAAGAAAACATAAGTACTTCATTAACCAGATAAATTGAAAATAACTGCCTTAACGTATGTGTTGTTTCGTAAATTAACATGCTGTTCATTTAATATTCATGATATCAATCGTTAATCTTCGTATGTTTTTTTTAAAGATGCATGTCTTTTATGGTTGTGATCGGCCGTTGAAACTCTTGCTTTTCGTTTCGGCAAGATTTTCAAACCGTCATAACATTATTCATAACAACATATATTTTAGTATGTTTGTCTGTCTGTCTGTCTGTCTGTCTGTCTGTCTGTCTGTCTGTCTGTCTGTCTGTCTGTCTGTCTGTCTGTATGACAGACTGTATTAATTCTCTCCTTGTGGAAGGGCATTTGTCTACACACCTATGTGGATATTCTAATGTTTTGAAAGAGTGCATCAACGAATGAATGGATATTGCGATTATTCTTTTCTCGGGTTTTATTTATTTATTTATTTATTTATTTATCGATACGACCGTTGCTTTTCGTTTCGGTAAGACTTTCAAACACAGCAAAATCTCTATGCACAACAACATATATTTAAACTGTCTAATAATACTCATCATTAATATTCTCTTTGTCGCATGTGCACTTGTGCATTTGTTAACTTGATTTCCATCTGATTAAATATAAGTCACTACTTCTCTCCTGGTAACAGCTCTTTTTAGAATGGCTGTGTCCCCATTTGAACGTTTTGTAAGAGTGTATCTGCGAATGAATGGGTACAGAGCTTTTTTGTCACGTTTCCTCATGATATTATTTCTTCTCGATAAAACTCATCACTATAAGTAAATATGTTACTTAAAATAAGAATACACTTCAAAGTGATGATTTATATATTTGTGTACAATCTATCAATCTAAGTAAACTTTTGTTATGATAATTTCTTGTATGTATATGTGTTTATCGCTCTTTTTATTCTTTCTGTTTGAAATTGCTCATTTTGAACATCTTTGTGAATCTTCATAAGGATTGTTACGTGTATTTCCTTTGATGGACGCTGAACTTTGGTTCTTAAATTCCATCTTCACATGAACAGGATGCTACAATCATTTATTCGTCTCTGGTCATGTTTGTTCATGATTCAGAAAGTACATTTTATTTGTGGTCAACCATTTTTGTGTTGTTTTTCAAATCGAAATAATACCATATTCCTTTTCAGAAATCTATGTGGACATTATTTTTCGATGACGTCACTACTTTCATCATAACGTATAGAAAATATCAGCGCATGGACATTTTGTTTTCAAATAAATCGTTTTTCTTTTCGGTACTTGCATTTGAGAAACTCGTCAGGAAGTGCGAGGTTAGAGCTCTGTAAAACCGGTTTAAGCACCCCAGTCGGTCCATATTGCCGACTGACCGTTCCAAGGCGGTAACTGTTGGGTTTGCTCTTTTCATTAAATGACTAATCAAAAATTTGTTCTTACTTTTCGCTTGGCTTGCATGTGTAATACCTTTGTTCTGTGCCTTTTCGGAGTTTGGTATATGTTGCAATACTCATAGGACTTTGTCATATATTCTTATTCATAATTGGAGGAAATAAAGATTATATATATTTAAAATAATAATGATATAAAAAAGACGGTGGATGTCACGAGTAATAAACTCACCTTTATTCTCCGGTAGAACCAGTACAAGGGTAGGCACGAGGACGGCTAAGAGGAGAATCACTGCCACCGCTCCGATTATTATTCCATACCGAAGCCGGCGACTGGTGGTCTTTTCTGACGGGGACTTTCTATAGGAGGTGCCCGTTGAGAAGGATGTGTTGGAGATGTCTGAAGTATAAGTTTTAGCAGAGAAGGCATTCTCCTCAGATGACATCCAGTAGGCCGGTGTATTCTTGGTCCGCATCTGCAGCGGTCATAAATGTTAGCAATAATGTATTGTATACCTCGTTATAAGTCGTGTTTTGTTCTTTTTGTTTGAAAGGTCATGCCCGACAGTTTGTCATCATTTCTTTAAATTTACAATATAAAAAGCATAATATATATATTTGTAAAAAAAAAATGATATGTTTAACAAATTCATCGTTATACATGTGTAGATGTACTAAATAAAAAATGGTTAAAAAATCGCTGAATGAGTATTCGGATCCGGGACCTCGGAATGCTACTTTTCTGCCGTTCACAAATATTTCTCTTGTAGCTTTTTGTGAATACTCGTCTACTTTATTCTAATAAAAACACATTTTCTTTAAATTACCTCATTATTGACAAAGATATCATAATAAAAGAAATATCTAAAACCTACGTAAATTTTATAAAAATTTAAAAAGAAATTTTTTAAATAAACTTCTTTGCCAAAAAAAACACACCTGAGTGAACATCTCTTGCCAGTTGCCCATCTCCTCCTTATTTGCAGCCAGAGAGACCCACTGCTGCCGGCCTAACTTTCTGTCATCGACCGTTTCTCTGCTAGGCGGCCGTACATCATCCATCCGTCTCCCATCTGGTCCTTCAACACCAAATCTCACAACATGCACATCACTGTCTTCTCCATCCGCGAAACTTAAGTCTGAATGCTTTGTTGTGTACATTTATGACTTTCCAAGCTGACTGGTGTACATTCGTCGATCCGGGTGTGCGCTATCTGAGAGCCGCTATGTCGCACAAAGTTCTAGCCAAGAGCTGTCGACTCTCTGTGTCTTTGTATACTCTTCACGACGACTCTCATCCCAATTATACTTTGGTGGTTTAATAGTTGCACTCACATCCTCCATCCAATCAAATCCAATGTTTAAATGTTCTCCGGTTCGCTCGGTTTGTCGCAACTTGCTCGGTTGATCAGCAAGACCTTATCCTTCACGCGTATATGGCGTCGACCTTTATTTACGAGTCCAGAATTGACGCTTCTGCCAACAAATGCCAGCTGGGACCCTCTTTCCCAGCCCCCTATCTCCAGGAGCCGACATTCTACGGCTTTATCCAACTTTTCTTGTCTTTTCTTCTATCTTAGTATTTTTATTAAATCTCTTTTTTATAAATTAACCCTGTAATTACAAGGTATATAAAAATATTTTTTCAACATTCTTCTGCGAAATGACTGCAGGCCAACTAAGGAAGAGTCTGTAAATTGATCAAATTGATCAGAAAGAACCATTCATGAAAGACAAGATCTGTTTTACCAAAGTCAAAAGTCAAAACGTTTATTGACACAAGCCATAGAGGCCATTGCCAAGTCTACAGACATTGTAGATGGCGGTGTACAAAACATGTTAATACATAATAATTACAGGTTATACAACAACAACAATATATGTTATAGAAAAGTATGAATAACATAGTTATGTACATAGTACAATAGAATAATTATGCACTCATATGAAACGAAATTAACCGGCGTGTGGAAAATATGCATCACCAATTATAACATGTGGATTTGTTTACAAACATTAGTGAAGGATGGGTTTCTGCTAAAGAGAACAAACCTTTTATATAGCAAGATTATATTTTCTCGATAGAATAGATGTGGTATGTTACTTTTTTGTTTGTTCATATAATTAGTAAAACTTTTATATATATTTGCACAATTTACCAAAATCATGACCATACAAATGTGCCATACATGTAACTCACAAATGCAATTTCAATGCTGTTATGTTACGTTACATACGTATACTATCGTTTACATATAATATAATAACAATATAAAGATATTGCACCGAGTCATTTTTACGAATGCGCCATAGTTCAGGACTAGGTGTACAAAAGGTGTACATGAACTTTTCACATTACTAGTATAGGTATAAATGTTCATTTTAATTGCCGTTGTGGCTAAAATAAGCATGTTCACAAGTATCAAAGGATAATTTTAAATGTTGTTATTCTTATTAAAATAAACAGGCTTTGTTAACATCAAGTCTCTACAGTTTATCTTTTAAAGATAAACAATTAATTGTTGTTATCAGTATTTTCATTTCTTAACAACCAGGCTTGGTGATTAAATTTTGACAATCTTATTAATAGATTAACATTTTCACTGCTCATTAGCTGTACAAACTTATTAAGAGTCGGCCACCT
Organism: Sinonovacula constricta; assembly: GCA_007844125.1. NCBI lineage: Eukaryota > Metazoa > Mollusca > Bivalvia > Cardiida > Solecurtidae > Sinonovacula > Sinonovacula constricta. The sequence goes on from CM017563.1 coordinate 17,486,827, forward strand.
TAAATAGTATCTGGGTAAGTATTGTGTTCTTAATACATGGTATCTTGGACAGACCAAGAGAAAGTGATACTCATTTTCAATAACGTTCATATTACATTTAGTACACATTCTCTGCTCTCTTGGAATATTTTTGTCCTTCTGCCCTCTTCAATACAAAGTTTTTGGGAAGCACAGCGTAATCTGGTAAGATATTTTCTACTCATATCATTGTTAATGACATCCAGGTAAAGTTCAGCTGTAAGAGATTTTTTGAACAATTTATAGCTATCCAGCTTCGAAGATGAATTTACATCTGATACCCATTGTTGCATGTATGTGTCCTTTATTCTCTGAATAATCATGTTTACCTCATTTTTTGAAGCAATTTCCTTGTGGAATAGGTAAGCTAGCCCTAATTTTTGCATTAAATTATTGACATGTGCTCTCCAATTTTTGTCGGAACGTGAGCTTACGGAATCTGGTAAAGATTTATATATTTTAAATGGAAGTGAATTAGGATCAGACTTAATTTTAGATCAGTATTTGATAATTCTAATGCTTCTAATTACATGTAATGGCATGCGCCCAGTTTCGCCGTAAATAGTCAAGTTCGTTGTTTTAGGTCGAACTCCTAATATTTGCTTTAAGAATTTAATATGTATTTTTTCTGTATCAGGACTTTCATGGAATCCCCAAGATTCACATCCATACATTAATATAGGAAGGATCATGGCATCAAACAGCTTAATTTTATCCTTTACTTTAAAAGATATATTATCAAATAATCTGTTAAGAGAGTACAAAGCTCTGGAAGCCTGTTCCGATAGAGTTTTCTGAGTTTTGTAAAATATACCATTTGATGATAGTGTTACTCCAAGATAAGTGAACTCCTGAGTTACCTCAAGATTCACCCCGGCATACTTAATATTGATATTTTGATTCTGCCTAACTTGATTCTTACCAAAACTATTGCTGACAGTTTAAACTCAATGAAAACAATGTTTCACGTATTAAAGTTGGACCAGCTTCATGGACCAAACAATCAGGAAGTACTGATCTGGCTTCGCAGTTTAAACTTGAAGAAGACGTATCTGTGAAGTACTTTAAAATAAGTTTTCTTAAAATAAATGAAATCATGTGTTAGGATGGTAAACATGTTTTAATAAAGGCATTATCCAATAGTTTGCCTGTATTTAATATAATTAACAAAACAGCGTTTAACTATTTGGGGGATTGGGAAATAATTGTGTTTAAATGTATGATTTTTTCCTGAATTAAAACGATTTTGAACACTACGTCATTGGAAGACAGTACACATAGCTTTAAATGTTCATTTTTTTTTAAATCTATGGATAAGCACAATGGGTACTTCTGCGAACAATAACTACCGACGTCAGAGCCGACTACGCGGATGATGATATAAAGTGATTTCAAAAGTAAAAGGTCGTGTGATTTTCTATGTGTGTTTTTTTTTAAAAAATGCTGTGCAGTGTGACTCAGATAGAAAATACGTGTTTGCAATGAAAAGGAGGTTGTCAGACTTTTAACATATATGTAGGACATCAATGAGCAGCATTTTGCGATATCTTTTCAGGAAACAATCATTTATTTTGGTTTTAGGGAACAACTGGTCTAAACAGTCTCATAGCACCTTAAACACTGTTTGTTTGATAAAAAAGCTTCAGGAAGTGCGAGGTTGGAGCGCTCCACAAACCAGGTTTAAGCACCCAGTTGGCCCTTTTGCCGACTGACCGTTCCAAGGCGGTAACTGATGGTTTTTCTTTTTGTGTGTTATGTCTCGTCTCTGTGTTTTTTGTCACATTTACATTTACCTTGTTTGCCTTGGTCTGCAGGTAGATAAAATTTAAATATCTGTGAAAATTTTGATAGGACCTTTTCTTATTTACCTATTAAAAGTATATCCTATAATTATATTTTCTATGACGGTTATTAATTCAAGGACCGCAATAAATTGACAAAAACTATCCGGGTTGTTTTCATTTAAAAAAGTAATAAGTCTGATACCTTGTTGATAAATAATTTAATAAATTAACGTGATGTAAATTAAAAGACAAATGTTTTGTGTTTACCAGTGTAATTGGCCTATCAGTTATTACAATATAACACATACAAAAAAAAGAAGTTAGCTGTACAGAAAAAAAGATCATCCCTTCTTTAAACGATCACACACATCGGCATTGTTTGTAAAGATCGACAATCAATTTCGCATCAGCAATAAAGACAAGTGAAACGACATATTTGTGTTTTACTTTTAAATACGGTCCAAACCTGCTGGTGTGGTCGCCAAAGATGGAATTAAGTTTAGTCCAGCAGAGAGAACAATGTTCATTGATAATTTATGATCTTCGCTAACTTAATCTGCTTTCTTGTTGACATACAGACCCGAGCGTTACATAATTTTAGAAAAGTCACGTGTTCATTGACCTTTACATGAAATGATAATTTGGCGTCATGATCACATCTTTTGAGCGTGAACCGGCAGAAAAACATAACCAACGGAGATGAAAAATGCCACTTTCCAACTTCAAAGCTTATTGTATAATTGATGTACATTGTTTAAATAAGTGTAAAAAAAAGACTCGTGTCAAGAATTTCCCCCAACGAAGTTGTTTTGTTGTTGTTGTTGTTTTGTGGGTCACATTTTATGCTTATGATGTACATGTTTGGATTTAGTCCTCTCTTTTAGCGTGCTCAGTTTGCGAAGTTTAAACAAATAGATTTGCCCATCCCACGCAACGTTAAACGTTATCATTTTACGGTGTTATTTTTACACACATGCAAGTGTGTAGGACATAGATCGATCTAGTTTTACTGGTCTACTGCATCCATGGTAACGATGATCTACCGTTGTTCACACGAGGCAGGAAGCCAACACGCCAATTGTATGCCCCTGCTAGTGTTCCCACGATGAATCAAAGATCCCTAATTGGGTCATCAGTGGACACTGTTATGTTGTTACAAGGTATTTGTGGGCTTGTGATATCATATTAGGGAGAAATTGTCTTAAATTCTGACACCAGTACAGTGGAAAATTCCACTGCCAAGAAGTTTATGAAGCACAGACCTGGCATTATTAAAATGCAAATAAGTGCATTTTCGTAAAAACAAAGTATATATTTTCAAAACACAATTAGTATCACAAATGGTTATGCTTTACAAATATGAACTTTGTTCCGAGTTTAACTGTTAATTGTAGTATATTATGATGCTTCAAACTTTGAGTAGATATAAGGAGTCATTGAGCGGCAGCTGCTACTGTAGTGATTAGGAGTCATTGAGCAGCAAAGGGTTCAATGAAAGAAGTGAAAAAGATAACATATCATTTTGAAATAAAACTTTTTTTTTGTTGTTGTTATTTATTGGTGAAAGCTAAACATGCATCAAAAAATACACTTCTCTTATATTTTTTTGGATCTACATGGAAAATATAAAATGTGTATATCCGCAATAGAAGGAAAACATAATTCAACATAAATTTATACTTGCAATACTCCTTTCATGTAAGGACAAACATAATTTCCTGTATAAGATAACAAGTCAGAAAAAAATGTTTAGTTTGAGTAGTAAATAGTACATCGGCGTAACAAACAGAATTTAAACAAATTTAAACATATGAATACGGTAGAGAAATAATGTCAAGTGACAGGTGAGAATGTACCTACATCCTACGCTAAAATTTAACTTTATTGCATTATTCATGGCAAGCTTATAATATATGCATTTTAGTTAAAGGCCTATACTCCGATACAAATACATATACACATGTTTTTCTTGTGTTAACGAATTTCACATAATATTACAACACACAGTATGTTTAAAATAATAAGTAAAATACCATTTATATGGGCATAAACGTGCATTGCATAATTGCACAATAACTAATTCGTTACAGTCTCACAGAAATATGCTAGTATACATGGCTAATAAATATTTCTATTTAGAAAGGACATAGAACAATGTTTGAACAATATATGTTTTCATAAAGATGTAATTTTAAGGGAAGATTTAACGTCTTGTTTTAGCTTTAAACTCATAACCTTCTCTACATTTCAGGCAAGACATATTTTATGTATCTCGTTTTTAAAAAGAAGGATTTACTTTCTTGTTCTTTAATGTATATTTACAATATCAACGTAACTTATTACATATCTTTTCTTTCAGATCGTAGTAATACTCTATAGTAAAACACTTCAATGACACTCTAATTCTTATATAATTACTGAAAATGTAACAAACGTATTTCTTCTAAATAATAAGAGCAAAGTATTATAAAGAGGTACTCCTATACCACCATTCAGATGTGTGAGTGCCGTCCAGTTTGAACAATACAATTATGAAATGTGATGAAAAAGTTTGTTATAACAGACTGCAAATCGTTGAATACACTATTTAAATAATAATCGTTTAGTGACTACTTAAATAATGTTCATTTGCATATTATTTAGACTATGCTAGTATTGTCTCATCTGTTAAGTCATATTTAAATAAAATCAAAATTACGGATATTGGAGAAAAAATTGCTGAACCTTTTGTACCCTTTTCAATTTCTATACTTCTTAAAAGTGCAAAAGGTTGTAAGAATATATATGACAGAATAATATCAAAAAATGTACAACCTTCAGCATTACAAAAATGGTCATATGAATTGGGCGAAAATCAAAGCAATATCATCAATTTATTTAAATTGCCATTTATTTGTCAGAAAAACACATTCTTGCAATGGTTTCAGACAAGAATAAATCACAGAATTCTAGGAACTAACCACCTTCTAAATAGGATGAATATATTAGATTCAGCTAAATGCTCCCTATGTCAACTAAATGATGAGACAATAATTCACCTCTTTTGTGACTGTCCTATAGTTAAGACATTTTGGCAAGAGCTAATTAGTTTACTAAATCTATTTTGCCCTACGTTAAATTTACATTTATCAAAAAATGATATTATCTTTGGAAACAAATATTTGGACAATGTTGTAAATAAAACTCTTATCTTAGCAAAATATTACATCTTTAAAACTAAAGAGACAAGCCAAAGTTTAAATGTTGAAACATACAAGAGATGCCTATTAAAGGAATACAAAACGGATGAACAGATTGCCAGAGAGAACATGAAAGTTAAAGAATTTGAAAGATATTGGAAACCATTATCAAATTTAATTTCTTACATTACAGGATAAAACATGGGAGATAACCTACTTTTTCACTGATAGCCTCAATTGTGAGCTTGATCTTGATTAACCTACATCTACTTCTTATGTGTAGTATTTATAATTTCATTTTAATAAATCCAAATTTGAACTGTTTATTTACCTTAATTAATCAACTTTATTTTTACATAACTGTGTACTTTCTTTTTGAAGCTTAAAAACATGTACCTAAACTATTGAAATTCTTTTTGAAACTAGTGTTGCTTTTTGATAACATATATTTAAACAGATATTCTTAGTCTTCATATTATCTATATGTTAATGCAATATGAATATATAAAGGGAAAAAAAAATATACTTTTTTCTTTCAGTTTTTTTACTGATTGTAAGCTTCTTAAAAAAAACAACACATAGTTCTTAATATACAAAAGACATACAAATTTTGTTGTATTGATTATTTTAAATAGTTTATTTTTCAACAAGACAGCATATTACTTATATTCACTTTTCTTTTTGAAAACTTACAATATAACACTGTGTTCAAAATTATACATCTTAGATAACCTAAGAACTATTTCCCTAATTATAACTTTTACTATATCCATGTACCCATTTACCCATGTCTGTTGTATTTTGTATTGTTTTTCTTTTTACAGAGAAAACGTTTAGGTTGTACGGATTAGTATTTCAGGTATACTTGTTCCATTTTAACCTAAATTGTTATTTCCTTATTAGTTGTACACCCAAAGCATGGGTATCTTGTTTTTTTGTTGTTTTTTTTGTGTGTTGTTTTCTGTCTTTTCCTTATTTCTTATCTCTTTTGTACGCTTATTATTATTATTTATCATTTAAAACAAAATGTTAGCTTTGCAAAAAAGCACCATTTTGACTGTTTTGTTTGTTTACTTATGCTCTTGTTTACTTTGTTTTTCTATTGTTGTTTTTTTTTAATCCTTGGATATGCTAACTTATATAAAAGAAGAGGAGAAAAAAAAAACAAAAAAAAAAAACAAACAACGTTAATATACCTGTTTTTACATTATTGTTTGTATCTTAAGAAAAATCTCTTCTTGTTTGCTATATGAGGTATTATACCATATTCATTTCTTTCTTTTTTGAGCTTCTAACTATATAAGTAGATCCCAGTAGTTTTGTACACAAACAAATTGTATTAAATTGTATGTAAAACTTGGAATGAAAATAAAGTTAAAAAAAAAAAAAAAAAAAAAAAAAAAAAAAAAAAAATGTTCATTTGCATAGGTTATTTATATGTTGTATATAAAAATAGACATAAATTTAACTTATATTTGTAAGCCATTCTTGCATATTAATAAACGTATGTATTTTTACTGCTCAGAGTAACCCATTAAAGTATAAACATTTGTTTAAATATATTGTATTTATTGTACTTGACAAAACATTCATATGTTACAGTATAAAAGTAACATTTTCATCTTTTAGGTTAGGTATACAAACACCATAGAAGAGCGTAGCTAGCTAGTTAATATTTAGTTTAATAACACCAAAACGATTTAACACTTAAGTATGACCGTTCAAATGAGGTAACTGCTGGTTTTTCTTTTTGTGTGTTATGTCTCGTCTCTGTGTTTTTATCAGTTTTACATTTACCCTGTTTGCCTTTGTCAAGAGCTTGTTTAGATTTAAATATCTGTGGTAATTCTTATAGTACCTTTTCTTATTTACCTATTTAAAGTGTGAAAACACTTTCTAACGAGTAAGAAGCAGAAATTGTAAATGTGTGAAGAAAATAGATACTCTCCAATTCAAAATTAAAAACTAGTTACACAACTACATTTTATTAGATATTATATCAGATAATATATCATCATATTATATTTAATAAGATTATTTGTGAATATATTTGTACAATGTATATTTCATTACAATTGTTACAAAGTGCAAAAAGTACATTGTATATGTATATTTGTATACAACAAGATAGCAAGCATTTATGTATTCTTTAACTGATTTACAATCGACAGCCATGTAAATAGTGCGAAATATTAACACACAGTATTATTTAAAGGACGAATTTCCGATGGCGGCCGTGTTCAGCAGGTGGTCGCCGATTAGAGGCAGTTACGTGGTCGTGTACTAAACTACATGTACAATTGACCCTTTCTTAGAAAGGATATTGCTACGCCAACCTTAGCGGATGGTCCTCGACGTAATTAGGTTTGACAATTAATTGCTGAAAAGGCGTGTGTATGTTAAGTTAAATAAGTTATATGATAGATTTTACAGTTGGTGTTATGTGCGTGTGGCTCTTACTTATTATTTCTATTTGATCTTATTAAAACTAATCCAACCTTTTTATTTGTTATTTTTTGTGTTCTTATGCGTTTAAATCTTTAAATGAAAGATAAAAGACTTATTTACGTACCGGTACATTTCGAATCGCATAAAAACAGAAAATGGTACATTAACAGAAAGTATACTTAAATTCTTTGGCTCTTCTTTAACAGCTGTCAAATAGAAATCCTGATTAAAAAATGGAGTTCAGGATGTATAAGATTTGAATTCGCATAAAGTTTTCAAGGTAAAATATTTTATTTTATTGCCCTTTTCTAATTACTTAACGGTGTGTTTAATGTGGTCAATATGCAAATGGAAGGCTTTGTGTTTTTAAGCAATAAAAGTGCAATAATAATGTGTTTTAGCACAAAAAGTGAAGAAATATTATTGCGCACTTTTACACAATATAAAATATGTGAAGAAAATAGATTTTGTCATATGCTTGAATATGCTTGAAAAAACGCCGTTGTCATTTTAAATGCAAATATATGAAACCAGCCATTAGATATACAAATGCAATGTGAAAATAAATGTGCATTAGTAAGTACAATATATTAAAAATTTTACATTACTGTCCTCGAAAATTAAGATTCTTTAAAAAAAAGTTAGACTTGACATAGCCCAAAACTTTATAAATTTTCACAATGATATCAACAGAACGATATATTGTATCTTATGCTTTAAATTAAATTTACTTATTAATTTAATTTTAGTAACCATTATATATTCGTTTTTCCAACTTGTAACCCAACTTTTTCTTGATATTTCTAAACCCAATTTAATTTCTCGCGTTTTTAGATCTTTGAACGTAATTCGTATGCGATAAGGTAGCCGTTAAATATCTTAAATGCATTTCACATAATATTTGCTTTAAAGCTTTTAAACATAACTATAAATATTGCAGAGTTCAAAAAGGGATACCCGTAACCCTCCCAGACATATGAAAGAGAAATATAAATTGGTAAGAAGTAACTTTGAAGAGCTTGTTAACTATTTTCTCTATAACATATCGCAGACTTGATATCTTGAAGAAAAGAATCAGCTGAGTTTAAAAGTTGTAAAAGCCGTGTATTTATTGAAATTTTTTTTTAAATTAGCTTCTGAAAGTAAAGAAGAAGAAGTGACTGTTATTGTCATATGAAACTCGAATACTGAAATTTCTAAATAAATATGTCAGTAAAAATTGCGATTAAATTTGTGTTTACTTCTAAAAGGACATTCAAGAAGGGCTGGCTATGATACATTGATTTCTGTTTTATGTTAATAAAAGTGTTAATGTATTGTTGTGTGTAATATGTAGACTGTTTAACCATGTTTACACTAGCATTAACATGAAATTTGGATATAATGATACAATTGTTCAAATGTTAAAAATTGAAACTTATAAATATCTATAGAGTAATAACTTTAAATAGCTTAAACAAACAAGTAATTAATAGTAGATTGATCGACTGAGCAGGAAAGAATAACCTAACAAATAATTTTCAATATGAATTAAGCCAAGTACAACTGATTGCATTTTTGTTTTGAATACCATTATTGATAAAGTTGCTAATTAAGAGAAAATCAAGTTATTTTGTTAACTTTAAGAAGGCATTAGACTTTGTTTATAGCATGATATGTTTAAAAAGCTCATAAGATAAGACTGTTCATCTAACTTTATCATTTTAATACTTTTACGTTAATCATTTAACAATTGTGTTCTTTCTAAGGGGTATTTATTCCTTGTCTATCTTGTGTTAAACAATGTGAGACTTTAACTATAGCATTGTGTATAATCGATATGCCCTCATTCCGTACTTATAACAGTTTTTAAGCTTAAGTTTAATAATTCTGGCAATTCTTTGTTACTTTAGTTAAATCTGAGGATTTCAAAGAGCTCCAGACATAGAACATATTCATATAAATGTGTGTTTTACAATATGCATCTAATGGTGTGTTTAACAATATGCATCTAATGCAGCTAAATATGGTGAATTGGGAAGGTTTTCTCTTATTGCTATCCAATTTCGCATGTTGAAATTTCGGTTAACAATTATTTCTAATACAATTACTCTATTGTATAGACTGCTTCATTTGACAGATAATACTGGCAATCTTTTTTTAAATGGTCTCTAAGTATACCGTAATTTTTCAAGAATTTTGGATTATCATATCTTTTTGAGAAAATCGTAAAAATATTTACTTTATTTGGATCCCGTTGGCACTATCAAAAGGGGAATTTCTTTTAAAAGAACAGGTAATAGTGATATATATTTTATCTATTACACCCAGTCTAAGCTCCGTTTACCTTTTTGAATGATTATGATTGTTGCTGCTATTTTTATTTATTTAAATGTTTGATTTGGTAGTTAAACATTAGTAAAAGCATTAATTAAATAAAAATAAATCTTCACCGAAACAGTTATTTGTTGTTTGTTTTTGTTTTGTTGTTGTTTGTTTGTCTCTAGAAACAGATTCAATGCCATATTTTACGAACAAACACGATGATAATATAGTATTGACATTCATTCACTTAAAGAATTGAACATCGGCACGATATGACCTATCAAGTGTCGGTGTGCCGTAAAAACCCAAATACAAAGAATTAAACAAATAAATATTTTATTACTAAAACTTTCCGTCGCATTTTCATCTTTGGCAAAACTGATTGCTTAAACTGCATAAAATGATAATTTCCTTGGCCAAGGTCTTTGGATCAAACGTATTATATAGAGTAACTGTTTATGGTATCTTAACGTTTAACACGTATATGTATTAAAATGTATGAGTGTTTGAGGAGATACACGAATCAGCATGTCGGTTGGTTGGTCTGTCCTCAGAAAATATATGAGTGTTACGTCACATATTTTGGTCTAACAAGCTTGTATGCTTTATTTGATCATGCTGGGTCAAGTTCATTGTTACTAATAGAGATCTTTTAATAAAGATTTTTGCTTTCGCATTCTATTTCCTATTTAAATCCTATTTTCATACTATGACGAAGTAGAAAGTCTGCTATAAGTAATCTCAATGATGGGTCTAGTTTTATAATTTAAAAAAATGTGAAAAATGTGTTCTTTAAGTGCACTGACCGTTGTCTTCCTCTAGTAGGGTACTCGAAATGCTAAAGTTTGTGTGGCCAATTATGTTCATCTGTTCTTTGCACTTTTAACGAAGCAGTCTTACACTATAGTTAAAATAAATGTACTTATTTCTGCTAACAGGACATGCTGCTGAATGAATGAAAATTAGAGTGCTGTCCAATGGTGTATTTTTTAGGATATAAACAAGAAAACTAACCTTAATGGTTTTTATATTTAGTTTTTTGCAATGCGGTACATGAAATGTAAATTGTCTCACATGTTTGTTAATATCCGAGGCATTCCAGACAGTCGGTATGTCCTTTTAGTTGGATTTCTTGGACTTGGACTGCTGTTTTGTAGATATTGCAATTACAAACAGTGAAATTTCTTTTCTTTTTTTTTTTTTTTTTTTTTTTTTTTTTTGATAAATAGAAGAACATTTAAATACAAAATATAAAAAGAAAATAAATATAAAAGAAGATGGAATTGCTTATTGATGGTGGTTAACCTGGGTATCAAAAGAAAGGCACAAAAGTCAACATCCACTCCAAAGAGCACAAGCATAAAAACCGAGTTAAAACAAACGAAAGGACCTACTTTCATTTAGGAATTATTCAGGGGAGACTATTCATTAATGTCTTTAATTGACAGTGTGAGGAACGTTGTATGCGCCAGACTAACAAATTTTTGTTAAGAAATTTAGAAATAGAAATATTCTAAAAAGACCCTTAAGTCGTAAAGCCCACAAATAACTATCACAACAGGTATTATTTTATTCTGTTGTAAGCGCAAATATAAACTCTAAAGCATAACTTATGATAACTTATGATGAAGTATATTGGTATTCATTTGGTAAAGTTAGATATTTATAAACTTTTACGTTGCTATTTTATAATGAAATATATAAAGACAAACAAAAATAATTTCCATATGAGTATTATTGAAAAAGATCTTGTCCACAAATAAATAGCAAAAATCAAATAAACATTTTATAACGGTTCAGACTCCCAATGTTATAGCCAGTAAGGAAAGAAAAACAAAAGTAGAGTTTACTACATACTTTAATTACAAATTTTATTTCACTTCACAAATATAAACGTTATGTATAGTTACAATAAATATATATAACAGTATTATTCAAATATATGTAATATAACATGATAACAAGCAATTAAGGTGATTTAACCTATTTACATTAAAAAAAAAACTTGTGACACATTTGAAAATATTTCTAGTTTTCTAGGAATTTAGAACTGTGGTAGCTGCAGAGTACAGGAAAAGGCCCATCGCCATTTTAGTGTTTTGTCATTTTTGCCAAATCAGATGCAAAAATGTTATGTTTGTTAGTAGCCGCTATGCCGCAAAGTGCTCATGTTGTAGACTCTTCGGGAAATAGACAGCCGTTAACTTTTACAACGATTAGATCTGATTGAGCAAAAATAGATGGTAAAAATAATGGTAAGTGTTACAGATGAAATATTTCAACTAATCTTTTCCTTTAATGGGTATCTAAATTTTGAACTGTACATGTTTAATTAATGTATACATAAGTCCTGTTGTTTATATATTTTATCCATGTGCTAAAATAATCTGTCATTTACTCATTTTATATCAGAACGTACTTATGCTACGTGATTTAATGGTGATGTCTGACGATATGCCAATATTTAGTCCACCGGCTTTGTGCAAGGCCAAACCATAATGTATGGGGGTGTTTGGGGAATTGTTAATGATCATTGGTAGAATCTTGCTTTATATTATGGCGCTTTTTAACATAACTTAAATGGTAAGATAATGTAAATCGTCATTACTAAATTCATCATTTTCAAAACTATTTTAAATCACAATGTGGATTTCCACCAGAGATGCAAAAATTAGATTCATCCACTTTTCATATTTATGGTGTTTCATAGTAACCTCTAGTACAAAATCTAGTGCATTAACAGTAAGCTTTTACCACTATCTTTCAAGTTAACCATTTTAGCATTTTAATAGAACTTATAAAACGGTGTGTCCATTTATTTTACGTCTGGATGTACGTTAGTAAACTAATAATGACAACAATTAAAATACCTATGATTAATTTGACATACGTATATAAAATACATAAAATAACATAAATAATTACCAGTACAGGTGTAAATATGAATTTTAATTGAAGGTTTTGTTTATTTCAAAGCTTTTTAATGAGAGTATTCACACGTCTAAAAAAGGAATTCGCGAGTAAAAAAGGATAACAACAAAAATATTTTTACCTCAAAAAACACATTATCCAGTTGACCCCTAAATAATGAGTCCAAATGCAAATTATAGCTTTTATGTAGAAAACTATTATTGGGGTTATAGTTATACGGTTTATTTATACTTAATGAAACAATTAAGTAATTTTAGGTCATTGTCAGTTACTCAGAAAAGTGACATATATTAAATAATAAGGAAATATAACGTAATAAAGAAAGGAAAATTGACAAAACGTTTATTTATTAATATACTGAAGAGTTAACTTATGCATTTAAGATCTGTTCTGTCTCTCTAGGGACATGGAGGTGAGCAGTCACCACAATTTATAGAAGTGGAATTTTCAATAATTGGGCATAAATTTGCTGCACATGCTTGAACGCCAAATCCTCCTGTGTAACAACGCAAATAACTGTGACAGTCGAACGGATACACAAAATACGCATCCGGTAGGTTCTGAGTGTTAAGAGTCTCACACGATCCTGCAAAATAAAGAAAGATTAATGTTGTTGTTTTTATTCAGCGAAATCTATCTGTATGGTTATATATATACTTACGTTAAATTTAAATATAAAAACACTAAAAAAGAGGGGAGGGGTGGAGTAAATTAGGGAGGGGCTTCATAAGGCTGAAATAATGTTCGTCAATTTGTTACAACGGCTTGCAACGAAATATAATGATATTAACGTAGTAATTTTATTTTGGCGTAGTTATTGTCGTACTGGACCGAGCCAATGAGGCTGACCAAGGCCATATAACATAGTCATTGTTAAAAAAAACTATTTAATAAATATTCATGTAAGATTATCAAACGTTGGGAAGAAAGAACTCTCGAAACAAACAACTTGAAGTAGGTGATTTAAGACTTGAGTAAAATAATTATTTTATCACTATATTTGCTTTTGTATAAACACACATTTTTAAGTAACAACTCGGACAAGATAATATGGTCACGCTGACGCACATGCACAGAACCGGTGACATCATTTTAACAGCTATGCTCAACGCAATATGCTAGAAGAAAATAAACAAACCAAAAGTTGCTAATAATCTTACCTTCTAATATCTGAATCCGGTTTTCAGATGTCTTTGTCAAAGGCATGGTAGCATTTTCATCGTCATACACTGCGCATCGCACCATTGTGTTATTCACCGATTCAGGAAATCTGATTTGTTGATAGTGGACTGTTGCTGTAACATCACAGTCACGTGTATCGTCAGCATCTGCAGAGTTGCTTATTAAAGTTCCTATGGTAAACTCTTCGTAAGTGCCAGACAATGACTGAATTTCCACTTTCAGAACTTGTGCAACATAAGGATATCCAATGCTTGCAGAACATGTTAGTGAGTAAGTCCCTATATCGGCAAATAATGGACGAGGCATAGTGAGGTCTGGTACTGAAGCGTTGCCTGAAAGCATAGGATAAACAACTTTAATAGTTTACATAATATAATAATATATAAGTTCCGATAGGAAAGCATAACATGCATAAAACAGTTGTTGCACTGCTTTACTATGTCTTCTTATAAAAAGAAAAACAGGTTTTAAGGATTTCGCGTAGAAAGAGCAAAAACTAGCTATACGATGCCGGCATATGATTGTTTAATCCTATACGTTCTGGAGCCATTTCGTTTATTTGCGGAACGTAGGTAAACTTTCGATCATTCCGGGTTTAATTATTGCATAAAATATATTATAAATGTTTTTTTTTATAAAAGGGCATATCTTTATTTAAGTCTTCACTCTAACAAATAAATCTAATTAACATCGACATTTCTCAGATCATTACGGTGAATTTCATGACTACCAATCCTTTTGAAATTGTAATTTGATTATTAATAAACACGACTTATACTTTATAGTTTATGACTGTAGTTTACACAAAATGGCAGTTTTAGCAGCAGCTATGACCATGCATGTTTTTTCTTTATATGATTAGACAGTGCGGATATAAACCAGTTTGGTGCTCCTGTTCTTAGACTTTTGCTGAAATGTATGCATGAGAATTGACCACGTAGCAGCTTTCTAAACTGCCATCAAGTCTGAAAGAAAACACTTACGTGTAACTGAGACCTGACCCTTTGATAAGATCGTTGTCGAAGATCCATATACTTTACAATAGTAGCTTCCCTCGTCAGCACACTCAGCAGTCGGTTTTGAAAAAGTCAGAGACCGGTCGATCCCGCTCAAAGAATCATTTCTTGCTATAGGTGTGTCTGGGTCCGACTCCTTGTAAAGTTCCATAGATGAAAAGTTGGAATTTGGATCCAAAGAGCAAGTTATCACCAGAGGGCTTCCTAGTTGAGTTTGAGCCGGAATGCTTATTGAAATAACTGAAATCAGAAAAGAAATGCTTATTGTACGTAAGTGTAACATGAAGTAATAGGAGAATCCCAAGGCGGATCATTATATGCCTAAAGATCAAGTTCCGCTTATTAGAAGTACATGACAAACTTATACTATTCAAATCATCCAATGTATTAAATCAAATCTAGCTAACTGGAACCCCAAGCAATTTTGTCACATAACCATATACTTATTTATGTCTGGAGTGGCTGCTACGATTTGAATTATTAAAAGGCTTAATTACAAATGTTTAAATGCCTAAATGCAAGAAGAAAACTAGCCTTTTACAGCTGCAAATAAATACCTTCCATGCGATACATATTGCTTTCTAAAATGCACAATTTTGATGTTAATATCAAGTAACATTTTCACACTTGGCTCACAATTCTTTTTGACGTTTTGTTTATCCATTTCAAATGGTCAATGGTAAAATAATGTTAATCCTATCCCCCAAACTTATCTTAACAATTACAAATTACAAACTTCCAAATTCTAAATCTAACACATATGCTCTCACTCGTCACAAAACCAAACCAATTGTTTAAATGAAGCTTAGGTTACGAAACATTTGTAACATGTGACTGACATTATATTTTAAAAAGACGAAATACAACAATGTCCTGTGACGATTTTCTTATAATTATTTGAAGTATTGATTAATGTAGTTACAACGTTTACCTGGACCACGGAGTTCAGCTGTTACTATATCAGAGACATGGACCTTGGTTCCTGCAGACTCTACATCACACCTGTATTCTGTGTTGTTTACTTCTTCGCCTACTGTAAAACTATATGACAGACTAGCAGTCGAGGAACAAGTCGTCTTATTTAACAGGTCAGAGGCAGCCACTGATGAGATTGCGGTGAAATTGTCGGTTGATGATCTCCGAGAAACGAGGACAAGAGTTTTGTCTTCGTAGGGATTTCCTAATTCAGCCTTGCACGTAAGGGTCACTTCAGAGTTTAATATGAACTCATTGGCAGTGAGGACAGGCACCATGGCTTCAGCTGAAGAGGATGAGTGGAATTTATTCAAATGCTTATGCACAATCTCTATCGTCAATGACTTTAGACGTGTTTAATTATTAGTGGAAATCGCCGGTATCACTTTTGAATAGACAGATTTTTGCTTACTTATTATTTTTAATCAACGGACATTTTTAAATGCAATATTACTTCTTTGTATAATTTTGGCATGCATTGATTGATTAAGATCTGTATTCTGTAGAAATGTCAAAATATTCTGGCAAGATATTAAATCGCTGCTTAACATATTATGGCTGTTGGTGTTTTGTTTGTAGAAGATTATGGTATGACCGTTTTGATGACGTCCGGATATTATTGGTGAAGTTGAAGACCACAGATAGACGTCTGTGTAAATCCAACGGTGTTTTGCAGGTAAGCCGAAAGACCTCACTATATGTATGGTTTAACCCCCAAAATTGCACGAACCATCGAGGATGAGGAATTATTTTAAAAATACTCTCATAAACAAACAAAAAATAAAAAAAATATATTGGGGTGACATGAAAATAATGTTCTGTTAAGAAAATATCCTGCAAGTAAATGTCTTATTTCAAATTCGAAGTATCATTAAAGCCACGCCAAAACACGTAAAACTTGACAACACTAAGTTTGAAAGGAGATGCTAATAGTAACTGTAACAAGGATATGTTATCCAAAAATCTGAACTTAAGCAAGATACTGGAAAGGGTTGATAAGAGTCAAACATTTCAAATGTCACAAAAAGTTTTGATAAAAATGTGCATGACTGATTGCCCAAAGCATGCAAAATAATAGCCAAACTTGCAAGTTACTGGTCAGAAAACGTTAACAAAGAATACTTACTCATGACAGTTAGAGGGATACTGCTGGAAACTTCTTTACCGTCGCCGTTGGATGCAGCAACAGTCCAGGCTGTCTGATGCATACATTTGACCGTGTTGAAGGTAACAATGAGATAGGTTTCTGTCACATTCAGCTGCATGGAGTAACCTTGGTTAGATATATATCTCTCAGGCACCGATCCTTCCTCTGGGGCCAGAAGACTCAGTACACCAGTGGTTTCCAGATTGCTGATGTTTATAGCGGCAGCAAGGAAATCAAAGTTTGTCACAGTGCAGGAGAATCTAAATGCGGTGCTTCCAAATGGAGTAGAAGCTTCAGATGGGTTGCAGGTCAACACTGAAATTTTGCCAGTTTGTTGATAATGAAAACTTTTTAATGATGTCCAAATTCCATTTTTTCATACTCGTTTGTTTATTTTTTCATTTTTACAATCATCAAATCTTTCTGAAATGTTCTGTAATTCTAAATTTTTTACATCCTAAATGTCATTGGAAAATGTAAAAATGCTATCTTTTGACATTTACACCATTTATTTATTAAAATGTGAAAAAGTTCTAAACAAAGGCATGAAGTTACATTAGACGAGACATTTTACAAATAAAGAAATAAACAATAGTTATCGCCTTGGCAAACAGGATCGTCTGGGGTGCTTAAACCAGTTTATGTGCCATAAGCTTGCACCTCCTGAAGGTTTTTCTAACTGATCGGTAATGCCTACATTTTACATGCTTTATGTAGTTATATTTATTACCGATCCCTGACTAGGTCAACACTGAAGTATTGCCAATATGTTGATAAAAAAAACTTTTCATTGATATCTAAATTCCTTCATTTTTCCATATTCGTTTGTTTATTTCCATTTTAACAATCGCCAAATCTTTCTTAGATGTTCAACAATTCCATATATTTATATGCTAAATTTCATTGCAAAATATGAAAATGTCGTCTTTTGACATTTACACCAAAAATATTAAAATGTGAACAAGCATTGGACAAAGGCAAAACTACGCAAATAAATGTAGAGTTGTATCAGACGAGACAGTATACAAATCGAGAAGTAAACAATAGCTTCCGCTTTGGCAAAAAGGATCGTCTGGGTGATAAAACCAGTTTACGTGTTACAAGCCTGCACCTCCTGAAGGTTTTTCTAACAGTTCCGTCATGCCTACCTCCTACCTGCTTTAGGTAATTATATTTATTACCGACCCCTGACTAGTACAGTATTAACCACAATCTGTGTAGGGCCAGCTCTAAGGAAATAATTGCACAATAAATGTTATGATACAGAGTTTTTATATTGCATAATAACAAACATCTGATTAATGTGAGTAAACTGAACATAAGGTACTCGGGGCTGTTATGGGCATTTTAAACTGGAAATTTTAAGCGTGTGTTTTGTATAAAGTGTATATAGGATTATATTTATTATTTAGAAGATGCAATCGGTTATCTTAATTATGTAACGCCCTTACTTCAGAAATTGATGATCTAATCTGATAAAATAAGTTTTGCTCACAGAATACATTTAAAACATACCTGGTGTTCCTGGGGCTAAAACACAAAATAACACGAGTTTTTATAAGATAATATCATGAGAAGATATGCAATATTTAGACAAAAAAACATAATGCACACAAGTTTATTCTTTTACGTATATAATCACATTTGTCTAATAAGATGAAAATAGTTTTTTTTCTCCATTATTCGTACTTTCCTGCATTGCAAAGTGGCAGGCTGATAATTAAATTAACGATTTTTCAAATTTTATAATCACTGGATAACATTTTAAATATAAGTTACTTACGTGCTGGCGTAGCTGAATTGAAAGAAAATTGTTTATTTAATATAAGGAAATAAGTTGAAACAATATAATGAGATGTTGTAGAAAATAAAGGAACATAAGGAACATTAAATAAGTGTATCTACACTTTAAATTTGTAGTAGTTTATTTAACACTTAATTTTATTTTAAAATAGACATGTCAAATTGTATTATGTTTTAAGTAAGACAATAAGAAGAAACTAATTATAATAAGTTGAAAGCAAAAACTAACATGCAAACGATACAGTCTATATACTGAAAGCCAAAGTATAAGTGTTTTCTAATTCACAATCACAACACTATCTAATGTACAATTCTATACCTGACTGCGTCACTAAGCCATAACAAACATACGAAGGCAAAAGTAATAACCTACTTCTAGAACCCTATGCAATAACCTGCTTTTGGAACATTAAGCTAGAACCTACTTTTGGAACACTATCCTATAACCTACTTTTGGAACACTAATTTACAACTTGCTTTTGGAACACTAAGCTATAACCTACTTATGGAACACTAAGCTATAACCTGCTTTTTGAACACTAAGCTATAACCTACTTACGAAACACTAAGCTATAACCTACCTTTAGAACACTAAGCTATAACCTGCTTTTGGAACAATAAGCAATAACCTATTTATGGAACACTTAGCTATAACCTGCTTTTTTAACAATAAGCTATAACCTACTTATGGAACACTTAGCTATAACCTGCTTTTTGAACAATAAGCTAAAACCTACTTACGAAACACTAAGCTATAACCTACCTTTGGAACACTAAGCTATTAACTGATAAGCAATAAGCAATAACCTATTTATGGAATACTAAGCTATAACGGGCTTTTGAAACATTAAGTTATAACGTGCTTTTGGAACACTAAGCTATTACCTACTTCTGGAACACTAGGCTGTAACCTGCTTACGGAACAATAACCTATAACGTCCTTATAGAACACTAAGCTATAACGTACTTATGGAACACTAAGCTATAACTTGCTTTTAGAAAACTAAGCTATAACGTATTTTTTAACACAAAGCTATAACCTGCATTTAAAACACTATGCTATAGCCTACTTATGGAACACTAAGCTATAAGCTTCTTTTGGAACACTAAGCTATTACCTGCTTAGGGGACACGAGGCTATAACCTGTTTATAGAACACTTAGCTATTACCTACTTATGGAACACTTAAGTATAACATACCTTTGGAACGCTAAGCTACGACCTGCTTTTGGAACACTAAGTTATGACGTGCTTTTGGAACACTAAGCTATATCCTACTTCTGGAACACTTAGCTATAACCGGCTTATGGAACACTAAGTTATAACCTGCTTATGGAACAATAATCTTCAAACTATTTTTAAAACACTAACTATAACTTGCTTTTGGACCACTGAGCCATAACCTGTTTTGGAACACTAAGCTATAGCATACTTTGGTAACAGTAAGCTATAACCTGCTTTGAGAACAGTACGCTATAACCTATTTATGAAACACTAAGCTATAAGCTACTTTTGGAACACGAAGCTATAACATACTTTTTGAACACTAAGCTATGACCTGCTTATGGAGCAATGAGCTATAACCTACTTATGGAACACTAAGATACAATCAACTTTTGGGACACTTAGCTATAACCGGCTTTTGGAAAACTAAGCTATAACGTGCTTTTAGAACACAAAGCTATAACCTACTTATGGAACACTAAGCTTTAACATTCTTAAGGGACAAAAAGCTATAAGCTCCTTAAGAAACACTAAGCTATAACCTACTTTTCGAGCACTATGCTATTACCTACTTCAGGAACACTATCAATCAATTAATCAATCCTTTGGAACACTTAGCTTTAACCTGCTTTTGTAACACTAATCTATAACCTACTTCTGGAACACTAAGCTATAACCTTCTTATGGAACATTAAGCTATAACCTCCTTATGGAACACTTAGTTATTACCTACTTCTGGAACACTAAGCTATAACCTGCTTATGGAACAATAAACTAAAACCTCCTTTTAGAACACTAACCAATAACCGTCTTTTCAAACACGAAGCTATGACCTGCTTATAGAACCTTCTAATGGAGCACCTAGTTATATAACCGGTTTACGTTTACCCTCTTCTGGAGCACTTACATCTAGTTATGTAACCGGATTATGTTTCACACAGTATAACCTTCTTATGTGGCCCTTAGTAGTATAACCACCTTATTTTCCAATGTAGTTTAACCTGATTATGGACCACTTGATCTAGTTATAAAACAGGTTTATTTTTTCACTATAGTATAATGGACTAATAAGTGAAGATTGTGTATGGACCGCTAAATAATAGCCCGATTATGGACCACTAACTAATAGCCTGCTTATTGACCACTAACTAATAGCCTGGTCATGGACCACTAACTAATAGCCCGCTTATGGTCCGCTTACTAAAAGCCTGCTTATGGACCACTAACTAAAAGCCTGCTTATGGACCACTTACTAATAGCCCGCTTATGGTCCGCTTACTAAAAGCCTGCTTATGGACCACTAACTAATAGCCTGCTTATGGACCATTAACTAATAGTCTGCTTATGGGCCACTAAGTAATAGCCTGCTTATGGATCACTAACTAATGGCCCGTTTATGGACCACTAACTAATAGCCTGCTTATGGACCACTTACTAATAGCCTGCTTATGGACCACTAACTAACAGCCTGCTTACTGACCACTAACTAATGGCCCGTTTATGGACCACTCACAAATAGCCTGCTTATTGACCACTCACTTATAGCCTGCTTATTGACCACTAACTAATGGCCCGCTTATGGACCACTCACTAATTACCTGCTTATGGACCACTCACTAATAGCCTGCTTATTGACCACTAACTAATGGCCCGCTTATGGACCACTTACTAATAGCCTGCCTTTGAACCGCTAAGTTATAGCCTGCTTATGGACCACTTACAAAAAGCCAGCTTATGGACCGCTAACTAATAGCCCGCTTATGGACCACTAACTAATAGCCCGCTTATGGACCATTAATAGCCTGCTTATGGACCACTAAGTAATAGCCTGCTTATGGACCACTAATAGTCTGCTTATAGACCACTTACAAATAGCCCGCTTATGGACCGCTTACTGATAGCCCGCTCATGGACCACTAACTAAAAGCCTGCTTATAGACCACTAACTGATAGCCCGCTTATGAACCACTAAGTTATAGCCTGCTTATGGACCACTTACAAATAGCCCGCCTTTCGACCACTTACTAACAGGCTGCTTATGGACCGCTAAGTTATAGCCTGCTTATGGACCACTTACAAATAACCCGCTTATCGACCACTAACTGATAGCCCGCTTATGGACCACTAACTAATAGCCCGCTTATGGACCACTAACTAACAGCCGGCGTATGGACCGCTAAGTTATAGCCTGCTTATGGACCACTTACAAACAGCCCGCTTATCGACCACTAACTAATAGCCCGCTTATGAACCACTAAGTTATAGCCTGCTTATGGACCACTTACAAATAGCCCGCTTTTCGACCACTAACTAATAGGCTGCTTATGGACCGCTAAGTTATAGCCTGCTTATGGACCACTTACAAATAACCCGCTTATCGACCACTACCTGATAGCCCGCTTATGGACCACTAACTAATAGCCCGCTTATGGACCACTAACTAACAGCCGGTGTATGGACCGCTAAATTATAGCCTGCTTATGGACCACTTACAAATAGCCTGCTTATGGACCGCTAACTAATAGCCTGCTTATTGACCACTAACTAATAGCCCGCTAATGGACCGCTTACTAATAGCCCGCTTATGGACCATTAATAGCCTGCTTATGAACCAATTACTAATAGCCTGCTTATGGACCACTAACTAATAGCCTGCTTATGAACCATTAATAGCCCGCTTATGGACCATTAATAACCTGCTTATGGACCACTTCTTAATAGCCTGCTTATGGACCACTAACTAATGACCTGCTTATATACCACTAACTAATAGCCTGCTTATGGACTACTAACTAATAGCCTGCTTATGGACCACTAACTAATAGCCTGCTTATGGACCACTAACTAATAGCCAGCTTATGGACCACTTACTAATAGCCTGCTTATGGACCACTAACTAATAGCCTGCTTATGGACCACTAACTAATAGCCTGCTTATGAACCATCAATAGCCCGCTTATGGACCACTAATAACCTGCTTATGGACCACTACTTAATAGCCTGCTTATGGGCCACTTACTAGTAGCCTGCTTATGGACCACTAACTAATGGCCTGCTTATAGACCACTAACTAATAGCCTGCTTATGGACCACTAACTAATAGCCTGCTTATGGACCACTAACTAATAGCCTGCTTATGGACCACTAACTAATAGCCTGCTTATGGACCAATAACTAATAGCCAGCTTATGGACCACTTACTAATAGCCTGCTTATGGACCACTAACTAATAGCCTGCTTATGGATCACTAACTAATAGCCAGCTTATGGACCACTAACTAATAGCCTGCTTATTGACCACTAACTAATAGCCTGCTTATTGACCACTAACTAATAGCCTGCTTATGGACCATTAATAGCCCGCTTATCGACCATTAATAACCTGCTTATAGACCACTAACTAATAGCCCGCTTACGGTCCGCTTACTAAAAGCCTGCTTATGGACCACTAACTAATAGCCTGCTCATGGACCACTAACTAATAGCCTGCTTATGAACCCCTAACTAATAGCCTGCTTATGGGCCATTAACTAATAGCCCGCTTATGGACCATTAATAGCCCGTTTATGGACCATTAATAACCTGCTTATGGACCACTAACTAATAGCCTGCTTATGGACCACTAACTAATAACCTCCTTATGGACCACTAACTAATAGCCTGCTTATGATCCATTACTTAATAGCCCGTTTTTGGACCATTAATAGCCCGTCTATGGACCATTAATAGCCCGCTTATGGACCACTAACTGATAGCCTGCTTATGGACCACTAACTAATAGCCTGCTTATTGACCACTAACTAATGGCCCGCTTATAGACCACTAACTAAAAGCCTGCTTAAGGACCACTTACTAATAGCCTGCCTTTGAACCGCTAAGTTATAGCCTGCTTATGGACCACTTACAAAAAGCCAGCTTATGGACCGCTAACTAATAGCCCGCTTATGGACCACTAACTAATAGCCCGCTTATGGACCATTAATAGCCTGCTTATGGACCACTAAGTAATAGCCTGCTTATGGACCACTAATAGTCTGCTTATAGACCACTTACAAATAGCCTGCTTATTGACCACTAACTTATAGCCCGCTTATGGACCGCTTACTGATAGCCCGCTTATGGACCAATAACTAAAAGCCTGCTTATGGACCACTAACTGATAGCCCGCTTATGGACCGCTAAGTTATAGCCTGCTTATGGACCACTTACAAACAGCCCGCTTATCGACCACTAACTAATAGCCCGCTTATGAACCACTAAGTTATAGCCTGCTTATGGACCACTTACAAATAGCCCGCTTTTCGACCACTAACTAATAGGCTGCTTATGGACCGCTAAGTTATAGCCTGCTTATGGACCACTTACAAATAACCCGCTTATCGACCACTACCTGATAGCCCGCTTATGGACCACTAACTAATAGCCCGCTTATGGACCACTAACTAACAGCCGGTGTATGGACCGCTAAATTATAGCCTGCTTATGGACCACTTACAAATAGCCTGCTTATGGACCGCTAACTAATAGCCTGTTTATTGACCACTAACTAATAGCCCGCTAATGGACCGCTTACTAAAAGCCCGCTTATGGACCACTAACTAATAGCCTGCTTATTGACCACTAACTAATAGCCTGCTTATGGACCACTAACTAATAGCCTGCTTATGGACCATTAATAGCCCGCTTATGGACCATTAATAACCTGCTTATAGACCACTAACTAATAGCCCGCTTACGGTCCGCTTACTAAAAGCCTGCTTATGGACCACTAACTAATAGCCTGCTCATGGACCACTAACTAATAGCCTGCTAATGAACCCCTAACTAATAGCCTGCTTATGGGCCATTTACTAATAGCCCGCTTATGGACCATTAATAGCCCGTTTATGGACCATTGATAACCTGCTTATGGACCACTAACTAATAGCCTGCTTATGGACCAATAACTAATAACCTGCTTATGGACCACTAACTAATAGCCTGCTTATGGACCATTAACTAATAGCCCGTTTATGGACCATTAATAGCCCGTCTATGGACCATTAACAGCCCGCTTATGGACCACTTACTAATAGCCTGCTTATGGACCACTAACTAATAGCCTGCTTATTGACCACTAACTAATGGCCCGCTTATAGACCACTAACTAAAAGCCTGCTTAAGGACCACTTACTAATAGCCTGCTTATGAACCGCTAAGTTATAGCCTGCTTATGGACCACTTACAAAAAGCCAGCTTATGGACCGCTAACTAATAGCCCGCTTATGGACCACTAACTAATAGCCCGCTTATGGACCATTAATAGCCTGCTTATGGACCACTAAGTAATAGCCTGCTTATGGACCACTAATAGTCTGCTTATAGACCACTTACAAATAGCCCGCTTATGGACCGCTTACTGATAGCCCGCTCATGGACCACTAACTAAAAGCCTGCTTATAGACCACTAACTGATAGCCCGCTTATGAACCACTAAGTTATAGCCTGCTTATGGACCACTTACAAATAGCCCGCCTTTCGACCACTTACTAACAGGCTGCTTATGGACCGCTAAGATATAGCCTGCTTATGGACCACTTACAAATAACCCGCTTATCGACCACTAACTGATAGCCCGCTTATGGACCACTAACTAATAGCCCGCTTATGGACCACTAACTAACAGCCGGCGTATGGACCGCTAAGTTATAGCCTGCTTATGGACCACTTACAAACAGCCCGCTTATCGACCACTAACTAATAGCCCGCTTATGAACCACTAAGTTATAGCCTGCTTATGGACCACTTACAAATAGCCCGCTTTTCGACCACTAACTAATAGGCTGCTTATGGACCGCTAAGTTATAGCCTGCTTATGGACCACTTACAAATAACCCGCTTATCGACCACTACCTGATAGCCCGCTTATGTACCACTAACTAATAGCCCGCTTATGGACCACTAACTAACAGCCGGTGTATGGACCGCTAAATTATAGCCTGCTTATGGACCACTTACAAATAGCCTGCTTATGGACCGCTAACTAATAGCCTGCTTATTGACCACTAACTAATAGCCCGCTAATGGACCGCTTACTAATAGCCCGCTTATGGACCATTAATAGCCTGCTTATGAACCAATTACTAATAGCCTGCTTATGGACCACTAACTAATAGCCTGCTTATGAACCATTAATAGCCCGCTTATGGACCATTAATAACCTGCTTATGGACCACTTCTTAATAGCCTGCTTATGGACCACTAACTAATGACCTGCTTATATACCACTAACTAATAGCCTGCTTATGGACTACTAACTAATAGCCTGCTTATGGACCACTAACTAATAGCCTGCTTATGGACCACTAACTAATAGCCAGCTTATGGACCACTTACTAATAGCCTGCTTATGGACCACTAACTAATAGCCTGCTTATGGACCACTAACTAATAGCCTGCTTATGAACCATCAATAGCCCGCTTATGGACCATTAATAACCTGCTTATGGACCACTACTTAATAGCCTGCTTATGGGCCACTTACTAATAGCCTGCTTATGGACCACTAACTAATGGCCTGCTTATAGACCACTAACTAATAGCCTGCTTATGGACCACTAACTGATAGCCTGCTTATGGACCACTAACTAATAGCCTGCTTATGGACCACTGACTAATAGCCTGCTTATGGACCAATAACTAATAGCCAGCTTATGGACCACTTACTAATAGCCTGCTTATGGACCACTAACTAATAGCCTGCTTATGGATCACTAACTAATAGCCAGCTTATGGACCACTAACTAATAGCCTGCTTATTGACCACTAACTAATAGCCTGCTTATTGACCACTAACTAATAGCCTGCTTATGGACCATTAATAGCCCGCTTATCGACCATTAATAACCTGCTTATAGACCACTAACTAATAGCCCGCTTACGGTCCGCTTACTAAAAGCCTGCTTATGGACCACTAACTAATAGCCTGCTCATGGACCACTAACTAATAGCCTGCTTATGAACCCCTAACTAATAGCCTGCTTATGGGCCATTAACTAATAGCCCGCTTATGGACCATTAATAGCCCGTTTATGGACCATTAATAACCTGCTTATGGACCACTAACTAATAGCCTGCTTATTGACCACTAACTAATAACCTGCTTATGGACCACTAACTAATAGCCTGCTTATGGACCATTAACTAATAGCCCGTTTTTGGACCATTAATAGCCCGTCTATGGACCATTAATAGCCCGCTTATGGACCACTAACTGATAGCCTGCTTATGAACCACTAACTAATAGCCTGCTTATTGACCACTAACTAATGGCCCGCTTATAGACCACTAACTAAAAGCCTGCTTAAGGACCACTTACTAATAGCCTGCCTTTGAACCGCTAAGTTATAGCCTGCTTATGGACCACTTACAAAAAGCCAGCTTATGGACCGCTAACTAATAGCCCGCTTATGGACCACTAACTAATAGCCCGCTTATGGACCATTAATAGCCTGCTTATGGACCACTAAGTAATAGCCTGCTTATGGACCACTAATAGTCTGCTTATAGACCACTTACAAATAGCCTGCTTATTGACCACTAACTTATAGCCCGCTTATGGACCGCTTACTGATAGCCCGCTTATGGACCACTAACTAAAAGCCTGCTTATGGACCACTAACTGATAGCCCGCTTATGGACCGCTAAGTTATAGCCTGCTTATGGACCACTTACAAACAGCCCGCTTATCGACCACTAACTAATAGCCCGCTTATGAACCACTAAGTTATAGCCTGCTTATGGACCACTTACAAACAGCCCGCTTAGCGACCACTAACTAATAGCCCGCTTATGAACCACTAAGTTATAGCCTGCTTATGGACCACTTACAAATAGCCCGCTTTTCGACCACTAACTAATAGGCTGCTTATGGACCGCTAAGTTATAGCCTGCTTATGGACCACTTACAAATAACCCGCTTATCGACCACTACCTGATAGCCCGCTTATGGACCACTAAATAATAGCCCGCCTATGGACCACTAACTAACAGCCGGTGTATGGACCGCTAAATTATAGCCTGCTTATGGACCACTTACAAATAGCCTGCTTATGGACCGCTAACTAATAGCCTGCTTATTGACCACTAACTAATAGCCCGCTAATGGACCGCTTACTAAAAGCCCGCTTATGGACCACTAACTAAAAGCCTGCTTATGGACCACTAACTAATAGCCCGCTTATGGACCGCTTAGTTATAGCCTGCTTATGGACCACTAACTAATAGCCCGCTAATGGACCGCTTACTAAAAGCCCGCTTATGGACCGCTAACTAATAGCCTGTTTATTGACGACTAACTAATAGCCCGCTAATGGACCGCTTACTAAAAGCCCGCTTATGGACCACTAACTAAAAGCCTGCTTATGGACCACTAACTAATAGCCCGCTTATGGACCGCTAAGTTATAGCCTGCTTATGGACCATTTACAAATAGCCCGCTTATCGACCACTAACTAATAGCCTGCATATTGACCACTAAGTTATAGCCTGCTTATGGACCACTAACTAACAGCCCGCGTATGGACCGCTAACTAACAGCCCGCGTATGGACCGCTAAATAATAGTCTGCTTATGGACCGCTAAGTAATAGCCTGCTTATGGTCCGCTAAGTAATAGCCTGCTTATGGACCGCTAAGTTATAGCCTGCTTATGGACCACTAAGTTATAGCCTGCTTATTGAGCACTAAATTATAACCCGTTTATGGACCGCTAAGTAATTACCTATTTATGGATCACTAAGGAATAGCTCGCTCATGCACTACTAAGTAATAGCCTACTAATTGACCAGTAAGTAAAAATCCGCTTATGCACTACTTGGTAACAACCCGCTTATGAACCACTAATTAATAACATGCTTATGTACCACTTAAAAATTACCCGCTTATGAACCACTTAAAATAACCCGCTTATTGGCCACTAAGAAAATACCTACTTATTGATCTCTGATTTAAATACTGCTTCAGTTATCACTTACATCTGGCACAGAACAAAGTTATAACCTGCCTTTATAACACTGTTATAAGCTGCAAATGACAAACAAGGTTATAACCTACAGAACAACCAATGCATTCCTACATATTTTTATGTATTTTTCTTTAACTTTTAGTTAACAAACGCATGTAAACGTCATAGTCATAACCAATTTATAGGTTATAAACAGTATTGTATAGCCATTGTTATGGGACTCTAAGTTAATAATCCATCATTTTTCCATTTAACAGACATCAAGTAACACGTAATCATTTTGGGGAAGAACCTTGTAGAAGTACTTACTTATGGAACATCCAGCAGTATCACAGTGATCACAATGTCCCATACTAGCTTTGAAACATAGACCTTCTTGACATTTACCCACTCCATTCGTTGACATGTCTGACCCACAGGACACATATGTATTACAGGTATACGGATGAGCAATAAGCCCAGTTCCATCATTGTCTGAACAATATGTTGCTGCAACAAAACAGATCACAAGATTAAATAAGGTTAGACAAAATTCGCACAATTATAATTTTTGTATTGAGCCTTAAAAACATGTGTATTTAAATTGACAAAATAGAATACTGTATAAATTGATAAACCTGGTCTCTGAGTCATGTGGATGCAGCCAAATATATTGACAGTGTCTTCAATGAAACTCTTTTATTATTATCTTTTTTATACTTAATGTAATGCATGATTAAAATTGTAATGGTAAAATGCGAAGATCACAATTGTTACAAAATACACACTCAATCTCGAAGGTAGAAAAGCTACTTTTTAATTATTTCAGTACACGACGGTTGTTCTATAAATCTGTGGAATGCTGTCATCCAAGAACGCGACGAAACTCATCAAAGGTCAAATGACATATCTAAGAACATATATTTAATTTGAAGAACAAATCCTTTAGAATACATTTAGAAATGTGTCTTATTTAAGAATGCGCGTATAATTATGCAAACCGCAATAATTAAAGCAAACTTAAATTCATTTGAGATATAAATGAGTAAACGAGTCTCTGTTATCGGTACGTTTGAAGAGATTGGAAAAAGCTTGCAAGATGATTTTCCAATTTGTTTTCGTTTAAAATGCGATGATGCACAGCGGAGCAATATTCACACAATCCCTCTGGAATCGGACGCACAGTAATACCCATCCAAGCATCTTAATCAAATTGGCCAATACTAACATCACACTTACTGACCGTCATGACGCAGATAATTTCTATCAAAGTCCGTTCTATTTCTAAATAGTCGCATGGCTTTTTTCAGATAAATGATTAGCAGCATTTTCGTTTAACAACGTGAGTATGTTGGAATCTTTAATTGTTTAGTTTTTTTATATCCTCACAAATCACAATTATTGTGCGGAATTCAGTATCAACTAACGACGTTATTAAATCACAAATACGTGTACACAAATGGACAAACATTGTGATAATGCATACATGGAAATATTCATATAAAATTTTAAGTGAAATGGCTTTAAGGATTAATTCCATCATATGCCTCATTTTGGCCTTAATTATTAACTAAATAAAGCATAGGGAAAAAAGACTATAGACGAAACTTGAGATAAAATGGCTACGGATACATTTAGTTCAGACCATAATGGGGTGTACTATAAGTGAAATATGCAAACTGATTTTCAGTCAAATTCTCTATCATTTGGATTTTTTATGAATTTGAATAAAATGGTTGAGATTTTTTTCACAAAGTTATCAAACAGCCCATTTACATTGATAAGCCTTTTTTTCTTAAACTTTCATTTATCATTGCGTTCATTCTTATTTTGTTAGATCTTTATAATAAAATTGCATTAAAACAGTTATATCCGACAAAAAATAGGTTTTAAACAACGTTTGATGCTCCGTCCAAATAAACATTTTTCTTTCCTGTAACATGCTAGGATATTCAAACCATAAATGCTTTAGTTGCTAGAAATCAGCTGTCTGCTTATATTACCGACATACAGAACAGTAATCAGCGGTGATAATTTAATCTTAAATTTATTTAAGTTCACCGAAGTTTTGCTCTCTACCACTAAGAAAATAAAACTTCAACTTAACAATGTGTAACGAATCAAGTTTACACTGGGGCTTTACCTGAAACAACCTGGATATATTCCCCGTCGGTGTAAACTGTCTCGAACTCCCCATTGACTGATTTGACAATACACCTCAGCACGGACCCGTGCATGCTCATTGTGATGTTCTTTAGACCAAACTCCAGTCGAGCTGGACTGCTACAATTTCCTATTTGGGGAAAAAAGAAATAAATGTATAAGCTAAACGCTTTGTTTAAATGATTATTTTCATAATAACACTAATGTTATAACACGTGTCTTGTATTATTTAAGAAAGTATGAAACAATGTGCATCTTGAATCTTGGAAAGATATCTATATTTAATAGACACAGTTCAAAAATAATTATGACCGAAGGTCATGCTATTTAAGAACATAAAGTATACTTATTTGTGATTGAAATTTCCGCTTAGGAAATAAAGCAGGAGTAATCTGCATAAACTTTGCCACTGCAAAAATTAAATAAGGGCAATTATTGCATAAAATTGCAATCTCAGTTATCTCCCTTTTACTCGCAACAAACACCAATATCAACAAACCAAACAATGGTAGAGAATTTCCAGAAAAAACAACAACAGACGTTAATACTATATTAAATGTATATAAATCTTACGTGAACAATGCAATCAAAATCTCTCGCTTGTACGCACAACCACACATCAACATTAATCAATTAATATAGCAGATAACAAAAGGGCAATAACTCCAAAAAATATTGCAATCTTTATCCTCGAAGGAAAATTTAAACGAACTGGTGGACGAAGGACACCGTAATATATCCCTCCGGGTGTTCAAAACAGATGTTATTTTAGTTTATGTAACCTACTTTCGACATCCAAGTTTAGGACTTAATTGTTGTTGTTGTTTTGTTTTGAATATGCTGGATTTGTACTTTTTGACTGGACTGTTATATTATAGATTGTTTCTTGAAGGTATAAATAAAGAAGGTTTGTCTGTTTCGGCAAAATAATAGAAACTCCTCGTTTAATGAGGTCTATACAACAATGTTTTGATATCACAGTGTGGGATTGTAACATTTAATTTTTATTGATTGTGTTGGATTTTGTTGGGTCAATGGCTTTTCAAAACTGTGGTCTCTGATTTGTATGAGGACTTTAATCAAGTTGATGGAATTCATAATTTTACAAAGACTGATGAGGTTAATATTTACTTTTTAAGTATATATTTTATTATACTGTGTACTGTTTGCTTAATACATATTCTGCTTTAAAGTTTATTGTGGGCTTTTTCTGTCTGCTGCGTATTTGTTAAAAACAATTCAAAATGTGTAATATTGATAGAGTTTGTGCGTACCATTAAATATTATCGAAAAAAAGGAGATAACTGGCTATAATTTGACCTGTTAGACGAGTTAGAGTAATGTCTCCCTGAAACAAACTGGGAAGTACCTGTGTCATTCTTTGTCACTATAGATCTCGCCGGGTCCATAATCACTGACACAAAGTCGCTGCTAGTGTTAATCTCTGCATCGAGAATACCGCCTGGAAGACCAACGATCCCTTCACAAGAGAACACCCGATCTGCGAGGGTATCTTTGTTTTCTATGATATCGTGGGATAAAGTAAGAACAGGTTTCTCGGGTTTTCCTAGAAAACAAAGAAAAGAAAAAAATACGCATTAACATCTATGAAATGCGTTATTATTATCTAACCTGAAAACAGAAAACGTATTGTTTTGGATTAAGGGTCTAAAGAAATGTCAGACAATATCATGTTATGTTCAAGTTGAAATACAAGCAAAATCATGCAATGGCATCGTATTTGATAACCAATGTATGAATAAATTGTATGCCGGACAGTGAGCTAAACAGTTCTGTTAATTTTTTGTGACATGGTGAAACGAGAAATATGTAAAGGTAAGTTCTAATTAATAAAGAATTCTTTAGCACTGGTCAAATCATTTATAGTGATGTTTAGTGTAATCAGCTATAGTGAAATTAACAATCAATTCGTTTGTGCTTTTGGCTGGCACGTGCTGTGTGATTATTATTATATCTTGGAATAAATTGGTGTAAAGCTTATATTATATAACAGTTATCGCCTCGGTCTTTTGTAGTTCTCATTGAATATCGCATCATGTATACCTGCTGAACAGTCCAGAATTGTACAAGAAAAGTTGGCGATGCGAAGCATCAAAGGCGATAGAAAAAGTGAAAGAGGTAAAGATATTAAAGCAATATGGAAGCAAATAACAAAGACATTATGTTTTCGATTTAAAAGTTTTCAGTATGCTATAAATTTCGAGAAAAAGAATTTATAACTGATATTCAAGAGACCTTAGAATGGTTTAAAGCAAAATAAATAGCAAAACCCAACGCCATTTAATATGTTTTCTAAGATGTTACATATGTTGATTTTACATACGTAGAAAGAAAGTTACAAAATTATTGTAATTAACTACAAAACAGAAGAGTACAAGCAGAAATTGCATGTGAAGCAGCCTCACAGTACACAAATCAGTATTGTTCAGGTGGTATTTTTCTCGAATGTAGTTTTTTTGTCTTTCTCAGTATCTCATTTTATTTTCAAAGTTATTTTGAAAGTTACAGACACAAAAATATCTACAAACATAAATATCAAAAAAAAAATATAACAAAGAACGCCGTTTACCGAATTAAGACCCGTATTTTGTCAAGTTTAAAAAGTCCGAAAAACAAACTTCCCCATTTGCAAATTTCAGTGTGCATTCCATATATAGGCGTCAGGCTCCAGTGCGTCGCCAAGAAGACCATTTTGAAAAATTGGGGCTAGGGTTTGAATGTTAAACTCTTCGATCCATAGTTCAAGAACACAATATCTTGACCACAAACACTTCAGAGTTGCTAGGAAAGCATTCCTGTACGCCGGCAGCACTGGAAATGCGATTTTTAAATTTGCGCGCATCTTACTGAAATCGTTTATGTGTATTGCGTGTATTGCGTGTATCGTTAAATGTTGCATAAACATTGCATTTAATGTTAGTCTTTACCATGCATACGCAAAGGGTCGTTCAGAACAAGCTTTTTCTGGCTATGGACTGTTTCGTTGTTAATATATTATCGCAATTTGTTAAATATGCAATACGAACTTCAAAGGACGTACCAAAGAGCATTTCTATCTACTTTCGTAAGTTATTTAATATTTAAAAAACAATAATAGCAAAAAGAAATAAACCAAAAGCTTTCGTTTTCTTCTATGTTTGAATAAAAGTTACCAACATACCAATTAAAAAAAATAATAGAACGCCGTTTACCGAATTAGGACCTGTATTTCATACCGCCACATGCAAACACGCTTCAAAACTAGGCTAATTGTGTTCAGGCCACTTTTAATCACGTTTAACCATTAGATACAAAACATAACCTTAGAAGCGCTTAAGTATTTAATAGAAATGATAAAAATGAAGTTTAAATCTTAACATTTAAAAATGACATTTTCGACAAAAATATAAAGATAGTTGTTGATAGTAAACGCAAAGAATTTTTACCTGTGAATATATTTGTTATTTATATCAAAATATATTACCTTAATTAAAACCAATATTTTCACATAACGTTCTAACTGTAAATGAATACTTTGGAGACTCCGATTATAAAAGTATGCGCGTTTAGATTATACCTTAGTTTGTTTTGTCTGACTTAATGGTTTCAGGAGTACCTACGTTTTAAGGTTAGTGTTGCCATGGTCGTTTGACTACCGGTTGTACAGAAATAGTTCCCGATACTGTTACAAGTTGTCGGATTCGCCTCAATAAAGAGGGCACCGCCACTTTCTGACACAAAACTGCTGTTCAGAATCGTAATACCGGCATCCGGAGATCCGCTATTGGCTGTATCAGCGACACTAGTTCTACTGTCACCATACAAGACCGCAATGGATGTGAGGCCTGCAGCGTTTTCCACAGTACATGACATGTTGACAGTGCCCCCGATGTATTCCGAATCGTACGAAATCTCAAACTGCATATCTGTAAGGCAATGAAAGAACAAGTCTGTGTGAATTACTTTAAACTTAATATATGTTTTTTTAGAAAAAAAGTTCTATCAACTTATAGCAATATACAATATTCTGGATAGAACCGGTCAAAAGGTGGTAATTTTCTGGAAGCTGGAACAATGTTTGACGTCTTGTCTTGCCAAGACTTAAAATCTCGTGTTATATCTGGTGTCCATCTTGAAATTTCTGAAACCTATACGAGTACATAGACACATCATGTATAGCTGTTTATGCCTTATTTTTTACGTTGCCTGTTATATCTGGTGTCCATCTTGAAATTTTTGAAACCTAGACGAGTACATAGACACATCATGTCTAGCTGTTTATGCCTTATCTTTTACGTTGCCTGTTATACCTCGGTCTATCGTCGTAGGTTGTGCTATGTCTGATAGAAGTGGATGATTGAAAACACGGTTTTGTAACACACGGTATTGTATTCGCGTCAACTTTGATAGTAAAGGAACTACCTAATATTCTAAAAGGCCATGGCGCATAATAAAAGATCCGTTATAAGGGAATATTAAAGAAGGTAAAAATAGTTATGTGAAATGATACAAAATACAAACAAAATTAAACGTGTTACAAGTCCAAGGAAGTCAAGGGAACAACAGTAAATAAAGGTAAAAACACTTTTTCCGCACGAAATTATTATAAATAATTTTGATTTAAAGAGATATCATGGTTCAAGATTTAAAATCGGGCCTGCAAGTGCAGAACATAGAGTGTCGACCCTCGACACTTAAGATGTCAGATTCAATACCAAGCCGATACATGTTAAATGCACTTTTTCGCCAGTATGTTAAATGAAGGTCTGGTTGGCCCTGTCTCAGGATATTAAAACACGAACATAAACACAAATCAAGGTCGGATCATTTTGCCATGTTCAATAAGAAAATTCCATCTCCAGATAGCAGTAAGAATAAGTGGCTTGATTTAAAACCTTATCTAAGAAACACTATATGCATGAAAATTATTTCTTACTAGATTGGGAGAGAATCATTTCCTTGGGCTCGGAGTAAAGTGTAGAGTCATCGATGGTGTTCTTCAGAGCACATTTAATCACAGAGTTGTTCCATACACTGGTTAGGAAAAACTCTAAGTTGAGTGTGCCATGCAGAGTGCAGTTGTACTCTGTGAAGGTCAATTCTGTATCGGTCCCGTACTCCACAAATGTGCCGTTTAGTGTATACTGCAGAGATGAATGCATCCGGTTGAATAGTTATTTGTTAATATTCTGCGAAGTGTTTAAATTACCAAAGTATTGCGAGTGTGATAACATCAAAATTGATTTCCGTAAACTCGAAACTTTGAGTTAAACGTGATGAGTATACTTTTCGGAGAAACAAACAAGCGTTTTTGTAAAACAATTTTGGCATGTTTAAATTAGATAAAACATGACAAGCTATAAAGAATTATGACCAACTATGCGGAATAAGGACTCAATGCGAATTTCAGTCTTCGGCGGTTTGAGACATTGAAGGAAGTCAAAATGACAGTGACTTAAATATTCCTGTGATTTGTTTACTTACAGCAACTGACATATATACTGTAATTCTTTACTGTAATATGGCTTAAACGAAGATGAAAGAAGGCATTAAGCTGAAATTTGGATAGGACAATTAAGTTTTTGCCACCAGTTCCACTAGTTTGTTCAGATCAAATGGATGTTTTCTAATTTCACTGTATCCAAATATGCCATGGGGATTCGTCCAACTCAAGGGCATATATTCCGCATGATGATTTCATTGCTGTAACATTTGCATATGTAGGCAATTACCCTCAAAATGACAAGGTCGACATAAACCTTTTAGGAAACTTAAACAAGACATAAAAGAACCGCTACAATAAGACTGTATTGGCAGTAAGAAAAAACCCATGGTGATAAGACAAGATAAAGACAAAAATCTTGAGTCGACAAAAACAACAACAAATGAAATAAGCTCTAAAGGAGTTTTTACAATTCTACAAAGACTATAAAATGCTATAGTGAGTACTGTGATGTATCTGTTAATAAAAGCTTTAAATGTTTCAAAAAAACTTTAAAAAAAATCCACAAAGTCGTATTTATCTTAAGACTGGAGGTCGGGTCGGGCAATGTCCTTAAATACCCTAACAATAAAGAGAGACACAGACGAAAACGTTAGCCATATGAAACAGTGTAAGCAAGAAACTTGTCGTCATTGCAACACATCGGAAAGCCTAAATATTCAAGCAAATGAAACATTTACAGTATTTACGATTTAAAGAAGACGTCTTAGATAAAATCAATATGTTATCTATATTCTAGCAAATTTTTTGTTTGATCATGTCTGCTTACATTGACTTGGAGAACCAGCGTTCCAGCAGGGGTTAGGGGTCCGGCTCTGGCCAGCTGGCCTTGGCACAAAATGGTTGTTGCCTGACCAAGAACCAAGGTCCCGGGTATATCTAGCACGGGCTCGGAGGATGAAGCTAGTGGAAGATTAAAAGAAATTGTGACTGTGAGCCATGATTAAGTATTATCAAATTATTTAAATAACTGAACACGTATTTTCATATCACAGCATACTGTATATCTACAAATTATCAATTTCAAGATTGCTCATAACTTTTCTCTCATCAATTGGTTTCAAGTCGCAGTTGGGACTTGTTCTAATGAGGTTTTCCAGAAGAACTTGAAAGTGTCAATGTTCGTAGCTTAAGATGTGTGCCTCCATTATTTAAGTTTCATTATTTATTCGTGTTTATAGTCACATTAATACTGTCACCGTTGTGTGATAAGAAACATATGGTCGCAAGGTGCTTGTAGGATAAATCTTTGACCATTTAATATTGTCAGATATGGGAAAACAAATGTATTGAAGATACATGAAAGCTAGGGGTTTAAAGATAGCTTAAAGTCAACTGAAGTTAGGGAAAGTAATAGTATTAAAGTTATGGAAAACCAGGGTTGTGAAGATAGGGAAAGTAAAAATATTAAAGACAGAGGAAAGGAAGAGTACATAAGCTATGGTGTAGAAGATAGGAGGAATTCGAAATATTTTCGATTGGATGTAGCCAGAGTTTTGAAGATAAAAAAATCCTGAGACCTGACAAACGAGTCAGCTAGATAAAGAAAATCTTGAGATCTTAGGGGCTGATATAGTGCTGAAAATAGAGGAAATGAAATGTGGGAAACCCAGAGCAATAAAAATGAACGTAATACCAATCGAATTGTAGTTACATTAATTCTAAATCTGCAACAAACTTGATGTTTTGCTAATAAAATATCTGTTTGATCAAGTATCACTTCGTCTTAATGCCTTTACATGTTGTTGGTTACTAAACTGTTGAGTTTGACCTATTAACAAAAGTAGGAAATTCTGTACTGATAACTTACTTGTGATTACTTGAAGTCTAAACGTCTGAGCTGTCAGATTGTTCACAATGACGGTAAATGTGCCATCCAATTTGCATGTTATGGAAGGGAACTCAATTATTAGCTCTGTCACATTTGATGATATATTGACAGAGATCTCTGCGTATTCGCCATTCTGCTCATTAAGCAATGTGGTTGACGATATTCCATCCGTGGCATGTAAGTTAAAGGTGGCGCCTCCACCTTCTCGGATCACTGACAGGTCGGTCACCTTATCGATGTTGTGGAGTTGAACTTGGATCATGACGTCACTTCCGACTGAACCGCCTTTGACCTCACCATCGACAGTTATGTCTGTAGGAATTAAAGCAAAAATATCATCGAAGACGAATACTCACAGAAACATAGTTTCTGTAACTCCATTAGATTGGCATAAAATTCAAGTTTTATAAATCTGGCAAAGGGCTCGAATATCACAGAAAAGGCTAATTAATATATAAAAGGGATGTGACTCAACTATGAAATAAAATACTGACCAATAATAGCTGAGATATAGAGAGGACAAAAAAATTGCAGGAAATATAGCAGAACGTCATAACTCATAAAAAGCTATCATATCGTGCATCCAATACATGTACACGCAAGAAGATTTTGTACTTATAATTCTATTTAATATTTGTGATGTCAAAACCTCTGTGTGTGTGTTATTTCTTTAGAATTGTAAGAAATATTATGACTGATCAAACCTGTAGTAATTTAGCTCTCAAAATCAATATGAAAATTGAAAGAACGAAACGACTACAAAATATTTTTATTAAGATTTGAAAGAGAGTAAAATGACGACTTAAACATTTTTAACATTATCATGAATATTGAAATATGTTTACTTCATTAAATAAAACTTTTAAGTATAACATTGACTTAAACGTCATTATAAAAAAATAAAAGAACTAAACTAGGTCAATGAGAAATCTTAACATCATTACATAGTTTTGAAACTCGTTCAGTTAAAAATTTGTACACAGTATTTTTATACAGTATTTACACCACAGATAATAAAAATATTTTAATGTTTTATGACAGACTGAGTTTACATGAGTTATGTCCTTTCCTTTTGTGGAGCGCTCCACAAACCAGGATTAATCTCCTCAGTCGGTCCTTTTGCCGTTCCAAGATGGAAAAGGCTGGCGTGTGTGTGTGTGTGTGTGCGCGCGCGCGTGCGTGCGTGCGTGCGTGTGTGTGTGTGTGAGTGTGTGTTATGACTCGACTCTGTGTTTTTTGTCACATTTACATTTAACCTGTTTGCCTTGGTCTAGAGGTAGTTAAGATTGAAATATATGTGGTTATTTTGTTAGGTATATAAGAAAAGGTCCTATCAAAGGACAAAACAGTATTATATACATGTAGATGTCGAAATGCAATCATAATTCTACTTATATTAGGCATCCGAAGACGAGTTGAGAAAAGATCCGTATGATACGAAACTATTACATTATTTTGTTTCTTACACCCAGTAGCCAAGCTGTGAAAGTACCCTAAAAGGTAAACATAAACATGTGTTTGAAGCGCTAAACTTCATTTTACAACTTCGGTCTGATATTTAGCAAGGACCTGCAATACTGGGAATCGACGTTCTGTCTAATGTTCCTTCCGAAATGGACAAAATTTGTTATACTCACATGCAGAGTCTGGATCTACTGGCTCGGATGCTGTTGCAAAATAACAACATTCAATAATCAGGATTTTTTTGCGATTCTCTGTTCACAATTACATGAAGCATGAATGCAGAAACGTGAAAAGAAATGCATATTAATGTCACGGCAGCCTATAAAGAGTGAAACAGCCTTAAAATGTATTCTTTAATCTAATACTTGATAAACCAAAAGGATGTTACATTAATAACATTTTAACACTATATTTTCAAGAAAGTCGACAACTGACAGGTTTAATGTGCAGCAATATAATTTGACATAAGGATGAATCTTTTTACTCAAATTAAATTAGGAATGCTAAAAGAAGAGTTTGCAAAATATAACATGTACATGACTATTTAAGCAATCCGTGTAATCAAACATAATAAAATAAGTTTATTTAGGTAAATATATTTAACAAAATGAATATACTGACAATATCGTGATTTCCTTGTTTACTTACGGTTAGTGCAATCAGCAGTTGCACATGCTTGGCACGTATTCGAATTGTTGGCATCGAAACATAGGCCTGACGGACACGCGCTGACAGTAACACGTGGTTCACACACCACAAACGAACTACACGAATGTGGATGGGGATGCCTCGACATTACCGATTTATCATCACAAAAGGAAGCTGTAAATGATTATAAATCATTAGAAAAGAAGAAAACTATTGTAAATACTTTACATAAGTAAGAATATATGACAAAGTCTTATGAGCATTGCAACATATACCAAACTCCGAAAAGGCACAGAAAAAAAGGTTTTTCACATGCAAGCCAAGCGAAAAGTAAGAACAAATTTGTGATGAGTCATTTAACGAAAAGAGCAAACTCGACAGTTACCGCCTTGTTACTCTAGAAATCTCCAACGACAGAGTCTAGTTATCAAAAAGCGTCCAGATGAACTATATATGTGTAGAATTGTCAAAGTAAAAATTGGACTAATCCCCAAACTATGTTACAATTTTAGATCTATACTATTCAAAATTCTTAAATGTTTCAACAATGATTACAAGATAATTTTAAAGTTGTCATACGTTTTAACCTTGTGTCAATAAGACACATTCATTTTTATATTACAGCAATCCACCGCCACACTAGGGCCTTTGACTAAACATAATTCATTAACCAGGGTATTTTTATTTATAAAAATATAAATGATGCGGCCTACGAGTTTACAGTAGAATTACTTTTAGAGTTAATGCATGATATCATTTTTAATGAAAATGTTTTTGTCTTGGGCAAATACACATAAAATGAGCATCTAAGTAATTAATAAAGATGTTTGCCTGATCGTATGATATTTTCCTTTAAATTCGGCAAAAAGAGCAATTGATTGATAGTAAACAAGTCTACCATAGTGAAGCTTTAATATATCAGTCTTATTTAAGCACAGAAAAGGTTGCGGCATCAGGTAACGGGCACTGTCAGGACATAGACTGACAACGATGCTTCAACGAACGTATCCTTGTTACACAGTCAAAGAGTTTAAAACTTAACCTTGATTTAAAGCTCTGCTTTCACAAATATACTCTTTTGTAAAATATCATATTATTCGAGTAACCTGTTTAAAGCAATGTGGCCGCATTTTATCAATCTTGTAATATCATTAAAAATGTATTGTAAAACTACAATAAATTAGAGATTACATTATTACATATAATCAGATATCTTACCTGGAAGAACGTAAACATACTGTGGTAAGGAGACTGCGACCACTTCACCATCGGTATCCCGTATAACACACCTTATCTGGCTGCCGTTACTTGATAAAGACACATTCTTGAAATAAAATTTCAGTAGCCCATCGTTTCCCTCCGTCGTATTGTCGCTGAATACCTCAACATCTAAATATCCATTGTACGATGAGTCGAATGGATCGGAAAAGTCGCCTCCGACTTTTACTTCTACGCCGACTTGATGTATTGGCGTGTCGCTTAGATCGGCTGTACACGATGATAAACGGTCAGCCCACCCATCCTGACCCTCCACAATCATGTAGGTAAGAGTAAAGTTTGGTGCAGCTAAAATGGTGATAAAACACAAAGTCCGAGATATTCAAGCATAAGACAGCAGACGATAGCGTTTAATTTAACGCATTTAATTAATATGTTCATATTTATCAAAGGTTTCTATCAGGACTCGTGGTCCAAAAATAAAATAACGATGTATTATATTATTTTATGCAATTTGCAAGCGGCATGGTGTACGTTATCAAAATATGACGAATCAAGTAGATGTCGTGACATCCCATATTGTAATAAAGTGTGTGTTAATGTGTTAATGTGACAGTGCTTTAATAGTTTATTGTCAGAAATTAAATATATACTTACGTATGGGAAAACATTCACCGAACACGGACCAGGTACCGTCAGATTTGCAAGTTCCGTTTTCCGGTCCGGAAAGCCTAAACCTTGTATTGCATTGTATGGCCACAGATGAATTGACGGTGTAATTGGCTTGCAAAGGCGACATGAAACCGTTGTCCACTTTCAATGGATCACAAACAACCTCTACGCATGTTGGACTGCCTGACCATACCTCACCGTGTTCACAGTAAACAGAGGAGTTGCCTTCTAAGGTGTAGCCATCAATGCATTCAATAGAAATACGACTCCCGTATGTCGTGTTAACATCTGAGGGAATTCTACTAAATTCGGGATATACGAATGTTCCACAGTCTTCAATTATACAGGAGGTATTGTTGGTCCAGGTGCTGTTGGTCGTGCACGTTTCTGTGTTAAAAGTCTCATTCAGTTTATAACCTTCCATGCAATCCAGAAACACGACAGAGCCATACGTGGTTGTGTAATTTTCGTTGACAATTATCAAGTTAGGACTGAGTTCTAAGTAAGAGCAATCGACTATAAGGCATTCAGGAGCCTCTGTCCACGCACCTTCAGTACAGTAAATAAATGAACTTCCATTTAACGTAAAACCGTCTAAACACAGAATCTGAATAGCAGACTCATTAATATAAACACGAGTTGCATTTATTTGTTGTAAGTCTAATTCGTTACACAGCGTAGGTTTGCATTCTACAATCGGCCACGTTCCATTTTCGTAACACGAAACTGGTGATTTCCCAATCAATATGTACCCAGCTGAACAGGAAATATTTACAGTTTCATTGTACAGCAACATTTCGCTTAATCCGTTAGTGTGCGATTCACTGTTATTTGGATAAGTAAATTGTTCA
Source organism: Sinonovacula constricta (assembly GCA_007844125.1). Taxonomy (NCBI): domain Eukaryota; kingdom Metazoa; phylum Mollusca; class Bivalvia; order Cardiida; family Solecurtidae; genus Sinonovacula; species Sinonovacula constricta. The sequence continues at coordinate 17,530,170 of CM017563.1, forward strand.
CATGCTATTGGTGCGCAGGAACCGATAGAGCTCCACGAACCATTTTGCTGGCAAACCGTATATTCAGTACCGGTTACATTGTAACCAGGTTTACAAAGTAATTTTATTGTGGTGTTATAAACTAAACCAGACAGTTGATGTGATTCATTTAAGCTATTATCTGGTAATACTAAATCAGGGCAAAAAACTGGATTACAAGCAGGTGTTTCCGTCCATGATTTGTTAGCCGTGCAAGTAACATTTTCGGGTCCAGATAGATAGTAACCATCATAACAAAATGCTGTGACATTCTGATTGTAAGAAGAAATAGCGGTGTAGTTTATATATCCACCGTTTGAAAGAGGGCCGATGTCCGGACAGACTACCAGTACACAGCCAAAGCTTCCATTCCAGGTACCATTCGAAGTGCATTCAACTGTTGAAGAACCGTTTATTTCATAACCAGTTTCACATTCTAATCGTACAGAATCCATGAAGAAATGTGTGTCATTTGAATTGACATCTATAATGCCATGGTCTGGAACCTCTATCATTGGACATTCGACCTTATCACATGTGATGTTCTTGCTCCATGTTCCGTTGGCCTGACAGACTGTCATAGGATCGCCTAGAATTTCATACCCTTCGGAGCAGTTGGCTGTAAGTGAGACATTGTAGGTATACACATTTGGGTTACTGGTATATCCACCATTTGTAATCTCTACCGGAACTGAACAATTTATAGATGCACACGTTAAAGTACCACTCCACGTCCCATTAGCAAGGCATGTTATTGTTTCTGGACCGTCAACAAAAAAGCCCTCGTCACAGGAAAGTGTGACGTTATCCATGTACAGAAGATTTGATGTTGAGTTGACATCTAACTGACCCTTTTCCGGCAACGTCAGTTCCGGACAAACCATTATTTCACAAGTCGGGACATCAGTCCAAGTGTCGTTCTCTTGGCATGAAACAAGATCGGCCCCATTCAGTACATATCCATTATGACAGATTGCTTGCACAGTCCCATTGGTGAATGCAGGCATGTATTGGCCATTCTCCAAAGCTTGCAGATCTGGGCACGAAAACGGAATGCAAGTCAGATTGGTGCTCCAGGTGCCATTCGATTGGCAGGTACTTGTGTCCGGACCAAATGGTTTAAAACCTTGATTACAGGCCACAGTGACGTTATCTTGATAAAATTGCTTCACATTTGCTTCTATGTCAAGCGTTCCGTTTCCTGGGGTTTCGAAACTTGGACACTCAACCTTTTCACATGTGATGTTCTTGCTCCATGTTCCGTTGGCCTGACAGACTGTCATAGGATCGCCTAGAATTTCATACCCTTCGGAGCAGTTGGCTGTAAGTGAGACATTGTAGGTATACACATTTGGGTTACTGGTATATCCACCATTTGTAATCTCTACCGGAACTGAACAATTTATAGATGCACACGTTAAAGTACCACTCCACGTCCCATTAGCAAGGCATGTTATTGTTTCTGGACCGTCAACAAAAAAGCCCTCGTCACAGGAAAGTGTGACGTTATCCATGTACAGAAGATTTGATGTTGAGTTGACATCTAACTGACCCTTTTCCGGCAACGTCAGTTCCGGACAAACCATTATTTCACAAGTCGGGACATCAGTCCAAGTGTCGTTCTCTTGGCATGAAACAAGATCGGCCCCATTCAGTACATATCCATTATGACAGATTGCTTGCACAGTCCCATTGGTGAATGCAGGCATGTATTGGCCATTCTCCAAAGCTTGCAGATCTGGGCACGAAAACGGAATGCAAGTCAGATAGGTGCTCCAGGTGCCATTCGATTGGCAGGTACTTGTGTCCGGACCAAATGGTTTAAAACCTTGATTACAGGCCACAGTGACATTATCTTGATAAAATTGCTTCACATTTGCTTCTATGTCAAGCGTTCCGTTTCCTGGGGTTTCGAAACTTGGACACTCAACCTTTTCACATGTGATGTTCTTGCTCCATGTTCCGTTGGCCTGACAGACTGTCATAGGATCGCCTAGAATTTCATAACCTTCGGAGCAGTTGGCTGTAAGTGAGACATTGTAGGTATACACATTTGGGTTACTGGAATATCCACCATTTGTAAACTCTACCGAAACTGAACAATTTATAGATGCACACGTTAAAGTACCACTCCACGTCCCATTAGCAAGGCATGTTATTGTTTCTGGACCGTCAACAAAAAAGCCCTCGTCACAGGAAAGTGTGACGTTATCCATGTACAGAAGATTTGATGTTGAGTTGACATCTAACTGACCCTTTTCCGGCAACGTCAGTTCCGGACAACCCATTATTTCACAAGATGGGACATCAGTCCAAGTGTCGTTCTCTTGGCATGCAACAAGATCGGCTCCATTCAATACATATCCATTATGACAGATTGCTTGCACAGTCCCATTGGTAAATGCAGGCATGTATTGGCCATTCTCCAAACCTTGCAGATCTGGGCACGAAAACGGAATGCAAGTCAGATTGGTGCTCCAGGTGCCATTCGATTGGCAGGTACTTGGGTCCGGACCAAATGGCTTAAAGCCCTGATTACAGGTCACAGTGACGTTATCTTGATAAAATTGCTTCACATTTGCTTCTATGTCAAGCGTTCCGTTTCCTGGGGTTTCGAAACTTGGACACTCAACCTTTTCACATGTGATGTTCTTGCTCCATGTTCCGTTGGCCTGACAGACTGTCATAGGATCGCCTAGAATTTCATAACCTTCGGAGCAGTTGGCTGTAAGTGAGACATTGTAGGTATACACATTTGGGTTACTGGTATATCCACCATTTGTAATCTCTGCCGGAACTGAACAATTTATAGATGCACACGTTAAAGTACCACTCCACGTCCCATTAGCAAGGCATGTTATTGTTTCTGGACCGTCAACAAAAAAGCCCTCGTCACAAGAAAGTGTGACGTTATCCATGTACAGAAGATTTGATGTTGAGTTGACATCTAATTGACCCTTTTCCGGCAACGTCAGTTCCGGACAAACAATTCTTTCACAAGTCGGGACATCAGTCCAAGTGTCGTTCTCTTGGCATGCAACAAGATCGGCTCCATTCAATACATATCCATTATGACAGATTGCTTGCACAGTCCCATTGGTAAATGCAGGCATGTATTGGCCATTCTCCAAAGCTTGCAAATCTGGGCACGAAAACGGAATGCAAGTCAGATTGGTGCTCCAGGTGCCATTCGATTGGCAGGTACTTGTGTCCGGACCAAATGGTTTAAAACCCTGATTACAGGCCACAGTGACGTTATCTTGATAAAATTGCTTCACATTTGCTTCTATGTCAAGCGTTCCGTTTCCTGGGGTTTCGAAAATTGGACACTCAACCTTTTCACATGTGATGTTCTTGCTCCATGTTCCGTTGGTCTGACAGACTGTCATAGGATCGCCTAGAATTTCATAACCTTCGGAGCAGTTGGCTGTAAGTGAGACATTGTAGGTATATACATTTGGGTTACTGGTATATCCACCATTTGTAATCTCTACCGGAACTGAACAATTTATAGATGCACACGTTAAAGTACCACTCCACGTCCCATTAGCAAGGCATGTTATTGTTTCTGGACCGTCAACAAAAAAGCCCTCGTCACAGGAAAGTGTGACGTTATCCATGTACAGAAGATTTGATGTTGAGTTGACATCTAACTGACCCTTTTCCGGCAACGTCAGTTCCGGACAAACCATTATTTCACAAGTCGGGACATCAGTCCAAGTGTCGTTCTCTTGGCATGAAACAAGATCGGCTCCATTCAGTACATATCCATTATGACAGATTGCTTGCACAGTCCCATTGGTGAATGCAGGCATGTATTGGCCATTCTCCAAAGCTTGCAGATCTGGGCACAAAAACGGAATGCAAGTCAGATTGGTGCTCCAGGTGCCATTCGATTGGCAGGTACTTGTGTCCGGACCAAATGGTTTAAAACCCTGATTACAGGCCACAGTGACGTTATCTTGATAAAATTGCTTCACATTTGCTTCTATGTCAAGCGTTCCGTTTCCTGGGGTTTCGAAAATTGGACACTCAACCTTTTCACATGTGATGTTCTTGCTCCATGTTCCGTTGGCCTGACAGACTGTCATAGGATCGCCTAGAATTTCATAACCTTCGGAGCAGTTGGCTGTAAGTGAGACATTGTAGGTATATACATTTGGGTTACTGGTATATCCACCATTTGTAATCTCTACCGGAACTGAACAATTTATAGATGCACACGTTAAAGTACCACTCCACGTCCCATTAGCAAGGCATGTTATTGTTTCTGGACCGTCAACAAAAAAGCCCTCGTCACAGGAAAGTGTGACGTTATCCATGTACAGAAGATTTGATGTTGAGTTGACATCTAACTGACCCTTTTCCGGCAACGTCAGTTCCGGACAAACCATTATTTCACAAGTCGGGACATCAGTCCAAGTGTCGTTCTCTTGGCATGAAACAAGATCGGCTCCATTCAGTACATATCCATTATGACAGATTGCTTGCACAGTCCCATTGGTGAATGCAGGCATGTATTGGCCATTCTCCAAAGCTTGCAGATCTGGGCACGAAAACGGAATGCAAGTCAGATTGGTGCTCCAGGTGCCATTCGATTGGCAGGTACTTGTGTCCGGACCAAATGGCTTAAAGCCCTAATTACAGGTCACAGTGACGTTATCTTGATAAAATTGCTTCACATTTGCTTCTATGTCAAGCGTTCCGTTTCCTGGGGTTTCGAAACTTGGACACTCAACCTTTTCACATGTGATGTTCTTGCTCCATGTTCCGTTGGTCTGACAGACTGTCATAGGATCGCCTAGAATTTCATAACCTTCGGAGCAGTTGGCTGTAAGTGAGACATTGTAGGTATACACATTTGGGTTACTGGTATATCCACCATTTGTAATCTCTGCCGGAACTGAACAATTTATAGATGCACACGTTAAAGTACCACTCCACGTCCCATTAGCAAGGCATGTTATTGTTTCTGGACCGTCAACAAAAAAGCCCTCGTCACAAGAAAGTGTGACGTTATCCATGTACAGAAGATTTGATGTTGAGTTGACATCTAATTGACCCTTTTCCGGCAACGTCAGTTCCGGACAAACAATTCTTTCACAAGTCGGGACATCAGTCCAAGTGTCGTTCTCTTGGCATGCAACAAGATCGTCTCCATTCAATACATATCCATTATGACAGATTGCTTGCACAGTCCCATTGGTAAATGCAGGCATGTATTGGCCATTCTCCAAACCTTGCAAATCTGGGCACGAAAACGGAATGCAAGTCAGATTGGTGCTCCAGGTGCCATTCGATTGGCAGGTACTTGTGTCCGGACCAAATGGTTTAAAACCCTGATTACAGGCCACAGTGACGTTATCTTGATAAAATTGCTTCACATTTGCTTCTATGTCAAGCGTTCCGTTTCCTGGGGTTTCGAAACTTGGACACTCAACCTTTTCACATGTGATGTTCTTGCTCCATGTTCCGTTGGCCTGACATACTGTCATAGGATCGCCTAGAATTTCATAACCTTCGGAGCAGTTAGCTGTAAGTGAGACATTGTAGGTATACACATTTGGGTTACTTGTATATCCACCATTTGTAATCTCTACCGGAACTGAACAATTTATAGATGCACACGTTAAAGTACCACTCCACGTCCCATTAGCAAGGCATGTTATTGTTTCTGGACCGTCAACAAAAAAGCCCTCGTCACAGGAAAGTGTGACGTTATCCATGTACAGAAGATTTGATGTTGAGTTGACATCTAACTGACCCTTTTCCGGCAACGTCAGTTCCGGACAAACCATTATTTCACAAGTCGGGACATCAGTCCAAGTGTCGTTCTCTTGGCATGCAACAAGATCGGCTCCATTCAATACATATCCATTATGACAGATTGCTTGCACAGTCCCATTGGTAAATGCAGGCATGTATTGGCCATTCTCCAAACCTTGCAGATCTGGGCACGAAAACGGAATGCAAGTCAGATTGGTGCTCCAGGTGCCATTCGATTGGCAGGTACTTGTGTCCGGACCAAATGGCTTAAAGCCCTGATTACAGGTCACAGTGACGTTATCTTGATAAAATTGCTTCACATTTGCTTCTATGTCAAGCGTTCCGTTTCCTGGGGTTTCGAAACTTGGACACTCAACCTTTTCACATGTGATGTTCTTGCTCCATGTTCCGTTGGCCTGACAGACTGTCATAGGATCGCCTAGAATTTCATAACCTTCGGAGCAGTTGGCTGTAAGTGAGACATTGTAGGTATATACATTTGGGTTACTGGTATATCCACCATTTGTAATCTCTGCCGGAACTGAACAATTTATAGATGCACACGTTAAAGTACCACTCCACGTCCCATTAGCAAGGCATGTTATTGTTTCTGGACCGTCAACAAAAAAGCCCTCGTCACAAGAAAGTGTGACGTTATCCATGTACAGAAGATTTGATGTTGAGTTGACATCTAATTGACCCTTTTCCGGCAACGTCAGTTCCGGACAAACTATTCTTTCACAAGTCGGGACATCAGTCCAAGTGTCGTTCTCTTGGCATGCAACAAGATCGGCTCCATTCAATACATATCCATTATGACAGATTGCTTGCACAGTCCCATTGGTAAATGCAGGCATGTATTGGCCATTCTCCAAACCTTGCAAATCTGGGCACGAAAACGGAATGCAAGTCAGATTGGTGCTCCAGGTGCCATTCGATTGGCAGGTACTTGTGTCCGGACCAAATGGTTTAAAACCTTGATTACAGGCCACAGTGACATTATCTTGATAAAATTGCTTCACATTTGCTTCTATGTCAAGCGTTCCGTTTCCTGGGGTTTCGAAACTTGGACACTCAACCTTTTCACATGTGATGTTCTTGCTCCATGTTCCGTTGGCCTGACAGACTGTCATAGGATCGCCTAGAATTTCATAACCTTCGGAGCAGTTGGCTGTAAGTGAGACATTGTAGGTATATACATTTGGGTTACTGGTATATCCACCATTTGTAATCTCTACCGGAACTGAACAATTTATAGATGCACACGTTAAAGTACCACTCCACGTCCCATTAGCAAGGCATGTTATTGTTTCTGGACCGTCAACAAAAAAGCCCTCGTCACAGGAAAGTGTGACGTTATCCATGTACAGAAGATTTGATGTTGAGTTGACATCTAACTGACCCTTTTCCGGCAACGTCAGTTCCGGACAAACCATTATTTCACAAGTCGGGACATCAGTCCAAGTGTCGTTCTCTTGGCATGCAACAAGATCGGCTCCATTCAATACATATCCATTATGACAGATTGCTTGCACAGTCCCATTGGTAAATGCAGGCATGTATTGGCCATTCTCCAAACCTTGCAGATCTGGGCACGAAAACGGAATGCAAGTCAGATTGGTGCTCCAGGTGCCATTCGATTGGCAGGTACTTGTGTCCGGACCAAATGGCTTAAAGCCCTGATTACAGGTCACAGTGACGTTATCTTGATAAAATTGCTTCACATTTGCTTCTATGTCAAGCGTTCCGTTTCCTGGGGTTTCGAAACTTGGACACTCAACCTTTTCACATGTGATGTTCTTGCTCCATGTTCCGTTGGCCTGACAGACTGTCATAGGATCGCCTAGAATTTCATAACCTTCGGAGCAGTTGGCTGTAAGTGAGACATTGTAGGTATATACATTTGGGTTACTGGTATATCCACCATTTGTAATCTCTGCCGGAACTGAACAATTTATAGATGCACACGTTAAAGTACCACTCCACGTCCCATTAGCAAGGCATGTTATTGTTTCTGGACCGTCAACAAAAAAGCCCTCGTCACAAGAAAGTGTGACGTTATCCATGTACAGAAGATTTGATGTTGAGTTGACATCTAATTGACCCTTTTCCGGCAACGTCAGTTCCGGACAAACTATTCTTTCACAAGTCGGGACATCAGTCCAAGTGTCGTTCTCTTGGCATGCAACAAGATCGGCTCCATTCAATACATATCCATTATGACAGATTGCTTGCACAGTCCCATTGGTAAATGCAGGCATGTATTGGCCATTCTCCAAACCTTGCAAATCTGGGCACGAAAACGGAATGCAAGTCAGATTGGTGCTCCAGGTGCCATTCGATTGGCAGGTACTTGTGTCCGGACCAAATGGTTTAAAACCTTGATTACAGGCCACAGTGACGTTATCTTGATAAAATTGCTTCACATTTGCTTCTATGTCAAGCGTTCCGTTTCCTGGGGTTTCGAAACTTGGACACTCAACCTTTTCACATGTGATGTTCTTGCTCCATGTTCCGTTGGCCTGACAGACTGTCATAGGATCGCCTAGAATTTCATAACCTTCGGAGCAGTTGGCTGTAAGTGAGACATTGTAGGTATACACATTTGGGTTACTTGTATATCCACCATTTGTAATCTCTACCGGAACTGAACAATTTATAGATGCACACGTTAAAGTACCACTCCACGTCCCATTAGCAAGGCATGTTATTGTTTCTGGACCGTCAACAAAAAAGCCCTCGTCACAAGAAAGTGTGACGTTATCCATGTACAGAAGATTTGATGTTGAGTTGACATCTAATTGACCCTTTTCCGGCAACGTCAGTTCCGAACAAACAATTCTTTCACAAGTCGGGACATCAGTCCAAGTGTCGTTCTCTTGGCATGCAACAAGATCGGCTCCATTCAATACATATCCATTATGACAGATTGCTTGCACAGTCCCATTGGTAAATGCAGGCATGTATTGGCCATTCTCCAAACCTTGCAGATCTGGGCACGAAAACGGAATGCAAGTCAGATTGGTGCTCCAGGTGCCATTCGATTGGCAGGTACTTGTGTCCGGACCAAATGGTTTAAAACCTTGATTACAGGCCACAGTGACATTATCTTGATAAAATTGCTTCACATTTGCTTCTATGTCAAGCGTTCCGTTTCCTGGGGTTTCGAAACTTGGACACTCAACCTTTTCACATGTGATGTTCTTGCTCCATGTTCCGTTGGCCTGACAGACTGTCATAGGATCGCCTAGAATTTCATAACCTTCGGAGCAGTTGGCTGTAAGTGAGACATTGTAGGTATATACATTTGGGTTACTGGTATATCCACCATTTGTAATCTCTACCGGAACTGAACAATTTATAGATGCACACGTTAAAGTACCACTCCACGTCCCATTAGCAAGGCATGTGATTGTTTCTGGACCGTCAACAAAAAAGCCCTCGTCACAGGAAAGTGTGACGTTATCCATGTACAGAAGATTTGATGTTGAGTTGACATCTAACTGACCCTTTTCCGGCAACGTCAGTTCCGGACAAACCATTATTTCACAAGTCGGGACATCAGTCCAAGTGTCGTTCTCTTGGCATGCAACAAGATCGGCTCCATTCAATACATATCCATTATGACAGATTGCTTGCACAGTCCCATTGGTAAATGCAGGCATGTATTGGCCATTCTCCAAAGCTTGCAGATCTGGGCACGAAAACGGGATGCAAGTCAGATTGGTGCTCCAGGTGCCATTCGATTGGCAGGTACTTGTGTCCGGACCAAATGGCTTAAAGCCCTGATTACAGGTCACAGTGACGTTATCTTGATAAAATTGCTTCACATTTGCTTCTATGTCAAGCGTTCCGTTTCCTGGGGTTTCGAAACTTGGACACTCAACCTTTTCACATGTGATGTTCTTGCTCCATGTTCCGTTGGCCTGACAGACTGTCATAGGATCGCCTAGAATTTCATAACCTTCGGAGCAGTTGGCTGTAAGTGAGACATTGTAGGTATACACATTTGGGTTACTGGTATATCCACCATTTGTAATCTCTGCCGGAACTGAACAATTTATAGATGCACACGTTAAAGTACCACTCCACGTCCCATTAGCAAGGCATGTTATTGTTTCTGGACCGTCAACAAAAAAGCCCTCGTCACAAGAAAGTGTGACGTTATCCATGTACAGAAGATTTGATGTTGAGTTGACATCTAATTGACCCTTTTCCGGCAACGTCAGTTCCGGACAAACAATTCTTTCACAAGTCGGGACATCAGTCCAAGTGTCGTTCTCTTGGCATGCAACAAGATCGGCTCCATTCAATACATATCCATTATGACAGATTGCTTGCACAGTCCCATTGGTAAATGCAGGCATGTATTGGCCATTCTCCAAAGCTTGCAAATCTGGGCACGAAAACGGAATGCAAGTCAGATTGGTGCTCCAGGTGCCATTCGATTGGCAGGTACTTGTGTCCGGACCAAATGGTTTAAAACCCTGATTACAGGCCACAGTGACGTTATCTTGATAAAATTGCTTCACATTTGCTTCTATGTCAAGCGTTCCGTTTCCTGGGGTTTCGAAAATTGGACACTCAACCTTTTCACATGTGATGTTCTTGCTCCATGTTCCGTTGGCCTGACAGACTGTCATAGGATCGCCTAGAATTTCATAACCTTCGGAGCAGTTGGCTGTAAGTGAGACATTGTAGGTATATACATTTGGGTTACTGGTATATCCACCATTTGTAATCTCTACCGGAACTGAACAATTTATAGATGCACACGTTAAAGTACCACTCCACGTCCCATTAGCAAGGCATGTTATTGTTTCTGGACCGTCAACAAAAAAGCCCTCGTCACAGGAAAGTGTGACGTTATCCATGTACAGAAGATTTGATGTTGAGTTGACATCTAACTGACCCTTTTCCGGCAACGTCAGTTCCGGACAAACCATTATTTCACAAGTCGGGACATCAGTCCAAGTGTCGTTCTCTTGGCATGAAACAAGATCGGCTCCATTCAGTACATATCCATTATGACAGATTGCTTGCACAGTCCCATTGGTGAATGCAGGCATGTATTGGCCATTCTCCAAAGCTTGCAGATCTGGGCACGAAAACGGAATGCAAGTCAGATTGGTGCTCCAGGTGCCATTCGATTGGCAGGTACTTGTGTCCGGACCAAATGGCTTAAAGCCCTGATTACAGGTCACAGTGACGTTATCTTGATAAAAATTGCTTCACATTTGCTTCTATGTCAAGCGTTCCGTTTCCTGGGGTTTCGAAACTTGGACACTCAACCTTTTCACATGTGATGTTCTTGCTCCATGTTCCGTTGGTCTGACAGACTGTCATAGGATCGCCTAGAATTTCATAACCTTCGGAGCAGTTGGCTGTAAGTGAGACATTGTAGGTATACACATTTGGGTTACTGGTATATCCACCATTTGTAATCTCTGCCGGAACTGAACAATTTATAGATGCACACGTTAAAGTACCACTCCACGTCCCATTAGCAAGGCATGTTATTGTTTCTGGACCGTCAACAAAAAAGCCCTCGTCACAAGAAAGTGTGACGTTATCCATGTACAGAAGATTTGATGTTGAGTTGACATCTAATTGACCCTTTTCCGGCAACGTCAGTTCCGGACAAACAATTCTTTCACAAGTCGGGACATCAGTCCAAGTGTCGTTCTCTTGGCATGCAACAAGATCGGCTCCATTCAATACATATCCATTATGACAGATTGCTTGCACAGTCCCATTGGTAAATGCAGGCATGTATTGGCCATTCTCCAAACCTTGCAAATATGGGCACGAAAACGGAATGCAAGTCAGATTGGTGCTCCAGGTGCCATTCGATTGGCAGGTACTTGTGTCCGGACCAAATGGTTTAAAACCCTGATTACAGGCCACAGTGACGTTATCTTGATAAAATTGCTTCACATTTGCTTCTATGTCAAGCGTTCCGTTTCCTGGGGTTTCGAAACTTGGACACTCAACCTTTTCACATGTGATGTTCTTGCTCCATGTTCCGTTGGTCTGACAGACTGTCATAGGATCGCCTAGAATTTCATAACCTTCGGAGCAGTTGGCTGTAAGTGAGACATTGTAGGTATACACATTTGGGTTACTGGTATATCCACCATTTGTAATCTCTGCCGGAACTGAACAATTTATAGATGCACACGTTAAAGTACCACTCCACGTCCCATTAGCAAGGCATGTTATTGTTTCTGGACCGTCAACAAAAAAGCCCTCGTCACAAGAAAGTGTGACGTTATCCATGTACAGAAGATTTGATGTTGAGTTGACATCTAATTGACCCTTTTCCGGCAACGTCAGTTTCGGACAAACAATTCTTTCACAAGTCGGGACATCAGTCCAATTGTCGTTCTCTTGGCATGCAACAAGATCGGCTCCATTCAATACATATCCATTATGACAGATTGCTTGCACAGTCCCATTGGTAAATGCAGGCATGTATTGGCCATTCTCCAAACCTTGCAGATCTGGGCACGAAAACGGAATGCAAGTCAGATTGGTGCTCCAGGTGCTATTCGATTGGCAGGTACTTGTGTCCGGACCAAATGGTTTAAAACCCTGATTACAGGCCACAGTGACGTTATCTTGATAAAATTGCTTCACATTTGCTTCTATGTCAAGCGTTCCGTTTCCTGGGGTTTCGAAACTTGGACACTCAACCTTTTCACATGTGATGTTCTTGCTCCATGTTCCGTTGGCCTGACAGACTGTCATAGGATCGCCTAGAATTTCATAACCTTCGGAGCAGTTGGCTGTAAGTGAGACATTGTAGGTATACACATTTGGGTTACTGGTATATCCACCATTTGTAATCTCTGCCGGAACTGAACAATTTATAGATGCACACGTTAAAGTACCACTCCACGTCCCATTAGCAAGGCATGTTATTGTTTCTGGACCGTCAACAAAAAAGCCCTCGTCACAAGAAAGTGTGACGTTATCCATGTACAGAAGATTTGATGTTGAGTTGACATCTAATTGACCCTTTTCCGGCAACGTCAGTTCCGGACAAACAATTCTTTCACAAGTCGGGACATCAGTCCAAGTGTCGTTCTCTTGGCATGCAACAAGATCGGCTCCATTCAATACATATCCATTATGACAGATTGCTTGCACAGTCCCATTGGTAAATGCAGGCATGTATTGGCCATTCTCCAAAGCTTGCAAATCTGGGCACGAAAACGGAATGCAAGTCAGATTGGTGCTCCAGGTGCCATTCGATTGGCAGGTACTTGTGTCCGGACCAAATGGTTTAAAACCCTGATTACAGGCCACAGTGACGTTATCTTGATAAAATTGCTTCACATTTGCTTCTATGTCAAGCGTTCCGTTTCCTGGGGTTTCGAAAATTGGACACTCAACCTTTTCACATGTGATGTTCTTGCTCCATGTTCCGTTGGCCTGACAGACTGTCATAGGATCGCCTAGAATTTCATAACCTTCGGAGCAGTTGGCTGTAAGTGAGACATTGTAGGTATATACATTTGGGTTACTGGTATATCCACCATTTGTAATCTCTACCGGAACTGAACAATTTATAGATGCACACGTTAAAGTACCACTCCACGTCCCATTAGCAAGGCATGTTATTGTTTCTGGACCGTCAACAAAAAAGCCCTCGTCACAGGAAAGTGTGACGTTATCCATGTACAGAAGATTTGATGTTGAGTTGACATCTAACTGACCCTTTTCCGGCAACGTCAGTTCCGGACAAACCATTATTTCACAAGTCGGGACATCAGTCCAAGTGTCGTTCTCTTGGCATGAAACAAGATCGGCTCCATTCAGTACATATCCATTATGACAGATTGCTTGCACAGTCCCATTGGTGAATGCAGGCATGTATTGGCCATTCTCCAAAGCTTGCAGATCTGGGCACGAAAACGGAATGCAAGTCAGATTGGTGCTCCAGGTGCCATTCGATTGGCAGGTACTTGTGTCCGGACCAAATGGCTTAAAGCCCTGATTACAGGTCACAGTGACGTTATCTTGATAAAAATTGCTTCACATTTGCTTCTATGTCAAGCGTTCCGTTTCCTGGGGTTTCGAAACTTGGACACTCAACCTTTTCACATGTGATGTTCTTGCTCCATGTTCCGTTGGTCTGACAGACTGTCATAGGATCGCCTAGAATTTCATAACCTTCGGAGCAGTTGGCTGTAAGTGAGACATTGTAGGTATACACATTTGGGTTACTGGTATATCCACCATTTGTAATCTCTGCCGGAACTGAACAATTTATAGATGCACACGTTAAAGTACCACTCCACGTCCCATTAGCAAGGCATGTTATTGTTTCTGGACCGTCAACAAAAAAGCCCTCGTCACAAGAAAGTGTGACGTTATCCATGTACAGAAGATTTGATGTTGAGTTGACATCTAATTGACCCTTTTCCGGCAACGTCAGTTCCGGACAAACAATTCTTTCACAAGTCGGGACATCAGTCCAAGTGTCGTTCTCTTGGCATGCAACAAGATCGGCTCCATTCAATACATATCCATTATGACAGATTGCTTGCACAGTCCCATTGGTAAATGCAGGCATGTATTGGCCATTCTCCAAACCTTGCAAATATGGGCACGAAAACGGAATGCAAGTCAGATTGGTGCTCCAGGTGCCATTCGATTGGCAGGTACTTGTGTCCGGACCAAATGGTTTAAAACCCTGATTACAGGCCACAGTGACGTTATCTTGATAAAATTGCTTCACATTTGCTTCTATGTCAAGCGTTCCGTTTCCTGGGGTTTCGAAACTTGGACACTCAACCTTTTCACATGTGATGTTCTTGCTCCATGTTCCGTTGGTCTGACAGACTGTCATAGGATCGCCTAGAATTTCATAACCTTCGGAGCAGTTGGCTGTAAGTGAGACATTGTAGGTATACACATTTGGGTTACTGGTATATCCACCATTTGTAATCTCTGCCGGAACTGAACAATTTATAGATGCACACGTTAAAGTACCACTCCACGTCCCATTAGCAAGGCATGTTATTGTTTCTGGACCGTCAACAAAAAAGCCCTCGTCACAAGAAAGTGTGACGTTATCCATGTACAGAAGATTTGATGTTGAGTTGACATCTAATTGACCCTTTTCCGGCAACGTCAGTTTCGGACAAACAATTCTTTCACAAGTCGGGACATCAGTCCAATTGTCGTTCTCTTGGCATGCAACAAGATCGGCTCCATTCAATACATATCCATTATGACAGATTGCTTGCACAGTCCCATTGGTAAATGCAGGCATGTATTGGCCATTCTCCAAACCTTGCAGATCTGGGCACGAAAACGGAATGCAAGTCAGATTGGTGCTCCAGGTGCTATTCGATTGGCAGGTACTTGTGTCCGGACCAAATGGTTTAAAACCCTGATTACAGGCCACAGTGACGTTATCTTGATAAAATTGCTTCACATTTGCTTCTATGTCAAGCGTTCCGTTTCCTGGGGTTTCGAAACTTGGACACTCAATCTTTTCACATGTGATGTTCTTGCTCCATGTTCCGTTGGCCTGACAGACTGTCATAGGATCGCCTAGAATTTCATAACCTTCGGAGCAGTTGGCTGTAAGTGAGACATTGTAGGTATACACATTTGGGTTACTGGTATATCCACCATTTGTAATCTCTGCCGGAACTGAACAATTTATAGATGCACACGTTAAAGTACCATTCCACGTCCCATTAGCAAGGCATGTTATTGTTTCTGGACCGTCAACAAAAAGGCCCTCGTCACAAGAAATTGTGACGTTATCCATGTACAGAAGATTTGATGTTGAGTTGACATCTAATTGACCCTTTTCCGGCAACGTCAGTTTCGGACAAACAATTCTTTCACAAGTCGGGACATCAGTCCAAGTGTCGTTCTCTTGGCATGCAACAAGATCGGCTCCATTCAATACATATCCATTATGACAGATTGCTTGCACAGTCCCATTGGTAAATGCAGGCATGTATTGGCCATTCTCCAAACCTTGCAGATCTGGGCACGAAAACGGAATGCAAGTCAGATTGGTGCTCCAGGTGCCATTCGATTGGCAGGTACTTGTGTCCGGACCAAATGGTTTAAAACCCTGATTACAGGCCACAGCGACATTATCTTGATAAAATTGCTTCACATTTGCTTCTATGTCAAGCGTTCCGTTTCCTGGGGTTTCAAAACTTGGACACTCAACCTTTTCACATGTGATGTTCTTGCTCCATGTTCCGTTGGCCTGACAGACTGTCATAGGATCGCCTAGAATTTCATAACCTTCGGAGCAGTTAGCTGTAAGTGAGACATTGTAGGTATACACATTTGGGTTACTGGTATATCCACCATTTGTAATCTCTACCGGGTCTGAACAAATTATAGATGCGCACGCTAAAGTACCACTCCAGGTCCCGTTAGCAAGGCATGTTATTGTTTTTGGACCATCGACCACATAGCCTTTTCTGCAGGAGATACTAACATTGTCTCCAAAGGTAAAGTTTTCTGATAGTCTGTTTGAGACGTCTCCATTGTCAGGCATTGGCGGATCCGGGCAGACTACCTTTTCACATGTTACATTCATACTCCATGTTTTGTTTGCCTGGCATGTGACAACGCTGTCATTTCCTAATAACGTATAACCATTGTTACATTTAGCTGTTAGTGTGTCCTTGAATGTGTACTTGTTGGACAAGCCAAGGTACTCGCCTTGACTTATCGGCGCAGGATCGCTGCACGTTACTGGTGTGCATCCTGCAACTTCACTCCATGATCCGTTCGCTTGACAGCGCACTTCGTTCGTTCCTTGTAGCTCATAACCATTGTTACATTGTATTTCAATTGTTTCGTTAAATTTTGTTCTGTTCGCTTGTGTAGACAACGCCATTGCAAAGTCTGGGAGAACATATGTCGCACACGTGATAGCTGTACATGAGGGTACATTTTCCCACTTATTTGATGTTGATGTGGAACATGTTATGTTATTAGTTCCTATCAGTTTAAAGCCTTGATTGCATGTAACAATGACATGTTCATTGGAACCGTATGTTTCTTTAGAGGCCTGTCCGTTTGCAATGACTGGAATCTCAGTACATGTGTCTGAAATATTACATAAATGAAATCGAATGTCACAAAGTAATCGATAATTTTTTCTTTGATACATCATACAATTTAAAGGTGGTATCCGACAGTTTGCCTATATTATATACACGAACCAATGTCTATCCACCGCTTTGGGGAATGTGGTCATAATTTTTGCATAAGCCCATACTTTAGTCGTTATAAAGACGGTTTTGAAATCTATCTTTATTGATAGACTGTACTAATCGCGAAAAATTATTCTAAATGTCCAGTCTTTCCAAATCTGTAAAATGCGCGATAGTGGTTTCTGCTTAAAATAGATATCGACGTCAGAGCGGATAACCCAGATTTCCATATAAAAGTAAGTGATCATGTGTTGTTGTTTTTTTTTAATTTAAAAATAGATCTCTCTGAAGCGTGGCTCGGATAGGAAAAACGTGACGAGTGTGGATTTATCCTTGACTTTTACACACATCTTTGGCATCAATGAACAGCATTTTGCAAGACCTTTGCATGTACCAATGACTTATATAGTTATTTGAGAAAAAAAAATGGACCAAACTGTCGGATACCACCTCTACATTATTATAATTGACAAAATTAAATTTTATCACCATCATTATCATCATCATCAACATCACCATCATCATCATCATCATCATCAGTAACAACACCATCAACTTCTGCTTCTTCCTCCACTTCATCCTCCTCATCATCATCGTTGTCACATTGTCATGATCATCACCATCATAATCATCATTATAAAGATGTGGCTTACATTCCACGCATAAATCGTTAGGTTTGTTGAATCGCCGGTTGCTGTCGCATGCACAACGACCGTTGTAACAAATCGACATTGAAGTAATGCACTTCTCGCGCCCATTCCTAATGCATGTCTCGTTGAAGTTGACACCTGCAAATGTGTATTTATTCGTTTTCAGTTACATTGCAGAAATACATTTATAAGGACACCTAACAATTATTGGTGATATATGACACCAAACAAAGTAACGGGTAGAACTTTCGCCGCGGGAAAGTTAGAAACAACTTCTTGTGAAAGTGGGGTGCTGAAATGGTTAAAAGTCGGCGACTTTAGTATAAAATAAGACATTTTCGAACAAAACTGTGTTAACTAAAAATGCATACTGTGTAACTTTCAAGAATAATTTAGACATAAAAGCGTTGCTTCTATCTCAATAAAACATAAATAACTCATGGAAATAATGTTTCGTCAAATACAAATGTATAACTCGACGAATACAATAAATGAATAATACGACGCTTGCAAGAAGTCAATTTTTGACAAAAATGAATACCTACTGTTCTGGAACAGCGCATTTTCTGAATATGCAGGCTTTACAGCACTTTGATATTTTTAAGGCTGACTATACGGTTGTCTCACTTAATCGTTATCGAGCATGCTGTTTTGCAGAAGAGAAATTATTTCCTTGAAAATCTAAAATCGCAGTCAATCACCTCGTAAGTTTAACAAAACTAATGATGAATATGATAATTATGTTCCAAATAGTTGTTCCATTTGATGTTCCAGGTGATTTTATCATTGTTTACAGCCGTTTTTGCCCGTTAAATGTGTTTACTGTGTTTTTCGCAACAAAACATCGCACCAGCTGATTTTTCTAGGTAGTCGGCAAAAAGGTTTTCTGACTCATTTTTGTGTATTTTTGTAAGACATTGGCCTTTTACCGTGTTTATAGTCATATAGCTTCATTGAGTTTACACAATTGTCACATATGAGCCGAAACCGAATTTATTTGTAATTTTATTGTCAAGTTGAACGATCAGGGTTTTTTTAAAGTTAAATTTGCATAGTTAGACTAATCCTTAATGATTTTGGATTTAATACTTTGCTGTAGTGGCTCTTTATCAATGGAGGCAACTCTTAGTCTGTTTTCATAAAATGTAGGATTTGTCTCCCTTGGTCCTGAGCAAAATTAAGTTTTAAACTAGTTACTCTAGGACACTTTTGTAATTTTCCGTCTCTTACGGATGCCCTTCCGTTATCTATCTGTCTACCCAAGGACAGAATACCTACAACTGTTACGTTAGATAGAAATGTAGAACGTGGTACACGAAAGAACAGAAAATTATGCTATATATATACAATAAATAGTTTAACAACTTTATATTCAGGGTGTTATAAATAATATGGATCCAAGCATTATAATTTGTAAGGAGTTATGTGTATATTGTTTAATGTATACAACCTGCTCTTAGTTCATAACTAGCTTTTTACATTTTTAAACAGAATCGGTACTTGTGACTTTTAAAGTACTATTACATAATACGCAGTTGAAATCCCATTATAACGTGGGGGCGGGGGTCATAGTATGCTCGCATCATGACACAAATAATATTATTTTAGATGGAAAAAGATGTGCTGAATATTAGGTACGGACGTACTAACTGCTGCTTTTGTGATTTTGTGGGTATGGTGGTGGTTGTGATGATAAATATGGTGATAAGGAGGAGGTGGGTGAGGAGCATTATGATATTTATGATGATAATGTGATGACGATGATATAGAGAATACATGGTTAGTGCCGAGAATGAGAAGAAAGTTTATCTAGTGAGCGAGAAACGAATATCTTGGCGAGCTTTAGCGAGCCAAGATTCGCTTCGAAGCGAACCAGATAAACTTTCTTTTTCTCGGCACCAATCATGTATTCGATTTATCCTGCGCTTTATCTTGCATATGAAAAAAAGGAGTTAACAAACGAGGAAGATTTAAGAAAAGTTAACGGAAAAACAATAGCCGCTTCACTCCTTTTTTATTCAGACATGAACTCCGTTCAAATTTTTTATTTCATTTTTATTCTCCATATATAAATATATATATAAATGTTAAAAAAATCCATGAATGATTACATAATTCGGCGAAAAAGCATTAATTGCACGTTATATTAAGAGCCTATGAACATAAGTAATGTAAACAATATATTCATACGCTAGTTTTGGTCACGTGGCATTTTGACTGGATATCACTAAGTTTATCCGGCAAGGCTTTATCCTGCACATTTTCGCGTTAAAGCAGGATAAAATGATGATGATGATGATGATGATGATGATGATGATGACGATGATAATTATGATAATGAGGAGGAGCAGGATTATGATATTGGTGATGATGATGCTGCTGTCGATGATGATGATTGTGATGATGATTATGATTATGATTATGATGATGATGATGATGATGATGATGATGATGATGATGACGATGATAATGATGATGATGATGATGATGATGATGATGATGATGATGATGATGATGATGAAAGGGATGGTGGGGGTGTTAATGATGACGATTATGATGAATATGAGATGGGGAAGTAGTAGGAGTAGGAGGAGTTGAGGACGAAGAGGATGACATGGAATCAATGCATCGCATCAACTTACTTTTCCTGATGGGAGTTTGGATTTCTGTAACAGTGGTTGATACGGTGACTTTCACACTAGATGTCAACAAAATTAGCACCCCTAAGGTGACGCTGCCGCTCTGAGGATCTTCAGCACCACTGACAATGATGTTTCTGACGGCTTCTTTATCATGTGCCGTCCGGCCTTTATGGGATATCACCAGGATGAAATTAACGATTATACTGCCGTAGCTGAAAAACATGGCAACATTTATTAATCTTGTTATGTCAAGAGGTTTAGTGAGGTACATATGTTTTATTTGTTATCTACTTTCTAAGAATGTAATTGCTTTGAAATGGTTATAACGAATCGTGGCCCATTCAGCTATGACGTCATTTGTATACGTCGTTCAAATACCGAAAGTATTGCTATATTACAGTGATGTATTATGTGATGTATAACATATTATATAAGTGAATATTGGTAAATCAAATTTTGAGCTTGCGCAAAATCTCAACTGAGAACGGATTTTGCAAGCGGGACCTGGCAAGATGGCATCTAAATCCACAGACATCGATACACAGTGTGTTGACACATCAAATTGATATATGGCAGACATAGTAATATAAATTTTGAAGAAACCATGAAAAAGGGTGGGTGGGTAATAAAAAGAAAAAATGAGAGAACATAATGAAAAAAAAGATGATGAGAGAGAGAGAAAATGGGATAGACGGAGAGACAGAGACAGAAAATCCCAACGTATCCATTCTATCCATTCTACTACTTTCGAAGTTATTTTCCGGGCCACTCGGATAACTTAAATCATTTCTAACAAAAGAAGTGTAGGTAAGACGGCACTTAATAAGTTTGTTCGTTATTTTTTAGTAGCTGTCAATACTTTTGAAGTAAATTGCACCATGGCCAAAGTTGTTAGAACCCAATAGTCATTTATAGGTTAAAACATCCTTAATTATAAAAGCAATATAATAGGTCTACATCGCAGTTTTAAAATAAATAATGTATATATAATTTAAAAAATATTTCTTCTATTTTTTTTATCGACACGCTATTTTTATTTTTTCAAAAATCATTTTTAATATGTCCAAGGACAAAAGTGACTATACCTCAATGACTTCACGCTGCATCCCTGGTAGTCACTACCGATGTCTTGATTTGCTACCATCTTTGCGTTAACCTGCGACGAGCAAAAGTATTAACATTTTTAACATTTTTGTACATTTGTTTTACGGTTTTAAGATAAAATAAGTTGGGTTAATGAGCATGTGCAGATTAAAACAGAAAAGCAAAATGATACCAAAATACAAGTGAGTAAGCTCATTATATTTATACAGAAACCTTATACGTTTACCTACTCAAAAGGGAGATGACACAAGACAATTAAAACTGTTTGAGTTATGGCCCTTTTAACAAACTATTAACTACAGTTGCCATTTCATCTTTCTGTACCGTCCTCTTACGAATACGAGTACGTTACTTTCACATATCCGTGTAACAGGACTTCGGTCCTGGATGTCAAGATACTTGACGAGACAAAGATATAGAGAACACTAGATTAGTGTCAAAGTAAACAAAAGTTATCACACGTGGCTGCGTCAAATCTTCCTCGTGGTCTGCTACATCCGTTTTTACAAGCTGCATTGTTAACTTCGGCGTACTCGGCTACTTTTCTTAAACAAGGTCTCGCCAAACTGCTGCGAATTCCTATTAATGCCTAATACCTTTTTAGAATTGCATTCTACAGTTAACTGCTGCAAGCTACACGGTTAAAAATGTAAATACTCAGTTCTTTTCTCTGAAAAAGGTCTCACATAACAATTACGATTTCCTGTTATTGCCGGCTACACTATCTTACCAATAAAAAAGATGCAATCCATAAGAGGCACTGCTCTCCAGAGTGGCGCTAATAAACAACGGTGTTGTTTATGTTTAGATCTATTCTGTTTTCCGATAATGGAATTCGCGTTCTATTGTGGGCATTATGTTTTCATAGGCGCTTATTAAAAATGGTAAAATTACTAATCCTTTATGAAATACTATCCGACAGAAAAGTGAATACTTACTTATATAGTCGATTCCACTTAAACTTCACAGGTGTAGCATCAACTTATCACATTTAACTAAATCTTGGATGGGTGGGGTACAGAGTCAACAGATTGAAGTTTCGCAGGATTATTGATTTGAGTCACATTTCGCACTGTTCTCCGCGACGAAAAGCTACTGCAATTTTAATCCTATCCCCACCCCGAGCGCACACACACGCGCTCGCACGCCGACACACAATCACACTCTCACACACACTATCTCAAAACATAATTGTACTAATTTGCCGTTTCATAAGAACAACACCAAGATTCGTAACTCTAGTTAACAAACTTACACAAATAAACTATATAAAAATTTTCGAAGAAATTTACGTCACCACATGTGACGTCATATCACATAAATAAAAACAGTGATTTAAATATTTCTAAACTATTGCATCGTTTTTGAGGTTGTTGTATCAATTAAAATATTATAAAATAATACGAATTGACTGCATTTGGAACGCCAAGTGCAGAATGGAATTCATGCATTTTGAGGTAGTCTATACGTATGCGCTTAACAGATTTATCACACTGGCGTTTAATAAAAGCAAATGTTATCACGCAGGGATTTATCTGTCTATTGTCCGAGTAGGATTAGACAAAGCGATTAAAATGAAAAAGAAAATGAAAAAAAAAATCAAATAAGCAGAAACTTAAAACGTTATACGCTTATTGAAATGGCACTTTTAAAGTGTTTTCGGTTTATCTCATATTCAGATTATTTGCAAAAACTGTGTATGGGACATGATTAATAAGGCAAGTAAGTTGAATCATCCCTATATTATATTTTTGATGTTCATAACTATTGAACAATTAGTTTTAAATCAAAGATATTGTGATTGTGTCTGAATATTTCGTATTTCTTTGATAAATTCAGCCATAATTTTTGCGTTAGGCATTTAAATACCCGAACACAGACAAATCAAATATTAAGTAAACAAACAAATTATAAACTCACATCATTTAATTTAATAATATTAAATTGACTCATCCTTATACAAGTTATATTTTGCAGGCTTATTTTAGACGTGTTATCTAATTTCAAATTCCTAACCGATATTTATCTTGTACTCATCTTGAGTCACATGACTTAAAGTACACAGAGCCTGTGACAGAGGTAAATGTAATGAACCGACAGTTTTAAGAGAAATTACCTGACCGACTAAGTATCTCACCTCCACCTGGATTGGACAAAAGCCAAACGCTGTCAGTGTGAATTGTCACGTTACAAAACATGTAACATATTATTAGTTATGAGTTCTTTTTGCTTTGATATACAAATATCCTACGGCAAAGTAAGGGGCATATCGTCATGCCATTATTTGAACACGCGGTGATTTGTAGAGCATTTTTCTGAATATATTCATCAAAAATAAAGAATCAAAGTCCTTAATACAGTTGATGCAATAAGTTTACGTCTGTCAGCGATGTAATTTGTTTTTGCTATGGAGATTTAAATAACTTCAATTTCATTTGATGCATTTCCAGTGTCCGCCCTGATAGCGCAGATGATAAACGAAAGGATGGGTGTACCTATCACGACTTCCTTACTGGATATATGAAAATAGTATCTCGTTCAATTTCATGGAACTAGCATGTCAAGTGACATTTGACACCAGTAACGAGATTTCTATTCTCTAATGTTATTGTTGCTGTAGATTTTGTTGTCGATTTTTCGTCTTTTGAAAACTAACTTTTGCATCATATTTGTAAGGTAGAAGTTCAAACGAATTTAAAATATACTTAACACTAATGTATGCTTATGCAAGCATTCATCACAAGCTCCGCAATTTCCATAAATATATTGAAGAAATAGTTGTTTTTATTATATTCTTTTTTTAAGGGTGGTACATTTATCTTCAAATAACCAAATAAGGCATTAGTACCTGAAAGGGTTTGCAAAATGATGTTCATTGATGCCAAAGAAACACATGTGTATGAAGCGTATATTCTATACTGTGGAACAGGGCTTGGAATAGACATAATAGAGATATAAAGATATAACCAAACTTCTTTGCTCGGTTGCCAAATGTATGTTTACACCTTTAGGCACAGCACATATGTGTACATCTAATTGCGTTATTATGCAGCCATGCATTAAATAGCGCTTTTATAAAACGTCAGCGGGAACATCTTGATAACGTTTATTTAATTTGCATATTTAATTTATTGAAATGCATGGTTTGGAAATATTTTGTTTACGTATTAAATTGATTTGAATGCACGTTTTGAAGTGAATCCTAATTTGGAAAGGTCTCAGCAGACGCGGTGGTTTTACACACACTTTTCCATCTTAAAGGTGATATCAGTCGGTTTCTATATATAATACATGTAAACTTATACTACCCCTCTTTTGGAAATTTAAGGCAACATCTCTATTAGAACTGATATTCTTCCTCAATTTAAGGGCCGTACAAATCCTGAAATAAATCGCTTTCAATGTTCATTCTTAACGTAATTAGGAGAATTCTCCTTAAAATAGATATCGACATCAGAGCAGACGTGGATGATGACATAACGTGATCTCAAAAGTAAGTGGTCACCTGGATTTCTTAGTTTTGAAATATCTTACTGTGCTGCTTGGCTCAGATAGGAAATACTTGTTGTAATGACGAGCAAATACCAATAAGCGACATTTCGTTGGATATTTATAGAAAAAAAAGATTTATTTGGTTGCTAGAGGATAAATGGCCAAAATAGTCGGAAACCACCTTTACTGTGGGGATTTGAATTTGAAAATTAAAAAAATGTATAATCTTATAAGACTCTCTAGGTCATCAAAACAACGAAGATAAATGTTTCGTTATCTCTACTGAAAATGCAGAAACAGATGTAGATTTAACGCGATGTGAACAAATAAATTGATGAATGAAAGTTGAAAGGACGAAATAATCATATACACCTATTGCTTTTTAAGAACTTTTTCTGGCGAATTCTTCTTCTGCAAACAAAACGATAGCGATTCTGTACGTATCATTGCACCAGATACATCTGAGGGATCATTCAACCGAGGACGGAATTTCGTGAGGAGTTCCGATTGTTTCTTACTGAGCGGTCTTGTGTCGATGCGCCTGGCATAAATAAATTTGGCAATTTATACCCTCTATATTCACCCTATTCTACAAATTCCTCACTCCGGTGACGTTACTCTATGCTACCGTGACCCCCGCCGTCTCGAGAAGAACATGTCTTAAGCTAATTCCTTGGCACTAACGTAAGTTTGAACATGACGTACCGCGAATGTATGAACCTTTACCTTCAAGATTTAGAAATAATAATTATACAAAGAAATAAACCCAAATCCCTCGTTTTCTGCCAATTTTTTCGTAAAAATTAGAGACACACAAAAAATGAATGCAAAAAAATATGTCAATAAATATAGAATGTCGTTTACCGCATTAGAAATCGTATTTTATCAGAGTTATGAAGGGCCGCAAAACAAACTTTCCCAATTTGTCTATATCAGTAAACGTTCCATATATAGTCGTCTCGCTCTAGGGTAAATGTGTGTGTACGTGCGTGCTTGCGCGCTTGGTACTTTGGCATGCAATAACCTTATGTTTTGTTAGTGGTTGTTTTCATAATGTTCTTTCTTTCAAGGTTGAAATATTAAATTATTTATACGGTATTCACCCTTATAGCGCGGATGATATAGGATAGAATGGGCTCACTTATCACGACTTCGTAATTGGTAATTTGAAAATAGCATATATTTTTTAGACGCTAGATATTATCAAATGACAGAAATGTCTTGTTTGTAAGTTGTTTGTTAGGTTTCGAATTAGAAGTCCTGAATTAATGTTAAATAAGAGAGAAATAGACCATTTGCAACCGTCAATGAAACACTTTGTCATGGACAAGAACATTCATGTCAGCGGCTATCATACCATAGATATGATTGTTTTCGAACCAAATATGTTTTTTCTTTCAATGTGATTTGAAATTAAGCAAATAAACAATGGCACAAACAACAATACGATTTTATGCTAATATTCAATTATCATTTTAACAATAAAAACACGGTTAAACCATAAAATTGTAAAAACACATGTGTATTTGACCGTAACATGACACCTGTCTTATGTGACATATAGGTCTGCTCAATTCGTCAAAACATAAGCGTATAGGTCATGTTTGTTCCAAAATATAAAAAGTAAAACTGCAAATTATAACATAAACAGTAACATCATCAATCACATCATCAGGATAATCATCATCATCATAATCATCATCATCATCGTCATCATCATCCAGCTACATGAATACATAACATTGTATGTACCATATTCGTTTGATGTTATGTTCGACCGAATTTATCACAAGTTTAATAGATTTGATCGAATTCTTCACTCTGGTTACATGTATTCGACCTGTGGAATATAAGGCTTAATTCACGGTTACCGTCGATGGGAGAGAGCGGGCTCAAAAAATTGAGATGCAATCTGAAGGGAAGACATTAATTTCGTTTCTAATTGTCTATTTGTATATTAGGCTGTAAGTCACACGGATTAGTTCACTTTGGCTCTCCTCCATGATAGTTGCAATAACGCATTTAAATGTTTTGTTGGAAGAACCAGTGACGCCTCTCAACTAGCTAAAAAATCGCGTGATTGGCCAGTAGTAAACATGATTGTAGTTATAATTGATCGCCATCACCACCATCATAATATAATTTAAGAAGTAGTAGAAATAACTGTCGCCATAGCAGAAGAGGCAGTTATTGTACAAGTTTTAAGGCGGCGCCCGTGGCGTAGTGGTAGAGTCGCCAAATTTGACTGCTTAGCCTCTCATCGTGTGGGTTGGAGTACAGTTCGGGGAAAAGTACTTATTGCGGGGATGTCTTCCTGCTGCCCCGCGGTGCACCGTTCTACCTAGACATTTGCTTTCCTCCACCGGTATAGCTGTACGTCGCTACAGTGATCATAATTGGTCGTTGCAATGTATTTCAAAAACAGTAACAATAACAACCAGAAATTTGTATCTTACTTCCCACAATAAGCATTATCAAAAAAGCGGCATTTTGTTTCTTTTATTACCATGGACACTAGGATGCCAAAATGTATGCGAAAAGGACTAATATGGTCATTTATTCATGCAATTTCAAACTATGATAAAACAAGACTGAGTACAGCTATAAACATATATTTGAAATAGACTTGACTTTATAAGTATTGAAAAGTTCTTAATTTTTACATCAATAAGTAAAATTTTGTGAGAACAAAAAAAAAGGGATTTTTGAAATCTGGCATGCCAATTACTGTAAAATTTCTTCTTAATAACATTATGTCGAAAGTGCTAACTTTGTACCATTGCTAATTAGTAACCTTGGGCGGGATTTGGTATTCTGGTAAAATAGTTTGATTTCCACTTTTCATACTTTATAGACATCTTCCTTTCAGACATTGAACTGTTTGCAGCTGTGTTATTCGAGAGGAAAGAAGGAACAGTGCAGTAAATAACCTACCTCCCAACAGAACTGTTCGGCAAAGTCCAGGAACTCTGTAGATGTGTTGTCCGCCATTGCGGTGCTGTAGTTCCGGTTTAGTACACTGGCCTCGATTTCGTAACTTTCCAGAGCAGGGGCAGCGTCTGTACATTAAAAAGGACAAACAGAACTTAAATTAAATACAGATCGTTCATTGAAATAAAAAGTGGTTATCTGCATTAATTATCGTTATTCTTCTCAAAACGAGAGAAAGCAACTTTCGAATGACAACATCTTCGCCTATAAGCAAATGCGTATTTTCATCGCTCATATTGCATGTGGATATTACTAACAAATGTAATGTGCGGAAAGAAAATATATTTTAAATATATAAATTATATAATACTTAACATATAAATATTAGAGAAATCAAACAAAATTTAACTCCACCTGCAGGTTCATAGCATATAATTATTTTCCAATTATGAATATTATTCTCCTCCAAAAGTACTGATCAGACACCTGAAGTTAAAACAAGAATACGGCAAGCAAGAGCCATAATTCTGGTTATAAAGAACGGATATTGATGAAAAATCGAACTTGGCATGCATTTTAAAGGTGATATCCGACAGTGTGGACCATATTTTCTTCTGTCATGCAACCTAATAAATTATAGTTGCCTGAAAAGATCCGTGGACTATTGTTTTTTGGTGTCCTTCATCATTGTGATATTATTATCATTTAACCCCATTTGTCATTAGTCAAACATATTTCTTATCCTAATCACGATGGACAATTAATAATTAATTAAGAAAACCACGTGACCAATTACCTCATTTTGCGAGCATTTTATATGATCATCCGGATTATCAGCTCTGATGCCACTATCTTTTTTAAGCAGAAATACCCATCGTGCTTATTATATAGATTTGAAAAAAGAATGAGCATTTCGAGCGAAGTTTTCACGGTTTGTACTTCTAACAATTGAGGTAGTGTTCAAACTCGTTTAGTTTAAGACAAACAAAAGTTTAGACAGAAGGTGTGTCCGAATTCCCCAAAACAAGTGTAATGTTTGTTTATTGTTTTTATACAGTGCTCCCTCTACAAACGTCACCTCTCTTAGACGAATACCTCTCTTAGACGTCATTTCTATTTACCCCAAGCAAATTACAGAAGGTAATAACATTAAATGGGTTTAAAACATTTAATTCTACTGATACTAAAATAGTTAAGTACATGTATATACACATGTCTAATGGTTACCTCTCTAGAGCAACTACCTCTCTTAAGCAACCAAATTCTCTCCTTCCACTTTATGTTGCTTAAGAGTAAGAGCACTGTATAGGCAAACTGTCGTATACCACCTTAGAATATTAAAAGTCAATTGACAGACAAACGGGCGGACAGGGGTAACGGTATATGCCCGACACCATTCTGCAAACAGTTGCGAAACATATCACTCCACAAAATGATTGGGGCATAAAACAAACCGCAAAAAAGGTTGGAGCATAAAAACACACCGCCATTTGGATTTGGGAAATACAATACACCGCAAATTGCTTTGGACATAAAAGCACTTGGACATTTGTTTGGGACAAATAAAAACACAACCGCACCGGCATAAAAACATACTTTTAATCGGTTGGGACATAAAAAATGTAAATTGGTTGGGAAATAAAACACACCGCAAATTTGTTGGGGCGTAAACATTCACCGCAAATGGTTGGGAAATAACAACACGCCGCAAATTAGTTGGGGCAATCAACACACCGTAAATTTGTTGGGTCATAAAAAACACACCACAAATTGGATGGGGCCTGAAAACACACTGCCAGTTGGTTAAAGCCTAAAACACACACCGTAAATTGGTTTGGAAATAAAAACACACCGCATACTGGCTGGGGCATAAGAACACACAGCTAATTGGTTGGGACATTAAATCACACCACAAATGTGTTGGGGAATAAAACACACCGCCTATTGGTTGGGGCATAAAAGCAAACCGCGACGTGGTTGTGGCATTAAACACACACCGTAAATTAGTTTGGGAATAAAAACACGGCAAAATAGTTTGGGCATAATACTTGTGGTAAGGGAATAAAAAACAACACCACAAACGATGGGCCTGTGTAACAAACAAAACTGAGAAACTTCAAAAGTACAGGTGAAGCTCCTTTATGTTTTAAAGTCATGTTGGCATTTATTGGTGTAGGATAACCCATGTAAAAATCCGCATCGCATGCAAATCGCCGATGGTTGCTTGGACCTGAAGCCATTTCCGAGGTCGAGAGTTACAATCACCTGGGTGTCTAATGCAACACCGACTCCGCTCGTTCACGCAGAGCTGGTGATATTAGCTTAAGGCTGAGACGTGTATTTTTCAGCATCGCAGACACAGCTTACGGCTTGAATCCGATTACATATAAACATGTGTATGACCACATTGTTCTGCCTAAAGCACTCTTCAGAACCGAATGTTTATATAATCTGAGCAATAGGGAAATACTATGTATTGAGCGCGCGCATACACTTTGTATCAAGTCAATTCCAAATGTAGGGATACGCACTCGCACTCAAATAGCGCTGAGCATGTTAAACGCTTTTCCAATTAGCGCCGAGATTGAGAAAAGAAAGTTGACACTTCTCGGACAACTATGTCGCTTAAAAAGAGATTGCGCGGCGAAGCGATTGTTCTTGATAAGACTGGCGTCGTTTAGTATTCACTCGCAATGTCACTAGTTTTTCAACGACATAAATACGGTACTTCAAAAATTTAGCCTGGCTTTATATCTTGATTCTATGCTAGCCACGGACTTTTTCCAGATAAGATTAAGTAGAAAAATATAATAACTCACAATATCAGACATTATTACATAACCGCATGGGAACAAGATGTGTCCACAAACTGTGGAATATAAGTTTTCACCGCTTTTGTAACATATGGTACTATGCAGCAGCATTTCCAAGACAAGCAACACATTGTAAATCTTTAGCTAAACTATTCGCGTACTCATCTCGTTTCAATGAAACTTGTAACAAATGTTCAGTTTTGTTACTAAACACCTGTCTAGCAGATCATCTTATCATAGACTGTAGTCACATGGCAACGCACAGGTATAAGCTCAAGGCAAAACTAACAAAGGTGTTTGGATCTCGCTATATAAACATCTTTTCTAACCTGGACAATGAAACAGTAGTCAATACCCATTTAGGCGTACAATGTCAAGCGTTAGTATGCATTTATTCTACAACTTTTCACTTTTGCCACGCTGTTTGGCTCGAAAACAAGAAAACATTAGTACTTCATTAACCAGATAAATTGAAAATAACTGCCTTAACGTATGTGTTGTTTTGTAAATTAACATGCTGTTTATTTAATATTCATAATATCAATCGTTAATCTTAGTATGATTTTTTTTAAAGATGCATGTCTTTTTATGATTGTGATCGGCCGTTGAAACTCTTGCTTCTCGTTTCGGCAAGATTTTCAAACCGTCATAACATTATTCATAACAACATATATTTTAGTATGTTTGTATGTCTGTCTGTCTGTCTGTATGACAGACTGTATTAATTCTCTCCTTGTGGAAGGGCATTTGTCTACACACCTATGTGGATATTCTAAAGTTTTGAAAGAGTGCATCAACGAATGGATGGATATTGCGATTATTCTTTTCTCGGGTTTTATTTATTTATTTATTTATTTATTTATTTATTTATTTATTTATTTATCGATACGACCGTTGCTTTTCGTTTCGGTAAGACTTTCAAACACAGCAAAATATCTATTCACAACAACATATATTTCAACTGTCTAATTATACTCATCATTAATATTCTCTTTGTCGCATGTGCATTTGTTAACTTGATTTCCATCTGATTAAATATGAGTCACTACTTCTCTCCTGGTAACAGCTCTTTTTTAGAATGGCTGTGTCCCCATTTGAACGTTTTGTAAGAGTGTATCTGCGAATGAATGGGCACAGAGCTTTTTTGTCACGTTTCCTCATGATATTATTTCTTCTCGATAAAACTCATCACTATTTGTAAATATGTTACTTAAAATATAAATACACTTCAAAGTGATGATTTATATATTTGTGTACAATCTATCAATCTATGTAAAACTTTTATATGATAATGTCTTATATGTATATGTGTTTATCGCTCTTTTTATTCTTTCTGTTTGAAATTGCTCTTTTTGAACATCTTTGTGAATCTTCATCATTGGAGGAAATAAAGATTATATATATTTAAACTAATCATGATATAAAAAAGACGGTGGATGTCACGAGTAATAAACTCACCTTTATTCTCCGGTAGAACCAGTACAAGGGTAGGCACGAGGACGGCTATGAGGAGAATCACTACCACCGCTGCGATTATTATTCCATACCGAAGCCGGCGACTGGTGGTCTTTTCTGACGGGGACTTTCTATAGGAGTGGCCCGTTGAGGAGGAGGTGTCGGAGTTGTACGAAGTATATGTTTTAGCAGAGAAGGCATTCTCCTCAGATGACATCCAGTAGGCCGGTGTATTCTTGGTCCGCATCTGCAGCGGTCACAAATGTTTGCAATAAATGTATTGTATACCTCGTTATAAGTCGTGTTTTGTTTTTTGTTTTGTTTGAAAGGTCATGCCCGACAGTTTGTCATCATTTCTTTAAAACACTCAGAATTTACAATATAAAAAGCATAATACATATATTTGTTAAAAAATTAAATATGATATGTTTAACAAATTCATCGTTATACATGTGTAGATGTACTAAAATAAAAAACGGTTAAAAATCGCTGAATGAGTATTCGGATCAGCGACCTCAGAATGCTACTTTTATGCCGTTCATAAATATTTCTCTTTTAGCTTTTTTGTGAATACTCGTCTTCTTTATTCTAATAAAAACACCTTTTCTTTACATTACCTCATTATTTACAAAGATATCATAGTAAAAGAAATATCTAAAACCTATGTAAATTTTATAAAAATTTAAAAAGAATTTTTTAAATAAACTTCTTTGCCAAAAAACACACCTGAGTGAACATCTCTTGCCAGTGGCCCATCTCCTCCTTATTTGCAGCCAGAGAGACCCACTGCTGCCGGCCTAACTTTCTGTCATCGACCGTTTCTCTGCTAGGCGGCCGTACATCATCCATCCGTCTCCCATCTGGTCCTTCAAGACCAAATCTCACAACATGCACATCACTGTCTTCTCCATCCGCGAAACTTAAGTCTGAATGCTTTGTTGTGTACATTTATGACTTTTCTAGCTGACTTGTGTACATTCGTCGATCCGGGTGTGCGCTATCTGAGAGCCGCTATGTCGCACAAAGTTCTAGCCAAGAGCTGTCAACTCTCTGTGTCTTTGTATACTCTTCACGACGACTCTCATCCCATTTATAGTTTGGTGGTTTAGTAGTTACACTCACATATTCCGTCCAATCAAATCCAATATTTAAATGTTCTCCGGTTCGCTCCGTTTGTCGCAACTTGCTCGGTTGATCAGCAAGACCTTATCCTTCACGCGTATATGGCGTCGACCTTTATTTACGGGTCCAGAATTGTCGCTTCTACCAACCAATGCCAGTTGGGACGTCTTTCCCAGCCCCCTCCAGGAGCCGACATTCTACGGCTTGTATCCAACCTTTCTTGTCTTTTCTTCTATCTTAGTATTTTTATTAAATCTCTTTTATAAATTAACCCTGTAACTACAAGGTATATAAAAATATTTCTTTAACATTCTTCTGCGAAATGCCTGCAAGAGTCTGTAAATTGATCAAATTGATCAGAAAGAACCATTCATGAAAGACAAGATCTGATTTACCAAGACTATTGCTGACAGTTTAAACTCAATGAAAACAATGTTTCACGTATTAAAGTTGGACCAGCTTCGTGGACCAAACAATCAGGAAGTACTGATCTGGCTTCGCAGTTTAAACTTGAAGAAGACGTACCTGTGAAGTACTTTAAAATAAGTTTTCTTAAAATAAATGAAATCATGTGTTAGGATGGTAAACATGTTTTAATAAAGGCATTATCCAATAGTTTGCCTGTATTTAATATAATTAACAAAACAGCGTTTAACTTTTTTGGGGATTGGGAAATAATTGTGTTTAAATGTATGATATTTTCCTGAATTCAAACGATTTTGAACACATTTCGTCATTGGAAGACAGTACACATAGCTTTAAATGTTCATTCTTTTAAAATATATGGATAAGCACAATGGGTACTTCTGCGAACAATAACTACCGACGTCAGAGCCGACTACGCGGATGATGATATAAAGTGATTTCAAAAGTAAAAGGTCGTGTGATTTTCTATGTGTTTTTTTTTTTTAAAATGCTGTGCAGTGTAACTCAGATAGAAAATACGTGTTTGCAATGAAAAGGAGGTTGTCAGACTTTTAACATATATGTAGGACATCAATAAGCAGCATTTTGCGAAATCTTTTCAGGAAACAATCATTTATTTTGGTTTTAGGGAAAAACTGGTCTAAACAGTCTCATAGCACCTTAAACACTGTTTGTTTGATAGAAAAAGCTTCAGGAAGTGCGAGGTTGGAGCGCTCCACAAACCAGGTTTAAGCACCCCAGTTGGCCCTTTTGCCGACTGACCGTTCCAAGGCGGTAACTGATGGTTTTTCTTTTTGTGTGTTATGTCTCGTCTCTGTGTTTTTTGTCACATTTACATTTACCTTGTTTGCCTTGGTCTGCAGGTAGATAAAATTTAAATATCTGTGAAAATTTTGATAGGACCTTTTCTTATTTACCTATTAAAAAGTATATCCTATAATTATATTTTCTATGACGGTGATTAATTCAAGGACCGCAATAAATTGACAAAAACTATCCGGGTTGTTTTCATTTAAAAAAGTAATAAGTCTGATACCTTGTTGATAAATAATTTAATAAATTAACGTGATGTAAATTAAAAGACAAATGTTTTGTGTTTACCAGTGTAATTGGCCTATCAGTTATTACAATATAACACATACAAAAAAAGAAGTTAGCTGTACAGAAAAAAGATCATCCCTTCTTTAAACGATCACACACATCGGCATTGTTTGTAAAGATCGACAATCAATTTCGCATCAGCAATAAAGACAAGTGAAACGACATATTTGTGTTTCACTTTTAAATACGGTCCAAACCTGCTGGTGTGGTCGCCAAAGATGGAATTAAGTTAAATCCAGCAGAGAGAACAATGTTCATTGATAATTTATGATCTTCGCTAACTTAATCTGCTTTCTTGTTGACATACAGACCCGAGCGTTACATAATTTTAGAAAAGTCACGTGTTCATTGACCTTTACATAAAATGATAATTTGGCGTCATGATCATATCTTTTAAGCGTGAACCGGCAGAAAAACATAACCAACGGAGATGAAAAAGTGCCACTTTCCAACTTCAAATCTTATTGTATAATTGATGTACATTGTTTAAATAAGTGTAAAAAAAAGACTCGTGTCAAGAATTTCCCCCAACGAAGTTGTTTTGTTGTTGTTGTTGTTTTGTGGGTCACATTTTATGCTTCTGATGTACATGTTTGGATTTAGTCTTCTCTTTTAGCTTGCTCAGTTTGCGAAGTTTAAACAAATAGATTTGCCCATCCCACGCAACGTTAAACGTTATCATTTTACGGTGTTATTTTTACACATATGCAAGTGTGTAGGACATAGATCGATCTAGTTATACTGGTCTACTGCATCCATGGTAACGATGATCTACCGTTGTTCACACGAGGCAGGAAGCCAACACGCCAATTGTATGCCCCTGCTAGTGTTCCCACGATGAATCAAAGATCCCTAATTGGGTCATCAGTGGACACTGTTATGTTGTTACAAGGGATTTGTGGGCTTGTGATATCATATTAGGGAGAAATTGTCTTTAATTCTGACACCAGTACAGTGGAAAATTCCACTGCCAAGAAGTTTATGAAGCACAGACCCGACATTATTAAAATGCAAATAAGTGCAAAAAAAAAACCAAAGTATATATTTTTAAAACACAATTAGTATCACAAATGGTTATGCTTTACAAATATGAACTTTGTTCCGAGTTTTACTGTTAATTGTAGTATATTATGATGTTGCAAACTTTGAGTAGTGATTAGGAGTCATTGAGCGGCAGCTGCTACTGTAGTGATTAGGAGTCATTGAGCGGCAGCTGCTACTGTAGTGATTAGGAGTCAATGAGCAGCAAAGGGTTCAATGAAAGAAGTGAAAAAGATAACATATCATTTTGAAATAAAACTTTTTTGTTGTTGTTGTTATTTATTGGTGAAAGCTAAACATGCATCAAAATTGAAAATATACTTCTCTTATATTTTTTTGGATCTACATGGAAAATATAAAATGTGTATATCCGCAATAGAAGGAAAACATAATTCAACATAAATTTATACTTGCAATACTCCTTTCATGTTAGGACAAACATAATTTCCTGTATAAGATAACAAGTCAGAAAAAAAATGTTTAGTTTGAGTAGTAAATAGTACATCGGCGTAACAAAGACAATTTAAACAAATTTAAACATATGAATACGGTAGAGAAATAATGTCAAGTGACAGGTGAGAATGTACTTACATCCTACGCTAAAACTTAACTTTATTGCATTATTCATGGCAAGCTTATAATATATGCATTTTAGTTAAAGGCCTATACTCCGATACAAATACATATACACATGTTTTTCTTGTGTTAACGAATTTCACATAATATTACAACACACAGTATGTTTAAAATAATAAGTAAAATACCATTTATATGGGCATAAACGTGCATTGCATAATTGCACAATAACTAATTCGTTACAGTCTCACAGAAATATGCTAGTATACATGGCTAATAAATATTTCTATTTAGAAAGGACATAGAACAATGTTTGAACAACATATGTTTTCATAAAGATGTAATTTTAAGGGAAGATTTAACGTCTTGTTTTAGCTTTAAACTCGGAACCTTCTCTACATTTCAGGCAAGACATATTTTATGTATCTCGTTTTTAAAAAGAAGGATTTACTTTCTTGTTCTTTAATGTATATTTACAATATCAACGTAACTTATTACATATCTTTTCTTTCAGATCGTAGTAATACTCTATAGTAAAACACTTCAATGACACTCTAATTCTTATATAATTACTGAAAATGTAACAAACGTATTTCTTCTAAATAATAAGAGCAAAGTATTATAAAGAGGTACTCCTATACCACCATTCAGATGTGTGAGTGCCGTCCAGTTTGAACAATACAATTATGAAATGTGATGAAAAAGTTTGTTATAACAGACTGCAAATCGTTGAATACACTATTTAAATAATAATCGTTTAGTGACTACTTAAATAATGTTCATTTGCATAGGTTATTTATATAAATAGACATAAATTTAACTTATATTTGTAAGCCATTCTTGCATATTAATAAACGTATGTATTTTTACTGCTCAGAGTAACCCATTAAAGTATAAACATTTGTTTAAATATATTGTATTTATTGTACTTGACAAAACATTCATATGTTACAGTATAAAAGTAACATTTTCATCTTTTAGGTTAGGTATACAAACACCATAGAAGAGCGTAGCTAGCTAGTTAATATTTAGTTTAATAACACCAAAACGATTTAACACTTAAGTATGACCGTTCAAATGAGGTAACTGCTGGTTTTTCTTTTTGTGTGTTATGTCTCGTCTCTGTGTTTTTATCAGTTTTACATTTACCCTGTTTGCCTTTGTCAAGAGCTTGTTTAGATTTAAATATCTGTGGTAATTCTTATAGTACCTTTTCTTATTTACCTATTTAAAGTGTGAAAACACTTTCTAACGAGTAAGAAGCAGAAATTGTAAATGTGTGAAGAAAATAGATACTCTCCAATTCAAAATTAAAAACTAGTTACACAACTACATTTTATTAGATATTATATCAGATAATATATCATCATATTATATTTAATAAGATTATTTGTGAATATATTTGTACAATGTATATTTCATTACAATTGTTACAAAGTGCAAAAAGTACATTGTATATGTATATTTGTATACAACAAGATAGCAAGCATTTATGTATTCTTTAACTGATTTACAATCGACAGCCATGTAAATAGTGCGAAATATTAACACACAGTATTATTTAAAGGACGAATTTCCGATGGCGGCCGTGTTCAGCAGGTGGTCGCCGATTAGAGGCAGTTACGTGGTCGTGTACTAAACTACATGTACAATTGACCCTTTCTTAGAAAGGATATTGCTACGCCAACCTTAGCGGATGGTCCTCGACGTAATTAGGTTTGACAATTAATTGCTGAAAAGGCGTGTGTATGTTAAGTTAAATAAGTTATATGATAGATTTTACAGTTGGTTTTATGTGCGTGTGGCTCTTACTTATTATTTCAATTTGATCTTATTAAAACTAATCCAACCTTTTTATTTGTTATTTTTGTGTTCTTATGCGTTTAAATCTTTAAATGAAAGATAAAAGACTTATTTACGTACCGGTACATTTCGAATCGCATAAAAACAGAAAATGGTACATATACAGAAAGTATACTAAAATTCTTTGGCTCTTCTTTAACAGCTGTCAAATAGAAATCCTGATTAAAAAATGGAGTTCAGGATGTATAAGATTTGAATTCGCATAAAGTTTTCAAGGTAAAATATTTTATTTTATTGCCCTTTTCTAATTACTTAACGGTGTGTTTAATGTGGTCAATATGCAAATGGAAGGCTTTGTGTTTTTAAGCAATAAAAGTGCAATAATAATGTGTTTTAGCACAAAAAGTGAAGAAACATTATTGCGCACTTTTACACATTATAAAATATGTGAAGAAAATAGATTTTGTCATATGCTTGAATATGCTTGAAAAAACGCCGTTGTCATTTTAAATGCAAATATATGAAACCAGCCATTAGATATACAAATGCAATGTGAAAATAAATGTGCATTAGTAAGTACAATATATTAAAAATTTTACATTACTCTCCTCGAAAATTAAGATTCTTTAAAAAAAAGT
This sequence comes from Sinonovacula constricta, assembly GCA_007844125.1. Lineage (NCBI taxonomy): Eukaryota > Metazoa > Mollusca > Bivalvia > Cardiida > Solecurtidae > Sinonovacula > Sinonovacula constricta. The sequence continues at coordinate 17,568,955 of CM017563.1, forward strand.
TAGACTTGACATAGCCCAAAACTTTATAAATTTTCACAATGATATCAACAGAACGATATATTGTATCTTATGCTTTAAATTAAATTTACTTATTAATTTAATTTTAGTAACCATTATATATTCGTTTTTCCAACTTGTAACCCAACTTTTTCTTGATATTTCTAAACCCAATTTAATTTCTCGCGTTTTTAGATCTTTGAACGTAATTCGTATGCGATAAGGTAGCCGTTAAATATCTTAAATGCATTTCACATAATATTTGCTTTAAAGCTTTTAAACATAACTATAAATATTGCAGAGTTCAAAAAGGGATACCCGTAACCCTCCCAGACATATGAAAGAGAAATATAAATTGGTAAGAAGTAACTTTGAAGAGCTTGTTAACTATTTTCTCTATAACATATCGCAGACTTGATATCTTGAAGAAAAGAATCAGCTGAGTTTAAATGAGGGACAAGTTGTAAAAGCCGTGTATTTATTGAAATTTTTTTTTAAATTAGCTTCTGAAAGTAAAGAAGAAGAAGTGACTGTTATTGTCATATGAAACTCGAATACTGAAATTTCTAAATAAATATGTCAGTAAAAATTGCGATTAAATTTGTGTTTACTTCTAAAAGGACATTCAAGAAGGGCTGGCTATGATACATTGATTTCTGTTTTATGTTAATAAAAGTGTTAATGTATTATTGTGTGTAATATGTAGACTGTTTAACCATGTTTACACTAGCATTAACATGAAATTTGGATATAATGATACAATTGTTCAAATGTTAAAAATTGAAACTTGTAAATATTTATAGAGTAATAACTTTAAATAGCTTAAACAAACAAGTAATTAATAGTAGATTGATCGACTGAGCAGGAAAGAATAACCTAACAAATAATTTTCAATATGAATTAAGCCAAGTACAACTGATTGCATTTTTGTTTTGAATACCATTATTGATAAAGTTGCTAATCAAGAGAAAATCAAGTTGTTTTGTTAACTTTAAGAAGGCATTAGACTTTGTTTATAGCATGATATGTTTAAAAAGCTCATAAGATAAGACTGTTCATCTAACTTTATCATTTTAATACTTTTACGTTAATCATTTAACAATTGTGTTCTTTCTAAGGGGTATTTATTCCTTGTCTATCTTGTGTTAAACAATGTGAGACTTTAACTATAGCATTGTGTATAATCGATATGCCCTCATTCCGTACTTATAACAGTTTTTAAGCTTAAGTTTAATAATTCTGGCAATTCTTTGTTACTTTAGTTAAATCTAAGGATTTCAAAGAGCTCCAGACATAGAACATATTCATATAAATGTGTGTTTTACAATATGCATCTAATGGTGTGTTTAACAATATGCATCTAATGCAGCTAAATATGGTGAATTGGGAAGGTTTTCTCTTATTGCTATCCAATTTCGCATGTTGAAATTTCGGTTAACAATTATTTCTAATACAATTACTCTATTGTATAGACTGCTTCATTTGACAGATAATACTGGCAATCTTTTTTAAATGGTCTCTAAGTATACCGTAATTTTTCAAGAATTTTGGATTATCATATCTTTTTAAGAAAATCGTAAAAATATTCACTTTACTTGGATCCCGTTGGCACTATCAAAAGGGAAATTTCTTTTAAAAGAACAGGTAATAGTGATATATATTTTATCTATTACACCCAGTCTAAAGCTCCGTTTACCTTTTTGAATGATTATGATTGTTGCTGCTATTTTTATTTATTTAAATGTTTGATTTGGTAGTTAAACATTAGTAAAAGCATTAATTAAATAAAAATATATCTTCACCGAAACAGTTATTTGTTGTTTGTTTTTGTTTTGTTGTTGTTTGTTTGTCTCTAGAAACAGATTCAATGCCATATTTTACGAACAAACACGATGATAAGTAATATAGTATTGACATTCATTCACTTAAAGAATTGAACATCGGCACGATATGACCTATCAAGTGTCGGTGTGCCGTAAAAACCCAAATACAAAGAATTAAACAAATAAATATTTTATTACTAAAACTTTCCGTCGCATTTTCATCTTTGGCAAAACTGATTGCTTAAACTGCATAAAATGATAATTTCCTTGGCCAAGGTCTTTGGATCAAACGTATTATATAGAGTAACTGTTTATGGTATCTTAACGTTTAACACGTATATGTATTAAAATGTATGAGTGTTTGAGGAGATACACGAATCAGCATGTCGGTTGGTTGGTCTGTCCTCAGAAAATATATGAGTGTTACGTCACATATTTTGGTCTAACAAGCTTGTATGCTTTATTTGATCATGCTGGGTCAAGTTCATTGTTACTAATAGAGATCTTTTAATAAAGATTTTTGCTTTCGCATTCTATTTACTATTTAAATCCTATTTTCATACTATGACGAAGTAGAAAGTCTGCTATAAGTAATCTCAATGATGGGTCTAGTTTTATAATTTAAAAAAATGTGAAAAAAGTGTTCTTTAAGTGCACTGACCGTTGTCTTCCTCTAGTAGGGTACTCGAAATGCTAAAGTTTGTGTGGCCAATTATGTTCATCTGTTCTTTGCACTTTTAACGAAGCAGTCTTACACTATAGTTAAAATAAATGTACTTATTTCTGCTAACAGGACATGCTGCTGAATGAATGAAAATTAGAGTGCTGTCCAATGGTGTATTTTTTAGGATATAAACAAGAAAACTAACCTTAATGGTTTTTATATTTAGTTTTTTGCAATGCGGTACATTAATGAAATGGAAATTGTCTCACATGTTTGTTAATATCCGAGGCATTCCAGACAGTCGGTATGTCCTTTTAGTTGGATTTCTTGGACTTGGACTGCTGTTTTGTAGATATTGCAATTACAAACAGTGAAATTTCTTTTCTTTTTTTTTTTTTTTTTTTTTTTTTTGATAAATAGAAGAACATTTAAATACAAAATATAAAAGAAAATAAATATAAAAGAAGATGGAATTGCTTATTGATGGTGGTTAACCTGGGTATCAAAAGAAAGGCACAAAAGTCAACATCCACTCCAAAGAGCACAAGCATAAAAACCGAGTTAAAACAAACGAAAGGACCTACTTTCATTTAGGAATTATTCAGGGGAGACTATTCATTAATGTCTTTAATTGACAGTGTGAGGAACGTTGTATGCGCCAGACTAACAAATTTTTGTTAAGAAATTTAGAAATAGAAATATTCTAAAAAGACCCTTAAGTCGTAAAGCCCACAAATAACTATCACAACAGGTATTGTTTTATTCTGTTGTAAGCGCAAATATAAACTCTAAAGCATAACTTATGATAACTTATGATGAAGTATATTGGTATTCATTTGGTAAAGTTAGATATTTATAAACTTTTACGTTGCTATTTTATAATGAAATATATAAAGACAAACAAAAATAATTTCCATATGAGTATTATTGAAAAAGATCTTGTCCACAAATAAATAGCAAAAATCAAATAAACATTTTATAACGGTTCAGACTCCCAATGTTATAGCCAGTAAGGAAAGAAAAACAAAAGTAGAGTTTACTACATACTTTAATTACAAATTTTATTTCACTTCACAAATATAAACGTTATGTATAGTTACAATAAATATATATAACAGTATTATTCAAATATATGTAATATAACATGATAACAAGCAAATAAGGTGATTTAACCTATTTACATTAAAAAAAAAACTTGTGACACATTTGAAAATATTTCTAGTTTTCTAGGAATTTAGATCTGTGGTAGCTGCAGAGTACAGGAAAAGGCCCATCGCCATTTTAGTGTTTTGTCATTTTTGCCAAATCAGATGCAAAAATGTTATGTTTGTTAGTAGCCGCTATGCCGCAAAGTGCTCAAGTTATAGACTCTTCGGGAAATAGACAGCCGTTAACTTTTACAACGATTAGATCTGATTGAGCAAAAATAGATGGTAAAAATAATGGTAAGTGTTACAGATGAAATATTTCAACTAATCTTTTCCTTTAATGGGTATCTAAATTTTGAACTGTACATGTTTAATTAATGTATACATAAGTCCTGTTGTTTATATATTTTATCCATGTGCTAAAATAATCTGTCATTTACTCATTTTATATCAGAACGTACTTATGCTACGTGATTTAATGGTGATGTCTGACGATATGCCAATATTTAGTCCACCGGCTTTGTGCAAGGCCAAACCATAATGTATGGGGGTGTTTGGGGAATTGTTAATGATCATTGGTAGAATCTTGCTTTATATTATGGCGCTTTTTAACATAACTTAAATGGTAAGATAATGTAAATCGTCATTACTAAATTCATCATTTTCAAAACTATTTTAAATCACAATGTGGATTTCCACCAGAGATGCAAAAATTAGATTCATCCACTTTTCATATTTATGGTGTTTCATAGTAACCTCTAGTACAAAATCTAGTGCATTAACAGTAAGCTTTTACCACTATCTTTCAAGTTAACCATTTTAGCATTTTAATAGAACTTATAAAACGGTGTGTCCATTTATTTTACGTCTGGATGTACGTTAGTAAACTAATAATGACAACAATTAAAATACCTATGATTAATTTGACATACGTATATAAAATACATAAAATAACATAAATAATTACCAGTACAGGTGTAAATATGAATTTTAATTGAAGGTTTTATTTATTTCAAAGCTTTTTAATGAGAGTATTCACACGTCTAAAAAAGGAATTCGCTAGTAAAAAAGGATAACAACAAAAATATTTTCACCTCAAAAAACACATTATCCAGTTGACCCCTAAATAAAGAGTCCAAATGCAAATTATAGTTTTTATGTAGAAAACTATTATTGGGGTTATAGTTATACGGTTTATTTATACTTAATGAAACAATTAAGTAATTTTAGGTCATTGTCAGTTACTCAGAAAAGTGACATATATTAAATAATAAGGAAATATAACTTAATAAAGAAAGGAAAATTGACAAAACGTTCATTTATTAATATACTGAAGAGTTAACTTATGCATTTAAGATCTATTCTGTCTCTCTAGGGACATGGAGGTGAGCAGTCACCACAATTTATAGAAGTGGAATTTTCAATAATTGGGCATAAATTTGCTGCACATGCTTGAACGCCAAATCCTCCTGTGTAACAACGCAAATAACTGTGACAGTCGAACGGATAAACAAAATACGCATCCGGTAGGTTTTGAGTGTTAAGAGTCGCACAGGATCCTGCAAAAGAAAGAAAGATTAGTGTTGTTTTTTTATTCAGCAAAATCTATATATATGGTTATATATATTAAGTTACACTAAGAAAGGGAAGGGGTGGAGTAAATAAGGGAGGGGCTTCATATGGCTGAAATAATCTTCGTCAATTTGTTACAACGGCTTGCAACGAAATATAATGATATTAACGTAGTAATTTTATTTTGGCGTAGTTATTTGGCCGAGAACTGTCGTACTGGACCGAGCCAATAAGGCTGACCAAGGCCATATAACATAGTCATTGTTAAAAAAAACTATTTAATAAATATTCATGCAAGATTATCAAACGTTGGGAAGAAAGAACTATCGAAACAACTTGAAATAGGTGATTTAAGACTTGAGTAAAATAATTATTTTATCATTATATTTGCTTTTGTGTAAACACCCATTGTTAAGTAACAACTCGGACAAGGTTATATGGTCACGCTGACGCACATGCATAGAACCGGTGACATCATTTTAACAGCTATGCTCAACGCAATATGCTAGAAGAAAACAAACAAACCAAAAGTTGCTAATAAGCTTACCTTCTAATATCTGAATCCGTTTTTCAGATGTATTTGTCAAAGGCATGGTAGCATTATCATCGCCATACACTGCGCATCGCACCATTGTGTTATTCACTGATTCAGGAAATCTGATTTGTTGATAGCTGACTGTTGCTGTAACATCACAATCACCTATTTTTGGAGAGCTGTCCATAATAGTTCCTATGTTAAACTCTTCGTAAGTGCCAGCCAATGACTGAATTTCCACTTTCAGAACTTGTGCAACATAAGGATATCCAATGCTTGCAGAACATGTTAGTGTGTAAGTCCCTATATCGGCAAATATTGGACGAGGCATAGTGAGGTCTGGCACTGAAGCGTTGCCTGAAAGCATATGATATACAACTTTAATAGTTTACATAATATAATATAAAAGTTCCGATAGGAAAGCATAACATGCATAAAATAATTGTTGCACTGCTTTACTATGTCTTCTAAGAAAAGAAAAATAGGTTTTAAGGATTTTGCGAAGAAAGAGCAAAAACTAGCTATACGATGCCGGCATATGATTGTTTAATCCTATACGTTCTGGAGCCATTTCGTTTATTTGCGGAACGTAGGTAAACTTTCGATCATTCCGGGTTTAATTATTGCATAAAATATATTATAAATATTTTTTTATAAAAGGGCATATCTTTATTTAAGTCTTCACTCTAACAAATAAATCTAATTAACATCGACATTTCTCAGATCATTACGGTGAATTTCATGACTACCAATCCTTTTGAAATTGTAATTTGATTATTAATAAACACAACTTATACTTTATAGTTTATGCCTGTAGTTTACACGAAATGGCAGTTTTAAGCAGCAGTTATGACCATGCATGTATTTTCTTTATATGATTAGACAGTGCAGATATAAACCAGTTTGGTGCTCCTGTTCTAAGACTTTTGCTGAAATGTATGCATGAGAATTGACCACGAAGCAGCTTTCTAAATCAAGCTTTCTGCCATCAAGTCTGAAAGAAAACACTTACGTGTAACTGAGACCTGACCCTTTGATAAGATCGTTGTCGAAGATCCATATACTTTACAATAGTAGCTTCCCTCGTCAGCACACTCAGCAGTCGGTTTTGAAAAAGTCAGAGACCGGTCGATCCCGCTCAAAGAATCATTTCTTGCTATAGGTGTGTCTGGGTCCGACTCCTTGTAAAGTTCCATAGATGAAAAGTTGGAATTTGGATCCAAAGAGCAAGTTATCACCAGAGGGCTTCCTAGTTGAGTTTGAGCCGGAATGCTTATTGAAATAACTGAAATCAGAAAAGAAATGCTTATTGTACGTAAATGTAACATGAAGTAATAGGAGAGTTCCACGGCGGATCATTATATGCCTAAAGATCAAGTTCCGCTTATTAGAAGTACATGACAAACTAATATTATTCAAATCATCCAATGTATTAAATCAAATCTAGCTAACTGGAACCCCAAGGAATTTTGTCACATAACCATATACTTATTTATGTCTGGAGTGGCTGCTACAATTTGAATTATTAAAAGGCTTAATTACAAATGTTTAAATGCCTAAATGCAAGAAGAAAACTAGCCTTTTACAGCTGCAAATAAATACCTTCCATGCGATACATATTGCTTTCTAAAATGCACAATTTTGATGTTAATACCAAGTAACATTTTCACACTTGGCTCACAATTATTTTTGACGTTTTGTTTATCCATTTCAAATGGTCAATGGTAAATTAATGTTAATCCTATCCCTCAAACTTATCTTAACAATTACAAATTACAAACTTCCAAATTCTAAATCTAACCCATATGCTCTCACTCGTCACAAAACCAAACCAATTGTTTAAATGAAGCTTAGGTTACGAAACATTTGTTACATGTGACTGAGATTATATTTTAAAAAAGACGAAATACAACAATGTCCTGTGACGATTTTCTTATAATTATTTGAAGTATTGATTAATGTAGTTACAACGTTTACCTGGACCACGGAGTTCAGCTGTTACTATATCAGAGACATGGACCTTGGTTCCTGCAGACTCTACATCACACCTGTATTCTGTGTTGTTTACTTCTTCGCCTACTGTAAAACTATATGACAGACTAGCAGTCGAGGAACAAGTCGTCTTATTCAACAGGTCAGAGGCAGCCACTGATGAGATTGCGATGAAATTGTCGGTTGATGATCTCCGAGAAACGAGGACAAGAGTTTTGTCTTCGTTGGGATTTCCTAATTCAGCCTTGCACGTAAGGGTCACTTCAGAGTTTAATATGAACTCATTGGCAGTGAGGACAGGCACCATGGCTTCAGCTGAAGAGGATGAATGGAATTTATTCAAATACTTATGCACAATCTCTATCGTCAATGACTTTAGACGTGTTTAATTATTAGTGGAAATCGCGGGTATCACTTTTGAATAGACAGATTTTTGCTTACTTATTATTTTTAATCAACGGACATTTTTAAATACAATATTACTTCTTTGTATAATTTTGGCATGCATTGATTGATTAAGATCTGTATTCTGTAGAAATGTCAAAATATTCTGGCAAGATATTAAATCGCTGCTTAACATATTATGGCTGTTGGTGTTTTGTTTGTAGAAGATTATGGTATGACCGTTTTGATGACGTCCGGATATTATTGGTGAAGTTGAAGACCACAGATAGACGTCTGTGTAAATCCAACGGTGTTTTGCAGGTAAGCCGAAAGACCTCACTATATGTATGGTTTAACCCCCAAAATTGCACGAACCATCGAGGATGAGGAATTATTTTAAAAATACTCTCATAAACAAACAAAAAATAAAAATAATATATTGGGGTGACATGAAAATAATGTTCTGTTAAGAAAATATCCTGCAAGTAAATGTCTTATTTCAAATTCGAAGTATCATTAAAGCCACGCCAAAACACGTAAAACTTGACAACACTAAGTTTGAAAGGAGATGCTAATAGTAACTGTAACAAGGATATGTTATCCAAAAATCTGAACTTAAGCAAGATACTGGAAAGGGTTGATAAGAGTCAAACATTTCAAATGTCACAAAAAGTTTTGATAAAAATGTGCATGACTGATTGCCCAAAGCATGCAAAATAATAGCCAAACTTGCAAGTTACTGGTCAGAAAACGTTAACAAAGAATACTTACTCATGACAGTTAGAGGGATACTGCTGGAAACTTCTTTACCGTCGCCGTTGGATGCAGCAACAGTCCAGGTTGTCTGATGCATACATTTGACCGTGTTGAAGGTAACAATGAGATAGGTTTCTGTCACATTCAGCTGCATGGAGTAACCTTTGTCAGATATATATCTCTCAGTCACAGGCTCCGATCCTTCCACTGGGGCTACAAGGTTCAGTACACCAGTGCCTTCTTCATTACTGATGTTTATATTGGCAGCAAGGAAATCAAAGTTTGTCACAGTGCAGGAGAATGTAAATGCGGTGCTTCCAAATGGAGTAGAAGCTTCAGATGGATTGCAGGTCATCACTGAAATTTTGCCAGTATGTTGATCATTAAAACTTTTTAATGATGTCCAAATTCCATTTTTTCATACTCGTTTGTTATTTTTTCATTTTTACAATCATCAAATCTTTCTGAAATGTTCTGTTATTCAAAATTATTTACATCCTTAATGTCATTGGAAAATGTAGAAATGCTATCTTTTGTCATTTATACCATTTATTTATTAAAATGTGAACAAGTTCTAAACAAAGGCATGAATTTACATTAGACGAAACATTTTACAAATAGAGAAATAAACAAAAAGTTATCGCCTTGGCAAACAGGATGGTCTGGGGTGCTTAAACCAGTTTATGTGCCATAAGCTTGCACCTCCTGAAGGTTCCAACTGATCGGTAATGCCTACATTTTACCTGCTTTATGTAGTTATATTTATTACCGATCCCTGACTAGGTCAACACTGAAGTATTGCCAATATGTTGATAAAAAAAATCTTTTCATTGATATCTAAATTCCTTCATTTTTCCATATTCGTTTGTTTATTTTCATTTTAACAATCGCCAAATCTTTCTTAGATGTTCAACAATTCTATATATTCATATGCTAAATTTCATTGCAAAATATGAAAATGTCCTCTTTTGACATTTACACCAAAATTTTTAAAATGTGAACAAGCATTGGACAAAGGCACAAATACGCAAATAAATGTAGAGTTGTATTAGACGAGACAGTATGCAAATGGAGAAATAAACAAAAATTACCGCCTTGGCAAAAAGATCGTCAGTGTTGCTTAAGCCCGTTTACGTGCTACAAGCCAGCACCTCCTGAAGGTTTTTCTAACAGATCCGTCATGCCTACCTCCTACCTAATTTAGGTAATTATATTTATTACCGATCCCTGACTAGTACAGCATTAACTTCGCTCTGTGTAGGGCCAGCTCTAAGGAACTAATTGCCCAATAAATGTTATGATACAGAGCTTTTATATTGCATAATAACAAACATCTCATTAATGTGAGTAAACTGAACATAAGGTACTCGGGCTGTTGTGGGCATTTTAAACTGGAAATTTTAAGTGTGTGTTTTTAATACCATATTCTTTTCTAAACACTATGTGGACATTATTTTTCAATGACGTCACTACATTCGTCATAACTTATAGAAAATATCAGCGCTGGACATTTTGTATTCAAATAGATCGTTTTTCTTTTCATTGCTTACACTTGAGAAACTCGTCAGGAAGTGCGAGGTAAGAGCTCTGTAAACCGGTTTAAGCACCCTAGTCGGTCCATTTTGCCGACTGACCGTTTCAATGCGGTAACTGTCGGGTTTGCTCTTTTCGTTAAATGACTCATCACAAATTTGTTCTTACTTTTCGCTTGGTGCGTGTGAAAGACCTTTGTTCTGTGCCTTTTCGGAGTTTGATATATGTTGCAATGCTCATAGGATTTTGTCATATATTCTTATTGTATAAAGTGTATTTAGGATTATATTTATTATTTAGAATTAAAGATGCAATCTGTTATCTTAATTATGTAACGCCCTAACTTCAGAAATTGATGATCTAATCTGATAAAATATGTTTTGCTCACAGAATACATTTAAAAACATACCTGGTGTTCCTGGGGCTAAAACACAAAATAACACGAGTTTTTATAAGATAATGTCATGAGAAGATATGCAATATTTAGACAAAAAACATAATGCACACAAGTTTATTCTTTTACGTATATAATCACATTTGTCTAATAAGTTTTTTTACCATTATTTGTACTTTCCTGCATTGCAAAGTGGCAGGCTGATAATTAAATTAACGATTTTTCAAATTTTATAATCACTGGATAACATTTTAATATAAGTTACTTACGTGCTGGCGTAGCTGAAATGAAAGAAGATTGTTTATTTAATATAAAGAAATGAGTTGAAAAAACAACAACAATATAATGAGATGTTGTAGAAAATAAAGAAACATAAGGAACATTAAATACGTGTATCTACACTTTAAATTTGTAGTAGTTTATTTAACACTTAATTTTATCTTTAAATAGACATGTCAAATTGTATCATGTTTTAAGTGAGACAATAAAGAAGAACTAATTATAATAAGTTGAAAGCAAAAACTAACATGCAAACGATACAGTCTATATACTGAAAGGCAAAGTATAAGTGTTTTCTAATTCACAATCACAACAATATCTTATGTACAATTCTATACCTGACTGCGTCACTAAGCCATAACAAACATACGAAGTTAAAAGTAATAACCTACTTATAGAACCCTATGCTATAACCTGCTTTTGGAACATTAAGCTATAACCTACTTTAGGAACACTAAGCTATAACCTGCTTTTGGAACACTAAGCTAGAATCTACTTTTGGAACACTAAGCTAGAACCTACTTTTGGAACACTAAGCTATTACCTACTTTTGGAACACTAAGCTAGAACCTACTTTTGGAACACTAAGCAATAACGTACATTTGTAAAACTAAGCTTTAACCTAGTTTGGAACACTATACTATAACCTACTTTTGGAACACTATGCTATAACCTACTTTTGGAACACTAATTTTTCAACTTGCTTTTGGAACACTAAGCTATAACCTACTTATGGAACACTAAGCTATAACCTGCTTTTTGAACAATAAGCTATAACCTACTTACGAAACACTAAGCTATAAGCTACCTTTGAATCACTAAGTTATAGCCTGCTTTTGGAACAATAAGCTATAACATACTTATGGAAAACTAAGCTATAAACTGCTGAACAATAAGCTATAACCTACTTACGAAACACTAAGCTATAACCTACATTTGGAACACTAAGCTATAACCTGCTTTTGGAACAATAAGCAATAACCTATTTATGGAATACTTAGCTATAACCTGCTTTTGAAACATTGCATTATAACGCGCTTTTGGAACACTAAGCTATTACCTACTTCTGGAACACTAAGCTATAACTTGCTTTTAAAACACTATGCTATAGTCTACTTATGGAACACTAAGCTATAAGCTACTTTTGGAACACTAAGCTATTACCGGCTTAGGGGACACGAGGCTATAACCTGTTTATGGAACACTTAGCTATTACCTACTTATGGAACACTGAAATAAAACATACCTTTGGAACGCAAAGCTGCAACCTGCTTTTGGAACACTAAGTTATGACGTGCTTTTGGAACACTAAGCTATATCCTACTTCTGCAACACTAAGCTATAACCGGCTTATGGAGCACTAAGCTATAACCTGCTTATGGAACAATAAGCTTCAAACTCTTTTTAAAACACTAACTATAACCTGCTTTTGGAACACTGAGCCATAACCTGTTTTGGAACACTAAGCTATAGCGTACTCTGGTAACAGTAAGCTATAACCTGCTTTGAGAACAGTACGCTATAACCTATTTATGAAACACTAAGCTATAAGCTACTTTTGGAACACGAAACTATAACATACTTTTTGAACACTAAGCTATGACCTGCTTATGGAGCAATGAGCTATAACCTACTTATGGAACACTAAGATACAATCAACTTTTGGAACATTAGCTATAACCGGCTTTTGGAACACTAAGCTATAACGTGCTTTTAGAACACTAAGCTATAACCTACATGTACTTATGGAACACTAAGCTGTAACCTTCTTATGGGACAATAAGCTATAACCTCCTTAAGGAACACTAAGCTATAACCTACTTTTCAAACACTATGCTATTACCTACTTCTGGAAGCCTATCAATCAATTAATCAAAACTTTGGAACACTTAGCTATAACCTGCTTTTGGAACACTAAGCTATAACGTGCTTTTAGAACACTAAGCTATAACTTACTTCTGGAACACTAAGCTATGACCTTCTTATGGAATATTAAGCTATAATCTCCTTATGGAACACAAAGCTATAAACCTTCTTTTGGAGCACTAAGCTATAACCTGCTTTTGGAACACTTAGTTATGACATTCTTTTGGAACACTAAACTATTACCTACTTCTGGAACACTAAGCTATAACCTGCTTATGGAACAATAAACTAAAACCTCCTTTTAGAACACTAACCAATAGCCTTCTTTTCAAACACGAAGCTATGACCTGCTTATGTAACCTTCTAATGAAGCACCTAGTTATATAACCGGTTTACGTTTACCCTCTTGTAGAGCACTTACATCTAGTTATGAAACTGGATTATGTTTCACACAGTATAACCTTCTTATGTAGCCCTTAGTAATATAACCACCTTATTTTCCAATGTAGTATAACCTGATTATGGACCACTTGATCTAGTTATAAAACAGGTTTATTTTTCACTATAGTATAATGGACCAATAAGTGAAACCTGTGTATGGACCGCTAAATGATAGCCCGATTATGGACCACTAACTAATAGCCTGCTTATTGACCACTAACTAATAGCCTGCTTATGGACCACAAACTAATAGCCCGCTTATGGTCCGCTTACTAAAAGCCTGCTTATGGACCACTAACTAATAGCCTGCTTATGGACCACTAACTAATAGCCTGCTTATGGACCACTAACAAATAGCCTGCTTATGGACCACTTACTAATAGCCTGCTTATGGACCACTAACTAATAGCCTGCTTATTGACCACTAACTAATGGCCTGCTTATGGACCGCTAACTAAGAGCCCGCTTATGGACCACTAACTAATAGTCCGCTTACGGACCATGAATAGCCTGCTTATGGACCACTAACATATAGCCTGCTTATGGACCACTAACTAATAGCCCGCTTATGGACCATTAATAGCCTGCTTATGGACCATTCATAGCCCGCTTATGGACCAATTATAACCTGCTTATGGACCACTAACTAATAGCCCGCTTATGGTCCGCTTACTAAAAGCCTGCTTATGGACCACTAACTAATAGCCTGCTTATGGACCTCTAACTAATAGCCCGCTTATGGACCTCTAACTAATAGCCTGCTTATGGGCCACTAACTAATAGCCTGCCTTTTGACCACTAACTAATGGCCCGCTTATGGACCACTAACTAAAAGCCTGCTAATGGACCACATACTAATAGCCCGCTTATGGACCGCTAAGTTATAGCCTGCTTATGGACCAATAACTAATGGCCTGCTTATGGACCACATACTAACAGCCTGCTTATGGACCGCTAAGTTATAGCCTGCTTATGGACCACTAACTAATAGCCTGCTTATGGACCACTTACTAATGGCCCGCTTATGGACCGCTTACTGATAGCCCGCTAATGGACCACTAGGTGATAGCCGGCTTATGGACCACTAAGTAATAGCCTGCTTATGGACCACTTACAAATAGCCCGCTTATGGACCGCTTACTGATAGCCCGCTTATGGACCACTAGGTAATAGGCCTCTTATGGACCACTTACAAATAGCCTGCTTATGGACCGCTTACTAAAAGCCTGCTTATGAACCACTAAGTAATAGCCTGCTTATGGACCACTAAGTAATAGCCTGCTTATGGACCACTAAGTAATAGCCTGCTTATGGACCACTAAGAAATAGCCTGCCTATGGACCATTAATAGTCTGCTTATGGTCCGCTAAGTAATAGCCTGCTTATGGACCACTTACAAATAGCCCGCTTATGGACCGCTTACTGATAGCCCGCTAATGGACCACTTACTAAAGGTCTGCTTATGGACCACTAACTGATAGCCCGCTTATGGACCGCTAAGTTATAGCCTGCTTATGGACCACTTACAAATAGCCCGCTTATCGACCACTAACTAATAGCCCGCTTATGGACCACTAACTAACAGCCCGCGTATGGACCGCTAAGTAATAGTCTGCTTATGGACCGCTAAGTAATAGCCTGCTTATGGCCCGCTAAGTAATAGCCTGCTTATGGACCACTAAGTTATAGCCTGCTTATGGACCTCTACGTTATAACCCGCTTATGGACCGCTAAGTAATTACCTATTTATGGATCACTAAGGAATAGTCCGCTGATGCACTAAAAAGTAATAGCCCACTAATTGACCAGTAAGTAAAAATCCGCTTATGCACTACTTGGTAACAACCCGCTTATGAACCACTAATTAATAACATGCTTATATACCCCTTAAAAATTACCCGCTTATGAACCACTTAAAATAACCCGCTTATTGGCCACTTAGAAAATACCTACTTATTGATCTCTGATATAACTACTGCTTCAGTTATCACTTACATCTGGCACAGAACAAAGTTATAATCTGCCTATAAACACTGTTATGAGCTGCAAATGACAAACTAGGTTATAACCTACAGAACAACCAATGCATTCCTACCTATTTTTATGTATTTTTCTTTAACCTTTAGTTAACAAACGCATGTAAACGTCATAGTCATAACCAATTTATAGGACATGCACAGTATTGTATAGCCATTGTTATGGGACTCTAAGTTAATAATCCATCATTTTCCCATTTAACAGACATCAAGTACCTCGTAATCATTTTGGGGGAGAACTTATTAGAAGTACTTACTTATGGAACATCCAGCAGTATCACAGTGATCACAATGTCGCATACTAGCTTTGAAACATAGACCTTCTGGACATCTAGCCACTCCACTTGTTGACATGTCTGACCCACAGGACACATATGTATTACAGGTATACGGATGAGCAATAAGCCCAGTTCCATCATTGTCTGAACAATATGTTGCTGCAACAAAACAGATCACAAGATTAAATAAGGTTAGACAATTCGCACAATTATAATTTTTGTATTGAGCCTTAAAAACATGTGTATTTAAATTGACAAAATAGAAGACTGTATGAATTGATAAACTTGGTCTCTGGTGTCTTCAATGAAACTCTTTTATTATTATCTTTTTTGTATACCAAATGTAATGCATGATTAAAATTGTAATGGAAAAATGCGAAGATCACAATTGTTACAAAATACAAACTCAATCTCGACGGTGGATAAGCTACTTTTAAATAACTTCAGTACACGACGGATGTTCTATAAATCTGTGGAATGCTGTCATCTAAGAACGCGACGAAACTTATCAAAGGCAAAATGACATATCTATGAAAATATATTCAATCTGAAGAATAAATCGTTTTGAATACATTTTGAAATGTGTCTTCTCTAAGAATGCGTGTATAATTATGCAAACCTCAATACTTAACGCAAACTTAAAATCATTTGCGACTTAAACCAGTAAACGAGCTTCTGTTATCGGTACGTTTTAAGGGATTGGGAAAGCTTGCGAGATGATTTTCCAGTTTGAATTCGTTTGAAATGCGGTGCACGGTGGAGCAATATTCACACAATCCCTCTGGAATCGGACGCACAGTAATACCTATCCAAGCATCTTAATCAAATTGGCCAATACTAACCTCACACTAACTGACCGTCATAACGCAGATACTTTCTATCAAAGTCCGTTCTATTTCTAAATCGTCGCACGGCTTTTTCAGATAAATGATAAGCAGCATTTTCGTTTAACAACGTGAGTATTTTGGAATCTTTATTTTTTAGTTTTTTTATATCCTCACAAATCACAATTATTGTGCGGAATTTAGTATCAATTAACGACGTTATTAAATCACAAATACGTGTACACAAATGGACAAACAATATGATAATGCATACATGGAAATATTCAGATAAAATTTTAAGTGAAATGGCTTTAAGGATTAATTCCATCATATGCCTCATTTTTGCCTTAATTATTACCTAAATAAAGCATAGGTAAAATAGACTATAGACGAAACTTGAGATAAAATGGCTACGGATACATTTAGTTCAAACCATAATTGGGTGTACTATAAGTGAAATATGCAAACTGATTTTCAGTCCAATTCTCTATCATTTGGATTTTTATGAATTTGAATAAAATGGTTGAGATTTTTTTCACAAAGTTATCAAACAGCCCATTTACATTGATAAGCTTTTTTTCTTAAACTTCCATTTATCATTCCGTTCATTCTCATTTTGTTAGATCTTTATAATAAAATTGCATTAAAACAGTTATATCCGACAAAAAATAGGTTTTAAACAGCGTTTGATGCTCCGTCCAAATAAACATTTTCTTTCTTGTAACATGCTAGGATATTCAAACCATAAATGCTTTAGTTGCTAGAAATCAGCTGTCTGTTAATATTACCGACATACAGAACAGTAATCAGCGGTGATAATTTTATCTTAAATTTATTTAAGTTCATCGAAGTTTTTCTCTCTAGCACTTAGAAAAGAAAACTTCAACTTAACAATGTGTAACGAATCAAGTTTACACTGAGGCTATACCTGGAACAACCTGGATATATTCCCCGTCGGTGTAAACTGTGTCGAACTCGCCATTGACTGATTTGACAATACACCTCAACACGGACCCGTGCATGCTCATTGTGATGTTCTTTAGACCAAACTCCAGTCGAGCTGGACTGCTACAATTTCCTATTTGGGGAAAAAAGAAATAAATGTATAAGCTAAACGCATTGTTGAAATAAATCATTTCTATAATAACACTAATGTTATAACACGTGTCTTGTATTATTTAAGAAAGTATGAAACAATGTGCATCTTGAATCTTGGAAAGATATTTATATTTAATAGACAAAGTTCAAAATTAATTATGACCGAAGGTCATGCTATTTAAGAACATAAAGTATACTTATTTGTGATTGAAAATTCCGCTTAGGAAATAAAGCAGGAGTAATCTGTATAAACTTTGCCACTTCAAAAATTAAATAAGGGCAATAACTGAATAAATATGCAATCGCAGTTTTCTCCCTTTTACTCGCAACAAACACCAATATTAACCAACCAAACAATGGTAGAGAATTTCCAGAAAAAAACAACAACAACAGACGTTAACACTATATAAAATGTATATAAATCTTATGCGAAGAAGGCCATAAAATATATCACTTGTACACACAACCACAAATCAACATTAATCTATTAATAAAGCAGATAGCAAAGGGCAATGACTTCAAAGAAACATTGCAACCTTTATCCTCGAACGAAAATTTAAACGGACGGGTGGACGAAGGACGCGCACGACACCGTAATAGACCCCTCCGGGTGTTCAAAAACAGATGTTTTTTAAGTTTATGTAACATACTTCCGACATCCAGGTTTAGGACCTAATTGTTTGTTTTAGTGTTGTTGTTTTTTTAATATCTGGTTTTGAATATGCTGGAAATTTGTACTTTTAGAATGGATCGCTATATTATGGACTGTTTCTCAA
Organism: Sinonovacula constricta; assembly: GCA_007844125.1. Taxonomy (NCBI): domain Eukaryota; kingdom Metazoa; phylum Mollusca; class Bivalvia; order Cardiida; family Solecurtidae; genus Sinonovacula; species Sinonovacula constricta. The sequence goes on from CM017563.1 coordinate 17,587,351, forward strand.
AGGTATAAATAAAGAAGGGTTGTCTTTTTCTGCATTGACTAAGCATAATAATAAAAACTCCGTAGTAAATGATGTCTCTACCACAAATGTTTTGATATCACAGTGTGGGATTGCAATATTCAATTTTCATATATTGTGTTGGATTTTTTTGGGTCAATAGCCTTTCAAAATCGTGGTCTCTAAGTTGTATGAGAATATTTCAGATGACTTAAATCAAGTTGATGGAATTCACAATTTCACAAAGACTCCTTTAGAGTTTGTCTTTGGCTTTTGTCTGCGTATTTGTTAATAAAATTCAAAATGTGTAATATTGATACAGATGGTGCGTATTTTTGAATATTATAAAAAGGGAGATAACACACTATAATTTGACAGTTTTACAAGTTGACAGTCTTCGCTGAAACAAACTGGGACTTAACCTGTGTCATTCTTTGTCACTATTGATCTCGCCGAGTCCTCAATCACTGACACAAACTCGCCGCCAGTGTTTATCTCAGCATCGAGAATGCCGCCTGGAAGACCAACGATCCCTTTACAAGAGAACACCCGATCTGCGAGTGTATCTTTGTTTTCTATGATATCGTGGGATAAAGTAAGAATAGGTTTCTCGGGTGTTCCTAGAAAACATAGAAAAGAAAAAAATACGCATTAACATCTATGAAATGCATTATTATTATCTAACCTGAAAACAGAAAACGTATTGTTTTGGATTAAGGGTCTGAAATGTCAGACAATATCATGTGATGTTCAAGTTGAAATACAAGCAAAGTCATTCAATGGCATCGTATTTGATAACCAATGTATGAATAAATTCTATGCCGTACAGTGAGCTAAACAGTTCTGTTCATTTTTTGTGACATGGTGAAACGAGAAACATGTAAAAGTAAGTTCTAATTAATAAAGAATTCTTGAGGACTGGTCAAATCATTTATATTGATGTTTAGTGTAATCAGATATAGTGAAATAAACAATCAATTCGTTTGTGCTTTTGGCTGGCACGTGCTGTGTGATTATTATTATATCTTGGAATAAATGGGTGTTAAGCTTATATAACAGCTATCACCTCGGTCTTTTGTAGTTCTCATTGAATATCGCATCATGTATACTAGCTGAACAGTCCAGAATTGTACAAGAAAAGTTGGCGATGCGAAGCATCAAAGGCGATAGAAAAAGTGAAAGAGGTAAAGATATTAAAGCAATATGGAAGCAAATAACAAAGACATTATGTTTTGATTTAAAAGTTTTCAGTATGCTATAAATTTCGAGAAAAAGAATTTATAACTGATATTCAAGAGAACTTAGAATGGTTTAAAGCAAAATAAATAGCAAAACCCAACGCCATTTAATATGTTTTCTAAGATGTTACATATATTGATTTTACATACGTAGAAAGAAAGTTACAAAATTATTGTAATTAACTACAAAACAGAAGAGTACAAGCAGGAATTGCATGTGAAGCAGCCTCACAGTACACAAATAAGTATTGTTCAGGTGGTAGTTTTCTCGAATGTAGTTTTTTTGTCTTTCTCAGTATCTCATTTTATTTTCAAAGTTATTTTGAAAGTTACAGACACAAAAATATCTTCAAACATAAATATCAAAATAAAAATATAACATAGAACGCCGTTTACCGAATTAAGACCCGTATTTTGTCAGGTTTAAAAAGTCCGCAAAACAAACTTCCCCATTTGCAAATTTCAGTGTGCAATCCTTATATAGGCGTCGCGCTCCAGTGCGTCGCCAAGAAGACCATTTTGAAAAATTGGGGCTAGGGTTTGAATTTTAAACTCTTCGATCCAGAGTTCAAGAACACAATATCTTGACCGCAAACACTTCAGAGTTGCTAGAAAAGCATTCCTGTACGCCGGCAGCACTGGAAATGCGATTTTTAAATTTGCGTGCATCTTACTGAAATCGTTTATGTGTATTGTGTGTATTGCGTGTATCGTTAAATGTTGCATAAATATTGCATTTAAAGTTAGTCTTTACCATGCATACGCAAAGGGTCGTTCAGAACAAGCTTTTTCTGGCTATGGACTGTTTCGTTGTTAATATATTATCGCAATTTGTTAATATGCAATACGAACTTCAAAGGACGTACCAAAGAGCATTCCTATCTACTTTCGTAAGTTATTAAATATTTAAAAAAAATTAATAGCAAAAAGAAATAAACCAAAAGCTTTCGTTTTCTTCTATGTTTGAATAAAAGTTACCAACATACCAAATAAAAATAAATAAAGTAGAACGCCGTTTACCGAATAAGGACCTGTATTTCATCAGTGTTAGGAAGTCCGCTAAACAGAATTTCCCCCATGTGAAATTTTCCGTGGGCATTCCATTACAATACCGCCACATGCAAACACGCTTAAAAACTAGGCTAATTGTGTTCAGGCCACTTTTAATCACGTTTAACCATTAGATACAAAACATAACCTTAGAAGTGCTTAAGTATTCAATAGAAATGATAAAAATGAAGTTTAAATCTTAACATTTAAAAATGACATTTTCGACAAAAAATATAAAGATAGTTGTTGATAGTAAACGCAAAGAATTTTGACCTGTGAATATATTTGTTATTTATATCAAAATATATTACCTTAATTAAAACCAATATTTTAACATAACGTAACTGTAAATGAATACTTTGGAGACTCCGATTATAAAAGTATGCGCATTTAGATTATACCTTTTTTTATTTTTTTTATTATACGTTTTTTTTTTGTCTGACTAAATGGTTTCAGGAGTACGTACGTTTTAAGGTTAGTGTTGCCATGGTCGTTTGACTACCGGTTGTACAGAAATAGTTCCCGATACTGTCACAAGTTGTCGGATTCGCCTCTATAAAGAGGGCACCGCCACTTTCTGACACAAAGCTGCTGTTCAGAATCGTAATACCGGCATCCGGAGATCCGCTATTGGCTGTATCAGCTACACTAGTTCTACTGTCACCATACAAGATCGCAATGGATGTGAGGCCTGCAGCGTTTTCCACAGTACATGACATGTTGACAGTGCCCCCGATGTATTCCGAATCGTACGAAATCTCAAACTGCATATCTGTAAGGCAGTGAAAGAACAAGTCTGTGTGAATTACTTTAAACTTATTATATGTTTTTTTCAGAAACAAGTTCTATCAACTTATAGCAATATACAATATTCTGGATAGAACCGGTCAAAAGGTGGTAATTTCTGGAAGCTGGAACAATGTTTGACGTCTTGTCTTGCCAAGACTTAAAATCTCGTGTTATATCTGGTGTCCATCTTGAAATTTCTGAAACCTAGACATACATAGACACATCATGTATAGCTGTTTATGCCTTATTTTTTACGTTGCCTGTTATACCTCGGGCTATCGTCGTACGTTGTGTTATGTCTGATAGAAGTGGTTGATTGAAAACACGTATTTGTAACACACAGTATTGTATTTGCGTCAGCTTTGATATTAAAGGAATCACCTAATATTCTAAAAGGCCATGGCGCATAATAAAAGATCCGTTATAAAGGAATATGAAGAAAGCAAAAATAGTTATGTGAAATGATACAAAATACAAACAAAATAAAGCGTGTTACAAGTCCAAGGAAGTCAAGGGAACAACAGTGAATAAAGGTAAAAACACTTTTTCCGCACGAAATTATTATAAATAATTTTGATTTAAAGAGTTATCATGGTTCAAAATTTAAAATCGGGCCTGCAAGTGCAGCACATAGAGTGTCGACCCTCGACACTGAAGATGTCAGATTCAATACCAAGCCGATACATCTTAAATGCACTTTTTCGCCCGTATGTTAAATGAAGGTCTGGTTGGCCCTGTCTCAGGATATTAAAACACGAACATAATCACAAATCAAGGTCGGATCATTTTGCCATGTTCAATAAGAAAATTCCATCTCCAGATAGCAGTAAGAATAAGTGGCTTGATTTAATACCTAATCTAAGAAACACTATATGCATAAAAAATATTTCTTACTAGATTGGGAGAGAACCATTTCCTTGGGCTCGGAGTAAAGTGTAGAGTCATCGATGGTGTTCTTCAGAGCACATTTAATCACAGAGTTGTTCCATACACTGGTTAGGAAAAAATCTAAGTTGAGTGTGCCATGCAGAGTGCAGTTGTCTTCTGTGAGGGTCAATTCTGCATCGGTCCCGTACTCCACAAAGGTGCCGTTTAGTGTGTACTGCAGAGATGAATGCATCCGGTTGAATAGTCATTTGTTAATATTCTGCGAAGTGTTCAAATTACCAAAGTATTGCGAGTGTGATAACATCAAAATTGATTTCCGTAAACTCGAAACTTATAGTTAAACGTGATGAGAATACTTTTCGGAGAAAAAAATACAAACAAGCGTCTTTGTAAAACAATTTTGGCATGTTTAAATTAGACAAAACATGACAAGCTATAAAGAATAATGACCAACTATGCGGAATAAGGACTCAATGCGAATTTCAGTCTTTGAAGTTTGAGACATTGAAGGAAGTCAAAATGACAGTGATTTAAATATCCTGTCATTTGTTTACTTACAGCAGCTGACATATATACTGTAATTCTTTACTGTAATATAGCTTTAACGAAGATGAAAGAAGGCATTAAGCTGAAATTTGGATAGGACAATTAAGTTTTTGCAACTAGTTCCACTAGTTTGATCAGATCAAATGGATGTTTTCTAATTTCACTGTATCCAAATATGCTATGGGGATTTGTCTAAATCCAGGGCATATATTCTGCATGATGATTTTATTGCATATGTAGGCAAATACCCTAAAATGACAAGGTCGGCATAAACCTCTCAGAAAATTTAAACAAAACATAAAAGAACCGGTACAAAAAGACTGTATTGGCAGTAAGAAAAACCCATTGTGATAAAAGTGATGAAGATAAGACAAGATAAAAAAATCTTGAGTCGGCAAAAAAGCAACAAATAAAATAAGCTCTAAATAAGTTTTTACAATTCTACAAAGACTGTAAAGTGCTACAGTGAGTTTAACCATGATGTATCTGTTAATAAAAGCTTTAAATGTTTCCAAAAACTAAAAAATCCACAAAGTCGTATTTATCTTAAGACTGGAGGTCGGGTCGGGCAATGTCCTTAAATACCCTAACAATAAAGAGATACACAGGCGCAAACGTTAGCCATATGAAACAGTGTAAGCAAGAAACTTGTCGTCATTGCAACACATCGGAAAGCTTAATATTCAAGAAAATGAAACATTTACAGTATTTACGATTTTAAGAAGACGTCTTAGATAATACTGTTGGTGGGACGATAAACCCAATAAACAAACAAACGTCTTAGATAAAATCAATATGTTATCTATATTCTAGCAAACTTTTTGTTTGATCATGTCTGCTTACATTGACTTGGAGAACCAGCGTTCCAGCAGGGGTTAGGGGTCCGGCTCTGGCCAGCTGGCCTTGGCACACAATGGTTGTTGCCTGACCAAGAACCAAGGTCCCGGGTACATCTAGCACGGGCTCGGAGGATGAAGCTAGTGGAAGATTAAAAGAAATTGTGACTGTGAGCCATGATTAAGTATTATCAAATTATTTAAATAACTGAACACGTATTTTCATATCACAGCATACTGTATATCTACAAATTATCAATTTCAAGATTGCTCATAACTTGTCTCTCATCAATTGGTTTCAAGTCGCAGTCGGGACTTGTTCTAATGAGGTTTTCCAGAAGAACTTGAAAGTGTCAATGTTCGTAGCTTAAGATGTGTGCCTTCATTATTTAAGTTTCATTATTTATTCGTGTTTATAGTCACATTAATACTGTCACCGTTGTGTGATAAGAAACATATGGTCGCAAGGTGCTTGTAGAATAAATCTTTGTCCATTTAATATTGTCAGATATGGGAAAACAAATGTATTGAAGATACATGAAAGCTAGGGTTTTAAAGATAGCTTAAAGTCAACTGAAGTTAGGGAAAGTAATAGTATTAAAGTTATGGAAAACCAGGGTTGTGAAGATAGGGAAACTAAAAATATTAAAGACAGAGGAAAGGAAGAGTACATAAGCTAGGGTGTAGAAGATAGGAGGAATTCGAAATATTTTCGATTGGAGAGGTAGCCAGAGTTTTGAAGATAAAAAAATCCTGAGACCTGACAAACGAGTCAGCTAGATAAAGAAAATCTTGAGATCTTAGGGGCCGATATACTGCTGAAAATAGAGGAAATGAAATGTGGGAAACCCAGAGCAATAAAAATGAACGTAATACCAATCGAATTGTAGTTACATTAATTCTAAATCTGCAACAAACTCGATGTTTTGCTAATAAAATATCTGTTTGATCAAGTATCACTTCGTCTTAATGCCTTTACATGTTGTTGGTTACTAAACTGTTGAGTTTGACCTATTTACAAAAGTAGGAAATTCTGTACTGATAACTTACTTGTGATTACTTGAAGTCTAAACGTCTGAGCTGTCAGATTGTTCACAATGACGGTAAATGTGCCATCCACTTTGCATGTTATGGAAGGGAACTCAATTATTAGCTCTGTCACATTTGATGATATATTGACAGAGATCTCTGCGTATTCGCCATTCTGCTCATTAAGCAATGTGGAAGACGATATTCCATCCGTGGCATGTAAGTTAAAGGTGGCGCCTCCACCTTCTCGGATCACTGACAGGTCGGTCGCCTTATCGATGTTGTGGAGTTGAACTTGGATCATGACGTCACTTCCGACTGGACCGCCTTTGACCTCACCATCGACAGTTATGTCTGTAGGAATTAAAGCAAAAATATCATCGAAGACGAATACTCACAGAAACATAGTTTCTGTAACTCCATTAGATTGGCATGCAATTCAAGTTTTATAAATCTGGCAAAGGGCTCGGATATCACAGAAAAGGCTAATTAATATATAAAAGGGATGTGACTCAAATATGAAATAAAATACTGACCAATAATAGCTGAGGAATAGAGAGGAAAAAATAAATGCAGGAAATATAGCAGAACGTCATAACTTATAAAAAGCTATCATATCGTGCATCCAATACATGTACACGCAAGAAGATTTTGTACTTATAATTTTATTTAATATTTGTGAAGTCAACACCTCTGTGTGTGTGTGTTATTTCTTTAGAATTGTAAGAAATATTATGACTGATCAAACGTGTAGTAATTTAGCTCTCAAAATGAATATGAAAATTGAAAGAACGAAACTACTACAAAATATATTTATTAAGATTTGAAAGAGAGTAAAATGACGACTTAAACATTTTTAACATTATCATGAATACAGAAATGTTTACGTGTGTGCGTGCGTGCGTGTGTGTGTTAGTGTGTGTTATGACTCGACTCTGTGTTTTTGTCACATTTACATTTAACCTGTTTGCCTTGGTCTAGAGGTAGTTAAGATTGAAATATCTGTGGTTATTTTGTTAGGTATATAAGAAAAGGTCCTATCAAAGGACAAAACAGTATTATATACATGTAGATGTCGAAATGTAATCATAATTCTACTTATATTAGGCATCCGAAGACGAGTTGAGAAAAGATCCGTATGATACGAAAATATTACATTATTTTGTTTCTTACACCCAGTAGCCAAGCTGTGAAAGTACCCTAAAAGGTAAACATAAACATGTGTTTGAAGCGCTATACTTCATTTTACAACTTCGGTCTGATATTTAGCAAGGACCTGCAATACTGGGCATCGACGTTCTGTCTAATGTTCCTTCCGAAACGGACAAAATTTGTTATACTCACATGCAGAGTCTGGATCTACTGGCTCGGATGCTGTTGCAAAAAATAACAACATGCAATAATCAGGATTTTTTACGATTCTCTGTTCACTATTACATGAAGCATGAATGCAGAAACGTGAAAAGAAATGCATATTAATGTCACGGCAGCCTATAAAGAGTGAAACAGCCTTAAAATGTATTCTTTAATCTAATATTTGATAAACCAAAAGGATGTTACATTAATAACATTTTAACACTATATTTTCAAGAAAGTCGACAACTGACAAGTTTAATGTGCAGCAATATAATTTGGCATAAAGATGAATCTTTTTACTCAAATTAAATTAGGAATGCTAAAAGAAGAGTTTGCAAAATATAACATGTTCATGACTATTTAAGCAATCCGTGTAATCAAACATAATAAAATAAGTTTATTTACGTAAATATATTTAACAAGATGAATATACTGACAATATCGTGATTTCCTCGTTTACTTACGGTTAGTGCAATCAGCAGTTGCACATGCTTGGCACGTATTCGGATTGTTGGCATCGAAACATAGGCCTAACGGACACGCGCTGACAGTAACACGTGGTTCACACACCACAAACGAACTACACGAATGTGGATGGGGATACCTCGACATTACCGATTTATCATCACAAAAGGAAGCTGTAAATGATTATAAATCATTAGAAAAGAAGAAAACTATTGTAAATACTTTACATAAGTAAGAATATATGACAAAGTCTTATGAGCATTGCAACATATACCAAACTCCGAAAAGGCACAGAAAAAAAGGTTTTTCACATGCAAGCCAAGCGAAAAGTAAGAACAAATTTGTGATGAGTCATTTAACAAAAAGAGCAAACTCGACAGTTACCGCCTTGTTACTCTAGAAACCTCCAACGACAGAGTCTAGTTATCAAAAAGCGTCCAGATGAACTATATATGTGTAGAATTGTCAAAGTAAAAATTGGACTAATCCCCAACTGATTGATAGTAAACAAGTCTACCATAGTAAAGCTTTAATATATCAGTCTAATTTAAGCACAGAAAAGGTTGCAACATCAGGTAACGGGCACTGTTAGGGCATAGACTGACAACGATGCTTCAACGAACGTATCCTTGTTACACAGTCCAACAGTTTAAAACTGAACCTTGATAAAAAGCTCTGCTTTCACAAATATACTATTTTGTAAAATATCATATTCTTCGAGTAACCTGTTTAAAGCAATGTGGCCGCATTTTAACAATGTTGTATTATCATTTAAAATGTATTGTAAAACTACAATAAATTAGAAATTACATTATTACATATAATCAGATGTCTTACCTGGAAGAACGTAAACATACTGTGGTAAGGAGACTGCGACCACTTCACCATCGGTATCCCGTATAACACACCTTATCTGGCTGCCGTTACTTGATAAAGACACATTCTTGAAGTAAAATTTCAGTAGCCCATCGTTTCCCTCCGTCGTATTGTCGCTGAATACCTCAACATCTAAATCTCCATTGTACGATGAGTCGAATGGATCGGAAAAGTCGCCTCCGACTTTTACTTCTACGCCGACTTGATGTGTTGGCGTGTCGCTTAGATCGGCTGTACACGATGATAAACGGTCAGCCCACCCATCCTGACCCTCCACAATCATGTAGGTAAGAGTAAAGTTTGGTGCAGCTAAAATGGTGAAAAAACACAAAGTCCGAGATATTCAAGCATAAGACAGAAGACGATAGCGTTTAATTTAACGCATTTAATTAATATGTTCATATTTATCAAAGGTTTCAATCAGGACTCGTGGTCCGAAAATAAAATATCGATGTATTATATTATTTCATGCAATTTGCAAGCGGCATGGTGTACGTTATCAAAATATGACGAATCAAGTAGATGTCGTGGCATCCCATATTGTAATAAAGTGTGTGTTAATGACAGTGCTTTAATAGTTTATTGTCAGAAACTAAATATATACTTACGTATGGGAAAACATTCACCGAACACGGGCCAGGTACCGTCAGATTTGCAAGTTCCGTTTTCCGGTCCGGAAAGCCTAAACCTTGTATTGCATTGTATGGCCACAGATGAATTGACGGTGTAATTGGCTTGCAAAGGCGACATGAAACCGTTGTCCACTTTCAATGGATCACAAACAACCTCTACGCATGTTGGACTGCCTGACCATACCTCACCGTGTTCACAGTAAACAGAGGAGTTGCCTTCTAAGGTGTAGCCATCAATGCATTCAATAGAAATACGACTCCCGTATGTCGTGTTAACATCTGAGGGAATTCTACTAAATTCGGGATATACGAATGTTCCACAGTCTTCAATTATACAGGAGGTATTATTGGTCCAGGTGCTGTTGTTCGTGCACGTTTCTCTGTTAAAAGACTCATTCAGTTTATAACCTTCCATGCACTCCAGAAACACGACAGAGCCATACGTGGTTGTGTAATTTTCGTTGACAATTATCAAGTTAGGACTGAGTTCTAAGTAAGAGCAATCAACTATAAGGCATTCAGGAGCCTCTGTCCACGCACCTTCAGTACAGTAAATAAATGAACTTCCATTTAACGTAAAACCGTCTAAACACAGAATCTGAATAGCAGACTCATTAATATAAACACGAGTTGCATTTATTTGTTGTAAGTCTAATTCGTTACACAGCGTAGGTTTGCATTCTACAATCGGCCACGTTCCATTTTCGTAACACGAAACTGGTGATTTCCCAATCAATATGTACCCAGCTGAACAGGAAATATTTACAGTTTCATTGTACAGCAACATTCCGCTTGTACCGTTAGTGTGCGATTCACTGTTATTTGGATAAGTAAATTGTTCACATGCTATTGGTGCGCAGGAACCGATAGAGCTCCACGAACCATTTTGCTGGCAAACCGTATATTCAGTACCGGTTACATTGTAACCAGGTTTACAAAGTAATTTTATTGTGGTGTTATAAACTAAACCAGACAGTTGATGTGATTCATTTAAGCTATTATCTGGTAATACTAAATCAGGGCAAACAACTGGATTACAAACAGGTGTTTCCGTCCATGAATTGTTAGCCGTGCAAGTAACATTTTCGGGTCCAGATAGATAGTAACCATCATAACAAAATGCTGTGACATTCTGATTGTAAGAAGAAACAGCGGTATAGTTTATATATCCACCGTTTGAAAGAGGGCCGATGTCCGGACAGACTACCAGTACACAGCCAAAGCTTCCATTCCAGGTACCATTCGAAGTGCATTCAACTGTTGAAGAACCGTTTATTTCATAACCAGTTTCACATTCTAATCGTGCAGAATCCATGAAGAAATGTGTGTCATTTGAATTGACATCTATAATGCCATGGTCTGGAATCTCTATCATTGGACATTCGACCTTATCACATGTGATGTTCTTGCTCCATGTTCCGTTGGCCTGACAGACTGTCATAGGATCGCCCAGAATTTCATAACCTGCGGAGCAGTTGGCTGTAAGTGAGACATTGTATGTATACACATTTGGGTTACTGGTATATCCACCATTTGTAATCTCTACCGGAACTGAACAATTTATAGATGCACACGTTAAAGTACCACTCCACGTCCCATTAGCAAGGCATGTTATTGTTTCTGGACCGTCAACAAAAAAGCCCTCGTCACAGGAAAGTGTGACGTTATCCATGTACAGAAGATTTGATGTTGAGTTGACATCTAACTGACCCTTTTCCGGCAACGTCAGTTCCGGACAAACCATTATTTCACAAGTCGGGACATCAGTCCAAGTGTCGTTCTCTTGGCATGCAACAAGATCGGTTCCATTCAATACATATCCATTATGACAGATTGCTTGCACAGTCCCATTGGTAAATGCAGGCATGTATTGGCCATTCTCCAAAGCTTGCAGATCTGGACACGAAAACGGAATGCAAGTCAGATTGGTGCTCCAGGTGCCATTCGATTGGCAGGTACTTGTGTCCGGACCAAATGGTTTAAAACCTTGATTACAGGCCACAGTGACGTTATCTTGATAAAATTGCTTCACATTTGCTTCTATGTCAAGCGTTCCGTTTCCTGGGGTTTCGAAACTTGGACACTCAACCTTTTCACATGTGATGTTCTTGCTCCATGTTCCGTTGGCCTGACAGACTGTCATAGGATCGCCTAGAATTTCATACCCTTCGGAGCAGTTGGCTGTAAGTGAGACATTGTAGGTATACACATTTGGGTTACTGGTATATCCACCATTTGTAATCTCTACCGGAACTGAACAATTTATAGATGCACACGTTAAAGTACCACTCCACGTCCCATTAGCAAGGCATGTTATTGTTTCTGGACCGTCAACAAAAAAGCCCTCGTCACAGGAAAGTGTGACGTTATCCATGTACAGAAGATTTGATGTTGAGTTGACATCTAATTGACCCTTTTCCGGCAACGTCAGTTCCGGACAAACCATTCTTTCACAAGTCGGGACATCAGTCCAAGTGTCGTTCTCTTGGCATGAAACAAGATCGGCTCCATTCAGTACATATCCATTATGACAGATTGCTTGCACAGTCCCATTGGTGAATGCAGGCATGTATTGGCCATTCTCCAAAGCTTGCAGATCTGGGCACGAAAACGGAATGCAAGTCAGATTGGTGCTCCAGGTGCCATTCGATTGGCAGGTACTTGTGTCCGGACCAAATGGTTTAAAACCTTGATTACAGGCCAGAGTGACATTATCTTGATAAAATTGCTTCACATTTGCTTCTATGTCAAGCGTTCCGTTTCCTGGGGTTTCGAAACTTGGACACTCAACCTTTTCACATGTGATGTTCTTGCTCCATGTTCCGTTGACCTGACAGACTGTCGTCGGATCGCCTCGAACTTCATAACCTTCGGAGCAGTTGGCTGTAAGTGAGACATTGTAGGTATACACATTTGGGTTACTGGTATATCCACCATTTGTAATCTCTACCGGAACTGAACAATTTATAGATGCACACGTTAAAGTACCACTCCACGTCCCATTAGCAAGGCATGTAATTGTTTCTGGTCCGTCAACAAAAAAGCCCTCGTCACAAGAAAGTGTGACGTTATCCATGTACAGAAGATTTGATGTTGAGTTGACATCTAACTGACCCTTTTCCGGCAACGTCAGTTCCGGACAACCCATTATTTCACAAGTCGGGACATCAGTCCAAGTGTCGTTCTCTTGGCATGCAACAAGATCGGCTCCATTCAATACATATCCATTATGGCAGATTGCTTGCACAGTCCCATTGGTAAATGCAGGCATGTATTGGCCATTCTCCAAACCTTGCAGATCTGGGCACGAAAACGGAATGCAAGTCAGATTGGTGCTCCAGGTGCCATTCGATTGGCAGGTACTTGTGTCCGGACCAAATGGCTTAAAGCCCTGATTACAGGTCACAGTGACGTTATCTTGATAAAATTGCTTCACATTTGCTTCTATGTCAAGCGTTCCGTTTCCTGGGGTTTCGAAACTTGGACACTCAACCTTTTCACATGTGATGTTCTTGCTCCATGTTCCGTTGGCCTGACAGACTGTCATAGGATCGCCTAGAATTTCATAACCTTCGGAGCAGTTGGCTGTAAGTGAGACATTGTAGGTATACACATTTGGGTTACTGGTATATCCACCATTTGTAATCTCTGCCGGAACTGAACAATTTATAGATGCACACGTTAAAGTACCACTCCACGTCCCATTAGCAAGGCATGTTATTGTTTCTGGACCGTCAACAAAAAAGCCCTCGTCACAAGAAAGTGTGACGTTATCCATGTACAGAAGATTTGATGTTGAGTTGACATCTAATTGACCCTTTTCCGGCAACGTCAGTTCCGGACAAACAATTCTTTCACAAGACGGGACATCAGTCCAAGTTTCGTTCTCTTGGCATGCAACAAGATCGGCTCCATCCAATACATATCCATTATGACAGATTGCTTGCACAGTCCCATTGGTAAATGCAGGCATGTATTGGCCATTCTCCAAACCTTGCAAATCTGGGCACGAAAACGGAATGCAAGTCAGATTGGTGCTCCAGGTGCCATTCGATTGGCAGGTACTTGTGTCCGGACCAAATGGTTTAAAACCCTGATTACAGGCCACAGTGACGTTATCTTGATAAAATTGCTTCACATTTGCTTCTATGTCAAGCGTTCCGTTTCCTGGGGTTTCGAAACTTGGACACTCAACCTTTTCACATGTGATGTTCTTGCTCCATGTTCCGTTGGCCTGACAGACTGTCATAGGATCGCCTAGAATTTCATAACCTTCGGAGCAGTTAGCTGTAAGTGAGACATTGTAGGTATACACATTTGGGTTACTTGTATATCCACCATTTGTAATCTCTACCGGAACTGAACAATTTATAGATGCACACGTTAAAGTACCACTCCACGTCCCATTAGCAAGGCATGTTATTGTTTCTGGACCGTCAACAAAAAAGCCCTCGTCACAGGAAAGTGTGACGTTATCCATGTACAGAAGATTTGATGTTGAGTTGACATCTAATTGACCCTTTTCCGGCAACGTCAGTTCTGGACAAACAATTCTTTCACAAGTCGGGACATCAGTCCAAGTGTCGTTCTCTTGGCATGCAACAAGATCGGCTCCATTCAATACATATCCATTATGACAGATTGCTTGCACAGTCCCATTGGTAAATGCAGGCATGTATTGGCCATTCTCCAAACCTTGCAGATCTGGGCACGAAAACGGAATGCAAGTCAGATTGGTGCTCCAGGTGCCATTCGATTGGCAGGTACTTGTGTCCGGACCAAATGGTTTAAAACCCTGATTACAGGCCACAGTGACGTTATCTTGATAAAATTGCTTCACATTTGCTTCTATGTCAAGCGTTCCGTTTCCTGGGGTTTCGAAACTTGGACACTCAACCTTTTCACATGTGATGTTCTTGCTCCATGTTCCGTTGGCCTGACAGACTGTCATAGGATCGCCTAGAATTTCATAACCTTCGGAGCAGTTAGCTGTAAGTGAGACATTGTAGGTATACACATTTGGGTTACTTGTATATCCACCATTTGTAATCTCTACCGGAACTGAACAATTTATAGATGCACACGTTAAAGTACCACTCCACGTCCCATTAGCAAGGCATGTTATTGTTTCTGGACCGTCAACAAAAAAGCCCTCGTCACAGGAAAGTGTGACGTTATCCATGTACAGAAGATTTGATGTTGAGTTGACATCTAATTGACCCTTTTCCGGCAACGTCAGTTCTGGACAAACAATTCTTTCACAAGTCGGGACATCAGTCCAAGTGTCGTTCTCTTGGCATGCAACAAGATCGGCTCCATTCAATACATATCCATTATGACAGATTGCTTGCACAGTCCCATTGGTAAATGCAGGCATGTATTGGCCATTCTCCAAACCTTGCAGATCTGGGCACGAAAACGGAATGCAAGTCAGATTGGTGCTCCAGGTGCCATTCGATTGGCAGGTACTTGTGTCCGGACCAAATGGTTTAAAACCCTGATTACAGGCCACAGTGACGTTATCTTGATAAAATTGCTTCACATTTGCTTCTATGTCAAGCGTTCCGTTTCCTGGGGTTTCGAAACTTGGACACTCAACCTTTTCACATGTGATGTTCTTGCTCCATGTTCCGTTGGCCTGACAGACTGTCATAGGATCGCCTAGAATTTCATAACCTTCGGAGCAGTTGGCTGTAAGTGAGACATTGTAGGTATACACATTTGGGTTACTGGTATATCCACCATTTGTAATCTCTGCCGGAACTGAACAATTTATAGATGCACACGTTAAAGTACCACTCCACGTCCTATTAGCAAGGCATGTTATTGTTTCTGGACCGTCAACAAAAAAGCCCTCGTCACAAGAAAGTGTGACGTTATCCATGTACAGAAGATTTGATGTTGAGTTGACATCTAATTGACCCTTTTCCGGCAACGTCAGTTTCGGACAAACAATTCTTTCACAAGTCGGGACATCAGTCCAAGTGTCGTTCTCTTGGCATGCAACAAGATCGGCTCCATTCAATACATATCCATTATGACAGATTGCTTGCACAGTCCCAATGGTAAATGCAGGCATGTATTGGCCATTCTCCAAACCTTGCAGATCTGGGCACGAAAACGGAATGCAAGTCAGATTGGTGCTCCAGGTGCCATTCGATTGGCAGGTACTTGTGTCCGGACCAAATGGTTTAAAACCCTGATTACAGGCCACAGTGACGTTATCTTGATAAAATTGCTTCACATTTGCTTCTATGTCAAGCGTTCCGTTTCCTGGGGTTTCGAAACTTGGACACTCAACCTTTTCACATGTGATGTTCTTGCTCCATGTTCCGTTGGCCTGACAGACTGTCATAGGATCGCCTAGAATTTCATAACCTTCGGAGCAGTTGGCTGTAAGTGAGACATTGTAGGTATACACATTTGGGTTACTGGTATATCCACCATTTGTAATCTCTGCCGGAACTGAACAATTTATAGATGCACACGTTAAAGTACCACTCCACGTCCCATTAGCAAGGCATGTTATTGTTTCTGGACCGTCAACAAAAAAGCCCTCGTCACAAGAAAGTGTGACGTTATCCATGTACAGAAGATTTGATGTTGAGTTGACATCTAATTGACCCTTTTCCGGCAACGTCAGTTTCGGACAAACAATTCTTTCACAAGTCGGGACATCAGTCCAAGTGTCGTTCTCTTGGCATGCAACAAGATCGGCTCCATTCAATACATATCCATTATGACAGATTGCTTGCACAGTCCCATTGGTAAATGCAGGCATGTATTGGCCATTCTCCAAACCTTGCAAATCTGGGCACGAAAACGGAATGCAAGTCAGATTGGTGCTCCAGGTGCCATTCGATTGGCAGGTACTTGTGTCCGGACCAAATGGTTTAAAACCCTGATTACAGGCCACAGTGACGTTATCTTGATAAAATTGCTTCACATTTGCTTCTATGTCAAGCGTTCCGTTTCCTGGGGTTTCGAAACTTGGACACTCAACCTTTTCACATGTGATGTTCTTGCTCCATGTTCCGTTGGCCTGACAGACTGTCATAGGATCGCCTAGAATTTCATAACCTTCGGAGCAGTTAGCTGTAAGTGAGACATTGTAGGTATACACATTTGGGTTACTGGTATATCCACCATTTGTAATCTCTACCGGAACTGAACAATTTATAGATGCACACGTTAAAGTACCACTCCACGTCCCATTAGCAAGGCATGTTATTGTTTCTGGACCGTCAACAAAAAAGCCCTCGTCACAGGAAAGTGTGACGTTATCCATGTACAGAAGATTTGATGTTGAGTTGACATCTAATTGACCCTTTTCCGGCAACGTCAGTTCCGGACAAACAATTCTTTCACAAGTCGGGACATCAGTCCAAGTGTCGTTCTCTTGGCATGCAACAAGATCGGCTCCATCCAATACATATCCATTATGACAGATTGCTTGCACAGTCCCATTGGTAAATGCAGGCATGTATTGGCCATTCTCCAAACCTTGCAGATCTGGGCACGAAAACGGAATGCAAGTCAGATTGGTGCTCCAGGTGCCATTCGATTGGCAGGTACTTGTATCCGGACCAAATGGTTTAAAACCCTGATTACAGGCCACAGTGACGTTATCTTGATAAAATTGCTTCACATTTGCTTCTATGTCAAGCGTTCCGTTTCCTGGGGTTTCGAAACTTGGACACTCAACCTTTTCACATGTGATGTTCTTGCTCCATGTTCCGTTGGCCTGACAGACTGTCATAGGATCGCCTAGAATTTCATAACCTTCGGAGCAGTTGGCTGTAAGTGAGACATTGTAGGTATACACATTTGGGTTACTGGTATATCCACCATTTGTAATCTCTGCCGGAACTGAACAATTTATAGATGCACACGTTAAAGTACCACTCCACGTCCCATTAGCAAGGCATGTTATTGTTTCTGGACCGTCAACAAAAAAGCCCTCGTCACAAGAAAGTGTGACGTTATCCATGTACAGAAGATTTGATGTTGAGTTGACATCTAATTGACCCTTTTCCGGCAACGTCAGTTCCGGGCAAACAATTCTTTCACAAGTCGGGACATCAGTCCAAGTGTCGTTCTCTTGGCATGCAACAAGATCGGCTCCATTCAATACATATCCATTATGACAGATTGCTTGCACGGTCCCATTGGTAAATGCAGGCATGTATTGGCCATTCTCCAAACCTTGCAAATCTGGGCACGAAAACGGAATGCAAGTCAGATTGGTGCTCCAGGTGCCATTCGATTGGCAGGTACTTGTGTCCGGACCAAATGGTTTAAAACCCTGATTACAGGTCACAGTGACGTTATCTTGATAAAATTGCTTCACATTTGCTTCTATCTCAAGCGTTCCGTTTCCTGGGGTTTCGAAACTTGGACACTCAACCTTTTCACATGTGATGTTCTTGCTCCATGTTTCGTTGGCCTGACAGACTGTCATAGGATCGCCTAGAATTTCATAACCTTCGGAGCAGTTAGCTGTAAGTGAGACATTGTAGGTATACACATTTGGGTTACTGGTATATCCACCATTTGTAATCTCTACCGGGTCTGAACAAATTATAGATGCACACGCTAAAGTACCACTCCAGGTCCCGTTAGCAAGGCATGTTATTGTTTTTGGACCATCGACCACATAGCCTTCTCTGCAGGAGATACTAACATTGTCTCCAAAGGTAAAGTTTTCTGATAGTCTGTTTGAGACGTCTCCATTGTCAGGCATTGGCGGATCCGAGCAGACTACCTTTTCACATGTTACATTCATACTCCATGTTTTGTTTGCCTGGCATGTGACAACGCTGTCATTTCCTAATAACGTATAACCATTGTTACATTTAGCTGTGAGTGTGTCCTTGAATGTGTACTTGTTGGACAAGCCAAGGTACTCGCCTTGACTTATCGGCGCAGGATCGCTGCACGTTACTGGTGTGCATCCTGCAACTTCACTCCATGATCCGTTCGCTTGACAGCGCACTTCGTTCGTTCCTTGTAGCTCATAACCATTGTTACATTGTATTTCAATTGTTTCGTTAAATTTTGTTCTGTTCGCTTGTGTAGACAACGCCATTGCAAAGTCTGGGAGAACATATGTCGCACACGTGATAGCTGTACATGAGGGTACATTTTCCCACTTATTTGATGTTGATGTGGAACATGTTATGTTATTAGTTCCTATCAGTTTAAAGCCTTGATTGCATGTAACAATGACATGTTCATTGGAACCGTATGTTTCTTTAGAGGCCTGTCCGTTTGCAATGACTGGAATCTCAGTACATGTGTCTGAAATATTACATAAATGAAATCGAATGTCACAAAGTAATCGATAATTTTTTCTTTGATACATCATACAATTTAAAGGTGGTATCCGACAGTTTGCCTATATTATA